>JAAWXA010000019.1:5223795-5394837 GCA_038090715.1 Florisuga fusca | reverse complement strand
TTTTTTTTTTTTTTTTTTTTTTTTTTTTTTTTTTTTAAATAGTAAAATGAGTTTGTTGTCCACTAGATGACAGTGTGGTTCAATCTTCCAGTAAACTATAAATGCTTGTTCTTGTTGGCTTCCCATCCGGCAGGGAGTGAGAATGACAAGATATGTGTTTCTCAAAGCCACAATGGGAGAAGCCACTGTACATAAGATTTTGTAGTAACCATGCCTGTGCAAAGACAGGATTAAGCTCAGTGCTTTCATCAGGGTGCCCTTTGCCATGCACTAGACTCCTGCATGTGGCTCCACAGGACCTGTCAGCTTGTCAAAGAGCAGCTTCCTCCTAATCACCACTAGGTACCTAACCAGGATGGTCAGGGGGAGGCCTTTTCCTTATTTCTGAATGCTGCAATGGGCCTTGGTGCTCCCAGTATCGGATGTCAAAGCCGGTAGGATTTGGGTTGCTGACAAGGTTCTCTTTTCCATCCTGCCTCTCCCTACCTTACAGACCTTGGGCACACTGAGGGAAAGTGCTGCAAAGTTACACGGTCTGTTTTCCAGACTTGTACCAACAGAGCTGAGCAATAAAGGGACTGGAAAAAAGTATTTCTTTTACTGGTTAGTCGCCCCTGTTTGTGTTCTATAATCCTGCTTAATTTACAAGCAGTCATGGAGGTGAGCTGCTGTTCGTGGGAATGTCTGTGGAAAGTAACAGGTTACTGAACATATATGGGAACAAAAAATTTGAACATCACTCTGAAAGAATCTGTGCCTGTTTACTGATTTTATTTTTTTTTTTAATGGGGTGCATTAGCATATAAAAATTATGAATGATCATGGATAGCTTATTAAAAAATTAATTTTTTGCTTCTGTAAAATGCTTCATACTATCAGAAAACACAATCGAAGATACATGATTTATGTAAAAACTTTAGTACTATTTGCAAGTGTAGGTAACAGTTAATATATAATTAAGTGCAACACTAACCCTACACATATAAGGACACATTTATAGATGAGCTAGCTGATTTATAAATCTTAAACAAAGCAATCCATATTCTAAAGTCTTTATTCACACACTGCTGATCAATTTGGAATTACATATCTGAAAAGTAATTTAAAAATAATAAACAGAGGTTGTTCATGAATATGATGCTGCAGTTGGCTATATTTGAATTAAAAAATTTGCTGTGGTGAGAAATTGCCAATCAATCAATTATTTCCCTAGTCAGAAAATGCAGAGAAAACCTAGTTTATTTAAAATGAAAAATAAGTTTTCCACTTCACTTTGACTTAATGTTTTACGTTCTTTTGGTTTCTTGAAAATAAAAATGCTAAATATGTTGTGAAAAGTAATTTTTTTGTTTGTTTGTCTTTGATCATCTGCAGAATGGGAAATAACTTGTCACCCTTTTTCAGAACAGATAAAATAAATCATAACATATGTGCAGAAGTGTGGGAAAAATTATTCTTACTCAGATTAGTTTACTGCAATCCAGTTGTTTTTCCCCATTGAAAAATATTAATAAATATACAAATGGAATGTTAACCACCTTTCTGGGGAAAATGAGGAGCACGACAATCAGACAGCACAAAATACAGGCACTCCAAAAGTAGAAAATGTATTTTTTTTCAATTTCCATTGACTGAATAGAAATTAAGGTTTAAAATTGAAATGAAACATTTTGTAGTATTCTGTCTGATGAAGTAACACTATCATACATTAGTAGAAAAAAAAAAAGGAAAAAAACCCCCAACTTTTTAATAGGAAAAGTTTGGAAGGGTTTTTCTCTTCCAAACTGTTTTCAGCAGAAGTTTATAAAAGAGTTCTATTTTGTGTTTCTTATTAGCTCTGTTGTATATTCTTTAGTGTAGGCTTTTTCTATGTAATAACATTAGTCTTCTTGAGAAGATGGATACCAGTTTTCTGGTATGTGCATCCACCCAATGATTATGCCTTATAAAACAAACCTAAGCAGTAAACAGCTAGCAAAAGAAAGAAAAGGCAAGTGTGAAAACAATACGTTTTGACTGGTCTGTCCTAACATGTTTTTGGCCTGTGTTTACACAGTAACGGTGATAAGCTCTTTTAGTTAAAAAAACATCAGATACTGGGTTTCAATGATTCCCTTCTTTTACTTAATCCCTTAGTCTTTTATACTTATGGCTGACTTTCTGCTGAAGCCCTCAGGTGTATCAGGAGGAACAGAGTGAAAATCTGATCTGCCCTTGACAACAAGATGTTCATCAAAATTGTCTTGACCAGGAGAGATTAAAATTCACCCTCATCAAGGCAGAGTTGAGAGGAGAAGAATCTTAAAGTTCTGAAACTGTGATACTGTCTTTCCTTTTTCAAGATTTGTCAAGGCTTAACAATTAATAAGACAGAGCAAGGAAACAATGGAGATTTTTGTCAGATTCCCAGATGTAGTGTGTAGCTTCATCAGCTAGTCAACCACTTATAATCCCATGAACATGCTCTCAGGGGCATCATTTTATGGGTGTGAGACGGTGTGAACAGCAGCTGTTCTCATTACAATCCTGCGTCTCTTCTTGTGGTTGCCTCCCCAGCCCTCATGTCTCCCACCACCTCGTGCTCTCAGGACTGTTAGATGCCCTGTATTAAATACTGTGTATTGATGGATTGAAAGACTTCCCCACAAAGTCCAGCATTGTGTGAATAATGTCACTGGCCCAGCAGTGCCAGGTGGTATGGTACTCCACAGACCTGTAACACAGCATGGCATCAGGCTGCCAGATCCACCAGCATTTGGATGTGGAGTCAAGATAACCAGTAGATGGTGTGTCAGTATAACCAAAATCATCATCTGTTGAGTTTTGCAGCAAAAATAGTCACATGGTCAAAGACCACTTTGAGTATTTATATCCAGTTTTCTTAAATCCCACCCACCTACTCTGCAGTATTCAGACAAGGCAGTCTTCTCTCTTAGTCACTGGATGAACAGCTGCTGCACTGCAGCTTCATATAGTGGCTATACGTTTGTGATTCAAGTATTTATATTAGTCTATTAAGTTTTTAGGGTTGAGGATAGTCTGTGACTAGGTTCATGTCTATGTGTGAGGGAGCTGGTAGAAGATGTCCTAATGGTCCTCTTAATAAACACATATCTAATACCAGGTTTTGTATCGAGAGACTAGCTCTCTGTGTTGCAGAATTTTGACCTCTGTTGCTGAACGCTGGAAGAAATGAGAAATGTAGCCATCAGTGTGAAGTCATTTTTTGCTTTTTTCCTGAATGCCACCAGGAAGGAAGGAAAGAATTAAACATCCTTGGGAACATATGGTCCTTTCTGGCCTGTTTTATTCTCTGTCCTTTGTGAAGGTGAAGTCTGAGGCAGAGCCCCAGCTCTATCATCTAGAAAAGCATTTCTGTGTTTCCATCTTGCTCTATTGGTCTGCGTTTATTTAGCATGATACAGCCCTCCATAAGCCACAGAGAATGTGGAGCTACATGTGACTGAAGGGTCTCTGGGCTGTGAAATCCTTTTTATTAGTAGTTCTCTGTGGCAGTTCTGCCTTTTCATATTGGGAGATAAAGCAATTCTACTTTATTAACCTGGCATTCAGACTACATTGATGTCACTTGCCTGTATTTAAAGGTAAAAAAACCACCCCAAACTATTTTAATGATTTTACAGAAAGAGTTTAAAGTGGAAAGGGGATACTTTGTAACTTTTGAATAAGAGAGGAGGGGAAGTGCTCTCCATTTCAGCATTCCATGAAGCAGAAGCCAAACCAACCCGGGCTTTGCAGACCCACATCCAAGCGAAAGACAGCATTACCAGCCTTGGTTTTGTTTGATATTTTAAAACTGGCTGTCTTTAAAAGGGAAAGGAGTAATCACAGAAAAAAAACCCAACAAAAAATCCAACCAAAGACAGAGGAAAGGAATAGAAAAAACTGAGTAGTGTAATGGCATTACTTCTTTTTGGGTTCGGTTTTATTTTTAAGTGAAACAAATGGTTTGTTGTTATGCAAAGAGAAACTAAGATCAATGGGGTAAAAGTGAAAAAGAAAAGGCTGTAGATAGAAGATAGCATCCTATTTCCCATCCAGAGTGACTGTGAGAGTGGAACAGTGTCTTAAGCGGATTGATATTTATCCTGCCTCCTGGGGAATAAGCAGGCATTTGGAAGAAAATGAGTGACCACTAGAATTTTCAAAGGCAAGTAGACAGAGCCATGGGCTTTTTTTCTGGGGAGTGCTGTCTGTGGCAATAGAATCTTCATTTATATGTGAATTCTGCTGTCTCTGAGTCTCCTTGTCTCCTCCTCAGTGGTCATATTTCAGTTGTTAGCCCAGCTGAACCCTGCAGCTGGCTGCTTTTCTAGTAGGCCATCTTTCAGTTTGTTGTGTGTGAGAAGCATGTGCTGTTCACCTGCTCTCCACATTCAGGTTAACTATCCTGGTTTTGGTCAAATTGAAATTTCTCATCATGAGGATCCTCTATAACCTAATAAATTCTCCCAGCAGCTTAAGGTGCTGTTCAGCCTCTTAATCAAGACTGTGATTTATATATCCATAGCTCTATTTACGTCAATAGGAAAAAAATATTAGCAGTGTTGAACCTTTCTTACCTCAGATAGCTTTGAACCATTTCCTCTATCCTTTCCTTTATTTTTTTGTTCACATGTTCTTTTGCTTACTGGCACACATCAAGATACCTGCATGCTGACAACCCGTGTCTTTTTCTTAGGTGCGACATGAAAACAAGTGTGTTGCTCTTGAGAGATGCCCCTGCTTTCACAATGGAAGAGAATATGCCAAAGGAGAGACAGTGACTAATGACTGCAATACCTGGTGAGTTTTTCTCTAGAGCACCTAGCAAGTTTCCAAAGAAAAAAAAAATCTTTGCTTAACAGATCTTATTTTATAAAGTCAGTTTTTTTCAGTGCAGCAATGCACATATTGCTCAAGCATCTTCCCTTTGCATGTCACATCAGACTGGTGCTATATCAGGAAAACCATAGCTGGTACCTTAGAAATAGGTAGTCCAGCCACTAGCTGGTGGATTTGTTCCTTGATCTTGCAGCACAAGATAAAAATATAGGAGCTCCTCCAGAATGGAAGGAATGGAGCCTGTATTTTGCTGCTAAGCTCTGATGGCATGGGTTTTTTTGTTTGTTTATTTGGTTTTGGTTTTTTTCTCTTTTTTCTCTTCTCTCTCTGAGGCCCTTCAAATCAGTCCCTTTTAGTCAGAAGTATGCATCAGTAGAAAGGGTGCGAGATGCCAGCTATAATATGACAGGAGCTCTTCAGAAAAATCTTAAAGGGGAGTTTGAATCAGGCAGAAAATGGAGCTGGCCTCTTACGTCTCAGATGAGCACTGAGGAAGGAAGAAAAAAAGAAAAGAGGAGGAGGGAGTGGGAGATATTTTCTTAGAAGAAAAGAGTAAGTGCTCCAGGTCTTTCACCCATATCCCTAGCTATCCTGTTTGGTTCTTGAAAAGGAATTTGTAATTCAAAAGAAAGTGCTGGGTTGTGAGATCTGTGTGAAGAGAAGTCCTGGGCACAGCCTTGGGTAAGGTATAGGGTATTTGCTCCTGGACAGTCCTTGCCTTCTGCCTGAACATCATGCTTGCTGCGTTGGAGAGGTGCTTTGCTCTCCATGTGCACATATGCAGGTAAAGGGGGCCCTTTCTTGCAGGGGTCCAACGTTGCAGGACCCCAGACCACCAGCAGTGTGGAAATGGTGTTCTCTTTGAACCTGGACTTCAAGATCTGTAGTACATTTTACCTAAACTCTCCCTGCCCAGCTTAGTGACACCCCCAGGAGCAGTGCTTCTGTTACCCTCCTATGGGGGTGGAATTGGATTGGAGAATCAGAACCACTGAAGAGTCATTTGGTTTGGGTTTTGCTTTGTACATAGATCATTGAGCAACAGTGATACTGAGTGTGGTAGTTTTATGCCAGTTGGGCTGCTACTAACTACTGTAATTAGACTTGGATATAAGGTTGTATGGTTTTATGCCTCTTCCAGTGTTTTGTTTGGTTTTTTTTAAATCTTTGCAGCACATATTACATTATGAATCATTCACTACTATTAGACCTAGGGAAAAGTGGGTTTGATGAGAGGAAGATGGAGGAGAAATTGATATTTTTGTATAACCTGCTTATATTGCATTTAGGTAAAAGTGACTCAGATGAAGAACAGAGAGATAATTAAAATTTTATTGAAACAAGATCAGTAAGGTCTAAAACTCCAAGGTGTTGTTGTGGAATTTGCAAGAATCTTCACAATAAGCAACTATTCTTTATTTTCAGTCATTATATTCTTCAATCTTAACACAGTCATGATCATGTTGCTTCATTCTTTTAACTGACCTTTCGTTCTTGGCAATGCCATTGTAAGTGATACTTGCTTTAACACAGAATTTTCTTCAGTATCAGGATCAAGAAAACTTCAGTAATCATGCTTTTTCTCATTGATAAAAACTTCTTCCTCTCATTTAAGGTATTTTTTCTTGAACATGAGAGTAAAATTGGAAATAGAGTCCTTTAAGAAATGTGACCAGAGCGATTTTGAACTATGTGACTTTGAAAAGCCTCATGATAGTTCTCAGCAAATATCAAGTCAAATGTCACTTAGAAAGTGATATAGGAAATTACTATTGTATTGAGAATTAATAAGAATTGAGAGTCTGCATTTTGGAGGTCAGATCTTCCTTTTCTTTTGGTTTTGCTTTTTGTACTGCTGTTGCAGGAGTTCTTGTTCTCACTTGTTCTTAGCCAGATGTGAACACCTGCAAACTCAATATATGAGCCAGAGGTGTCAGATTTGGCATTTACATCCAACTTGACATATGGGAGACCCTAATTCATTTTGTCTACACTAAGCTATGTATTGGGAATTCATCCTAGAGCTCAGTGAAAATTTTGGAATAATGTTTATGAAGTGGTACACAGCAAAAATTTTGCTAATCTGAATTTTGTTGCAGCACTTTATAGTCTGTGCACATATATACAAAATATTGGTTTTTACTCTACCTACTAGAAGAGATTTAAAAGCAGAAGGTGGAATAGGTTTCACATTTCTGAAATTTAATGCTTTGAAGAAAATGTATTGCACAATAATTAATACACTGTGAAGTGTTATCAAGATGAAAGAATGCTTATGCTTGGGTTAAGGCATCACTAGAGATCTTGGTTCAGTACCTGGTTTTTCTTTGGTTAGCAATTTGATTTTGGGAAAGTACTTCAGGTTTTTGATCTCCAAGTTTTATATCTGTAAAGCAAGGATAGAATTCCCCTTTCCTTGCCCTCATAGAGTTTGATTAGAGAATCCCTGGGGCAATGATGATGCCCATCTGCATTCATATAGCCTGTTGTAGAGGTATTTTTCTCCAACCTCAAGCATGAAATTGCTTATTAGATTGCTAAATTATTATTATTAGATTAGATTATTAGGTGTTGTGTCATACGATATTCTAACTCCTCAAAATTAATAACAAACAAAAGTGAGCAGATTTTATGCTTAACTGACCTAGTTTTAAAACAGTTTTCTTTAGTCACTCTCTTGCTAGTTAGCATATCAATTTATTTAATGGATGACAAGGAAAAGATCCCCTTTCATACCTGCAGCTTCTGTAGCAAGGTTTGTGGTTTTCAGAGGATACCTCTGGAAAAGGGCAAGTAGATTCAGTGGATGCTCTGAAGTCTTTTCTTATCTGTGTTTTTCAGTTTCCTTCTTTCCCTAATTTTAACATGATCATGGTAATTACCTCCTTGACCCTTAATTCCCAGGGTACAAAGTAACATTTGCACTATTATGCATCACAGCAACGAAAGGATACAAATGTTCTTGGAAACTTAATAATGATTGGTGCTGAATATGGCTCTTTTGGTGTCATGAAGATCAGCAGTCCTACTGGTTTTTTCTCTGCCTGTTAGTCTGGTATAATTACATTGAAACCAATTGAATTACACCAAAATAAGAGAATTGGCTTCCTTTGCATTTTGACTAATCTGTCAGAGAAGATGGTCACTCATGGCATCAGTGACTCTGTACAATGATGGTAGTGCAGCACATCTGCTACAGCAATGTCACTATGATGATATCAAAACCTTCAAGACCTTAGCCCCATGTCTTGTTACTCTTCAGAATTCCCCTTCCCCTGAATAAACAAGGTAGCATCTTGTTTTTCTCTGCATGTCAGGATGTCCCCTTTTTATCTTGCATATTCTGTGCTTGTAGGGAAGTCTAGGAGGTGTCCTCAACAACATCACTTGCAAACTGCACAGGCAGTGAACCAGTGGGATTTTCTCATCATCTTGTCACATCTCCTGTCACATAACCTGAGATTTAGCTCACGGGCCTATTTGTATGGCTCCAAAATTCAGTTCTCCTGTAGGGCAGACATTCTACTTTGGTCACCACAGGAGACCATTTCACACTGTAGGATGATCCTCAGAGAGCGTATGTATATGTGTAGCTATATACAGAAAAAGAAATCTTTCTATCCATATGTGTGTTATTGACAGACTGGGAGGTGATGTCTCCAATTGCTAGGTCAGATGAACTAAGAATGAATTTAATTTCAGGAGAGACTTCTTTGGATAAGGGTGGTATTATATGTAAGCGTATAATCTGCAGAGAAGCCACTGGGCAAACTGAATTACAGCCCTGGTTACTTGGTCCTAACAGCTGATCACTAGAGTAAACGCATGTCCTTTGACATCAGATGTATATTAAATTTAATACTACTTTGGCTTTCAGTGAGGGAAAATGGACAGTACTGCAAATAAAACCACAGTTGTTGGTTTATGATTCACATTTAGCCTGTAAAGGTCCTTGGAGTTTTTCTAAAAGGACACTGAGGAGAGCAGCATATCCAAAATACAATACTAATAGTATTATGAAATATTCCAGTAGGCTCTGTCCAGTACTCTTTTTGTAATAGGGAAGTTCCAAAAGCACATGCTCCTAGATGCAGCTTGTAAGAAAAAGGGAAACATTCCTTATTCACTTACCCTGTTAAAGCAGTATTCAGATTTAAGCACTCAATGCTAACATATGCTAATTTATGTTAATGAGAGAGATTGTCATCTGGTGCACAGTAGTGTAGAGTAGTTGTGGAAGTCTGTCTAGAGAAGAATTCCAGCAGCCCAGGCTTGGAGGCCAAACATAGAAGATATCCTGGGAACATACCTGAGGACAGACAGCAGCACAGAAAACTGCAGTCATTCCCCCCAGAGCTGCAACTGATGTCTAGGTTAAGACATTCAGGGGAATGATGCTCCTGTGGGAGCTGCAGTAAGTCACTCCCTGACCCAGGCCTCAGAAAAAGCAGAACAAGGCAAGGTAGCAGCTTATCACTCTTTGTCTTTTGTAGAGTCTTCAGATCATGAGGTCCTGGAGGCAGAAACTTTTGCTCTTTTGCTTGGCCTTTCATTCTCTTGCTTATTATGTGCATCGGAAAGGATTAAAACTGTCATTGATTTCTTTTCTATTGTTACAGTGTATGCCGTGGTCGAAAGTGGGAATGCACCAAAAATACATGTGATGGCACCTGCACTGTTATTGGTACAGCTCATTACTTGACATTTGATGGGCTGAAGTACAAGTTTCCAGGAAACTGTCAGTATGTATTAGTTCAGGTAAGAACATGTCAGATAGTGAAGCTGTCTGATAAGGAATGTTTTTTTACACTAGAAGTCCAATGTTTGGATAGATCACAATGAAGTATGCTTAATTACTAAGCCAAGTGTATGGTAGAGGGGAGCAGAGCTTATTGATGACTTCAGAGATACCTGGAGAAATACAAAGATTGCAGTGTTCTATAGAAGTGAATTAGGTTATCATGTGTCTAGCTGACAGTCATAAATCACATGACAGCAGCATGGAGCAGAGAGGAGCTGTCTGAATCTCATCTATAGCAAGGAATTATAGATAAGTTAATCTTTCCTC
Organism: Florisuga fusca; assembly: GCA_038090715.1. Classification (NCBI taxonomy): domain Eukaryota; kingdom Metazoa; phylum Chordata; class Aves; order Apodiformes; family Trochilidae; genus Florisuga; species Florisuga fusca. Next base: position 5,384,924 of record JAAWXA010000019.1, on the reverse strand, counting down.
ATTCCCCACTAGTGGCTTTATCCTGTAGAGATGGCTTACTGTCTGACTGAGTGCTTGGAAAACTTCCTCTACATGAGTGCAGAACATAGACTCTGCTTGGTCACCTCCACAAAATCACTGTCCTGTTCCATTCACCAACTTGTTTGGGTACACTAGCAATACTAGCAGGGTACACTTTATCCAATATGGATAAAGACATAGTGCATTAACACCAGCCTGTGATTTGTGGGAGCAAATAGAAATTTAGAGCATTAAATGGGATTAAAGCTCATCTACAGGTGCAAAATTGTACATTTAAAAATGCATGTGCAAAAGAAGAAGGATTTATCTGAAAACTTGGTCTAGCACTTGGTGAAACCACTGGTAATTGATAATAGTCTTCTGCAATTAGAAAGTGACATATTTCTTGGGTGGGCTGCTTTTTTTTCCACAGAGACCTTTTTCATGAGGTCCAGTCCTTCCTGAAGTTCTCTCTGGGTAGAAAAGTGTGATCAGCCTGTCTCTGGCTGGATCCCTGAAGTACAGTCCCACCTTGATGCCATCTGTATTCCCTTAGAAGAATGATTGCTCTGACTCTACTAAGAGCTCTGTGTAAAGGTCTTATGGGCAGCAAACACATAAAATACTACAAAACTGATTAAAATATTAGTGGGCCTGATAGTCATAAGTCATCTTATAAATGCAGTTCTAACCTTCCATTTAAAATATCACAGATGCTGTAATTTTTTGGATCCTTCCTGCAAAATATGGATATATGTGTGTCACTGGCAAAGTGGGCCTCATTCTTTAAGAAGGGGACTGTAGGAATATCAACACTAAGTACAAAATAAGTTAATACAGGAAGAGCTGGCATATATCTTACATATATCATATATCCTACTGGCCACAGAGAACACAGGGTATTAGCTGAGGTTTCCTTTTTCTCAGATTTGTATGTGTTTTTCAAATGATCCATATTAGTGACTCATTCCTTTATTTTCACATGATAGGATTTCTGCAAGGATGACTCTGGGACATTCCGGATACTAATTTCAAATGAAGGTTGTGGCTTCACTGGAGAGAAGTGCACCAAAAGAGTTATAATTTTGTATGAAAGTGGGGAAATAGAGTTGTTTAATGAAAACGTAAGTATGCTTCTGTTTTTTTTTTCTGGGGAAAAATTCAGGTTGTTTAGTAAGATGAGGCATGAATGACCTCATGCTTACTGGTTCTTGAAAACTAGGTAAAAAAATGAACAGCATTTTTTTTAGCAGCATTATAATTATCTATTTTCCTCCCAGAAGTATAATGACATTTTGGTACTTCTGCTTGATGCCAACAAATTTATCTCAGGAAAGAATGCTGTTTGATGCAAGTTCATGTGAGGAATGCTCTTTCTAATCAGGGGAGTTCTAAGTCTATTTCAACCAAGGCTAAGTGCAAGAGAGTGCTAAGAAGTGACTGTTCCATGATTAGTAAAGCTTCAGACCTAATTTATCCTTCTGAAGGACTGAGCACACGAAGTAAAACAAAAACAAAACCAAAAAACAAGTCAGTGCTCAAACAAGTTGATACTGCAAAAGTGCAAATATCAACTAGCCTTTCCCTTGTTAAATTGTCAGGTGGAAAATCCAGATGACTGTATTCTTCTTAATTTTCCCTTTCCTCCCAACAACCACTGGAGAACTGACCAAGAATCCCTTCCACTTCCCACCTCCCTTCACTGCAGGGAAAGAGCTTTCCAGAGGGCAGAGTTCAGCTCCTTGCCTTGGGCACTGTGACAATGAAGACCCTCTGTGTGTTCAAACATAACAGAGCTCCAGTGGATTATAGTGTTTCAGTTGCTCAGTTTTTAGAAATACTTTGCTCTGAACTGGCATCTGGATCAGAGCTTTGCAAGAATGTTCCCAGTGAAACGTGAAACTGCTCTGCTTTTGCCTTGTGTTGGGTTAACAGGCTAAGCTGTACCAGGTTTGGCATAGCTTGCAAATTGCCTGCAAATTGCTTTGTGCCACTGATGCATGACAGGAGCACGTAAAATATGCTGTTATTAATAGTGTCTGTGCAGTGCGTCTTGACAGCATATGATCCATGAAAGCTTTTGGTTGCTGGAGGAATGAACATTGGACGTATTTTTGTTCTTTATTTCTACTGCTTCAGAAAGCCTTACCTGGGTGAGAGCAAATAGAAGTGCAGGGATCCGTCCTCAGGGTCCCAGGATTTGTCTGGAGGCTTCTTTAGATGACAGTTTGTCAGAAGAGCTGTGATTCCTTTTTGGACACCTAAAGAAGGACCAGAAAAGAGAAGAGCTGATGAGGCATCCAGCAATTCCAGCAACAGAGGGTGTTTGTTTCCTTGCAAAAGCTAGTTGTTTAGCACAAAACGGTCCACTCCCCCTTGAATGATTTTTTATTGGCTTTTCTAATGGAGTTTGAGGCTCAGTGTAATATCTAGAGCAAGTTTTTTAGTTAATGCAATAGTAGTGCTTAAAGTAATAGTCATACCAGACCTTCCTCTCCAAAGGTAATTATTAATCCTATAACTATTCCCATTGAAAGGGGATTACAATGTGAAAGAAAGCATTTTAAAGAAGTATTATCAGTTCGTAGTAGCTGGAGGTGGTGAATTTGCAGCCAGGTGGAAAGAGGTATGAAGGGGAAGGGAAAATGGTGGAAAAACTGAGAGACACTGAAAGGAATCTCTCTGTATTTTTACTGTTGGTGTAGCTGATTTGGAACAAAGTCTTTTTGGAATTCTGAATCAACTCCTTCAGAGACCACCAACAAATGTGGTTCTGCAAATTCACATGACACTTTTGCCTAGCCAGCTCTTTTGTTTTTACCTTCCTCAAGAGCATAGAATTGTTAGTTTCCTAAAAAGACAAAATAGAACCAAAATATAATTGTTTAGTTAACCATTGACCAAATACTAAACTGATCATTAATTTGGTATACACTGTCTGTTTTTATCAGCCCTCCTTCTGTTTAGCAGTCATTGCTTTGTGTCTCAGCATTTTTGGTGAGTCAATGGGAGCATGCCTCATTCAAAATTATAAAAATGTGATGAGATTCAAATATCATACTCATATTTTTCAGTATAGAGACAAGCCTGCAATCAGTTCCTTACCCATACTTTACTTACCAGTTTTGCAAGTGCTCCAGAGCATCTGTATAATGGATAGGAGCTATCTGTTCTCTGGAGAACAGTGTGTTTGAAAATAGCTATTAACCTATGAGCAAGAGTCCCACTGGGAAAGAGGCCTACCTGACAAAGTAATTAGAGACACAGTCAATAGTGCAATGTGCTTTTCTTGTTTAGGTAAACATCAGAGTACCTCCTAAAGATGAAAATGCTTTAGAAGTCGTGAAATCTGGCAGGTATTATATCATTTTCCTGGGCAAAAGCATCACTGTGACCTGGGATCTGGCCATGGGAGTCTCAGTTATCTTAAAAGGCAATTTCAAGGTAAGTGTTTTTTGCTTTACTCCTTACTCTCACTAAAGAATGCACTTACCCTGTCTCCGAGGAATAGCATTTTTTTTTAAATGCAGACATACCGATAGATTTCTGTGGAGTATTAGGTCCTTGGTTGAAAATGAAGGGATTTTTTGGTTGTTGTTATTGAAATACTGCAAGTGTTTCTTACTTTCCTGGTAGTTCAGCTGTAAGAGGCAAATTCTAAATCATTGGAGATGTGCTATGACAGAAAAAATGACTGATGTGGTTTCTCAGAATAACCAGGCTTTGAGTGATTTTTTCTGTGTTCAGGAAGAGTTGTATAGGGACAGAGATTTACTAGGGATGGCAATAGGACAGTCATCTCCAGAAATAAAGTAGGATTGCAGGGACATACTCGATCTTAACAAAATCCTTAGCCAGTTTACAGATGTAAGATTTATGTATTTTTTGTTTCTTTCCCTGTGAGGATCAAGTGTGTGGTCTCTGTGGAAATTTTGATGGAATCCAAAACAATGATTTGACCAGCAGCAATGAACATCTTGAAGTGGATCCAGTTGACTTCGGGAATTCCTGGAAAGTTAATCAATACTGTGCTGATGTTGAAAAGGTGATTGCAAATGAACTGTGAAAACTAATTGGTATGGGTTTACAGTATCACTCAAGAGTGGGCAAAGATATTTGAAAGAATAAAAAATAAATAGATAATAATTCCTTCCCCCCTTTTTTTTTTTTTTTTTTGCCAAATAATTTCTGTTTCTTGAAATCTGATAAAAGATCAATTAACCTCCTTAAGGCCTCTACTCTCCCTAGCTTCAGATGAATGTTAAAATAGACAATCTGTATGGAAGAGGCTGTTCATACAGTTTGCCAGCCCAGATGCTTGAAATCCATGTATAACTGGAATTCTCATTTTAGAGCTCAATCTAAAAAAACAGCTGTAATTTTCAGACATGGAGAGTTTAGATAAATTCTATTTCCCTATCCAAATGTCCATATTGCAAATCTTAGTCTGTAAGTTTCTGAACAACTTAATGCACAGGTTGATTTATTTCTCTATGCTTCTTAAACTTTTTTGAAAAGTATTCAGATTGGAGGGGCTTGAACAGAAAAAGCAAGATACAGGAGGGAATGTAAGACCTTATTGCCCTGCTATCACTGCTTCTGAATTTCAAGGAGGTTACCTGCTATCTGAAAGTGTTTCCTGGGTCCTGGTGCAGCAGATTAGGTGACTTCATTGAGTACCAGTTATGCTACTTATGCTATAAATGACAGTATAGTTCCTCTTTTCCAGATACAGAGTTTTGAAAGAATTAATTTTAACAATAAATTTGACTTGGCCTGACTAATAATTATGGCAAGAGTATAAAAAATGAGAGGACACAACTTGTTTTGACATTTGTAAAATGAAGTGTTTCATTCCGATCACGCTTCTAAGGCCACAAATTTCTCTTGAAAATTCATCCAAGTTTTGTGAGAGAGAAGGGGAGAAAAAAACCTTTTTTAGGTCTTTCCTTAAAAGATTTAAATTATCAGAAAAAAAAAAAGAAACGTTAATTTTTATCACATGAAATCTTTTGTGTTAGTTGAATAGATTGTGTGCAAGTGAGACATAGACATAGCCACAGTGTTACCTTGCTGAATGTCCCTTTTTAGGTGAGTTGTTTGGAGCACAGAAGATGTCACAGTCACAAGGAGTGAAACCACAGGCTTTGTCTGAGAAGGAGTAGCTCCTCATGCACTGTAATAGGCACAGGACAGAACCTGCAGACTGCCTCTGTGATGAATCCCATGTCAATATTTGTGCTGCTTGGTCTTAGATAAATAAAACAGGAGAGACTACTGAGCAGTGGCTGTGGGTCCTGTCTGCTACAGACTGATGATATTTGTGAATCTTGTGGGCCTTCTCTAGAGCTGTGGATGGATATTTTTCAGGGTGGATGCTTGGAACACTGGAACTGTCTGTCATCAAAATAACTATGTTAAAACTGCAGCTCACAAGTAAGAACTGGAGAAAGTCTAGGAGGTGACCTTGTCTACTCTGGTTCTGCCATGGCAGGTGTTGTCCTGACAATTTGCTTTGTCATGAAAACTATCTCATGCTGGTCAGTCTCTTACTTCAGTTTGAAGATTCCTGAAGTCCTGAAGGCAAGGCTAATGCAATGTGTTCTTTTCTCTCATACAATCTTAAGCACAACCGGGAACAGACCTCGATGGCTCCACTGTGTAATGGAAACATAGTGAAGCAGATGATGGTAGAACAGTCATGCAGTGTTTTGTCTGGGGAGCTCTTTGAAGAATGCAAAAAACTTGTGAGTATTGTGTCATGTGTTTCACATTCTTCAATCTGCATGATCTGTGCTGACACTGATTACAGCTGAGGGGAAAAGTATGGTTGTGCTGACAGCACACAGGACTAGGAGTAGGCTGATTAATTGGAGTTCTCGTCTCTGACCCTGTACTGTGGCTGATGCTTTATGGTAAAATTCAGGATACTACCTAGTAGAAAGCTATGGAATAACTTCTGCATGAGGGAATTTTTACTCTAAAGCTCAGAGACTGGCACATGAATTAAAGCAGAAGGGTGGAGATTTGAGGGCAGAGGGAGATGAATTAATACAGTGCCATTCAGACTGCATTCTGCTCAAGCTGCTCCACAAGAGGGCATGGGAACAGAGCCCAAAACTATATGAAGTTACTCCATATATTAGCTCACTGTACAATAAACTGCAGTGTCTGTGCAAGATTTGAGAACATGGCTTATTCTTAGTCCTTGCTGAAATCAGCAGAAAGACCTGCACTGATTTATGGGTCACCCAGCTTTTGGTGAAAAGAGCAGGCAGAGTATTTGAAGGTTAGATGTGCCTAGAAAGGAGATAAAGTGAACTAGTGAGTGTACTATACTCTTTTTTTCTCTTTTGTAGGTGAATCCTGAGCCCTACATAGATATTTGCTTGTATGACACTTGTGCTTGCGAATCCATTGGGGACTGTGCTTGCTTCTGTGATGCCATAGCAGCCTATGCACATGTCTGTGCACAAAAAGGTGTTGCTGTTCACTGGAGATCACAAGCTCTGTGCCGTAAGTACAGGCAGATAAGAAGAATTGGGTGAAAAAGTTCAAGTTTTTAATCAGTAAGCTGTTGGCTCAGATAGACTGTCCTTATTCAGCTCTGCTCCCACTGGTGCCCAGTGAACTAAAACTTAAAAGATTATATTTTCCAATTGTTTTTATCAAATGCAAAATATCTCTGAACTAGAGCAAGTACTTCATGTGACAAAAGATGTAAGTGTGAAGAAGTGGCCTGCCCTGAATATTTGTATTTTAGTTAAAAGATGGCAATATTTCTTTTTCCTGGCACGTGTGGTCCACTTCATACCAAGTCTGTTGTCATAGTTTTGCAAGGCAAGGTGAGTACACTGTGATTTGATTGTTTTCCCTGATTCTTTCACTGTGTAGCACAAAGCTGTGAGCACCTGAATAAACAAAAATTAGATTACCAATGTGAATGGAGATATAATAGCTGTGGACCTGCTTGTCCTATAACATGCCAGCACCCACAGCCTTTGGAGTGCCCTTTGCAGTGTGTGGAAGGATGCCATGTACATTGTCCTGCAGGTAAGTCCATCTTTTCCTGTAAGCACTTACTTCTGCTCTGCTCCTGCTAGTTGTAGGTATTGCTGTGAAATCTTTGGATTTTTTTTTTTTTTTTTTAACCCACCTAAGTGTTTGTGTTTCATGAAAAGAGGTCTTACAGTCCAGAAATATTTGCAGATTCATAAGGCTGGGTATTGCAAAAGCCTTAGATGTAAGTTAATTCCTCAACAGGCTTACTCTTATGTGTTTGACACAATTTCTTACTGCATAAGGAGGAAGGTGGTTAGGCATCCAGGTCTGAGTTTGTGAAATGAGCAAGGTGTATGAAGGGCATGAAGTGGTGCCCTTGAAGTAGTGCTGACAAGGAAGAAAGAAGATGAGAAGGGGATGATAAGAAAGGAAAACAGGAGGATTAGGGGCCATGTAGCAAGAGAGGTTGTTGACTATACGGTTAGAGAAGCATAAGAATTTGTGCTGGAGACTTTAGAGCAACTACTGCAGTGGGGAAACTTGTTGCCCTGACCTGCTTACTACTACTGCCATGGCTCTGGTGCTTCAGAGAGTGTCCAGCAGTCAACCTTTTGTGAGCCTAACCTTTCAGCTTAACTGTTCCCATGACTATGTCTTAGAAAGGGGAAAGGAAAAAAATATGGGAAATATGGGGAGTGGAAAGTGGACAGAAAGGGAAAGACTGAAAGATGAGCAAGATCCAAAATGGGTGTAGAAACTCAGATAAAGAAGTAGCTTGTAAGGGCAGAGAGAGAAAACATGAGGGTGAAAAGAGGAAGTATTTTAAGACAAAAATTAGTTATTTTAGACTCAGGTATCTCTGATCAGAGTGGGGAAGGGTATACTGGGATAACTCAATAATATATATGTAAAAAAGAAAATATGACTTTCTGCTGTCATTTTCTATGCTTTATTCTAAAGATGTGTTAGAATTCCGTATGGTGCTGGCTGCTGCAGGTCATGTACTAGGATAAATACCTCCAGTAGTGAAATAAAAGTGGTTATGAAGGAAGGAAGTACTTCTGTGTCAAGTTGTTGGTGACCGTAACATTCACAAAGTATTCAGAACTTTAAAGCCCAGCTCAGAAGATTTGTCATGGGTTTTTTTGTAGCAAGGTAAATGCAATGTTGAGCTTTGCAATTCATTAAAATTGGCATCTTTTTACTACTGTGCAGGGAGAATACTTGATGAACTCTCCCTGGAATGTGTCAGTCCAGAAGACTGTCCTGTGTGTGCAGTTGGAGATGTCACAGTCCTGCATGGAAGGAGAATAGTTTTGAACAGAGATGATCCACAGCACTGTCAGTCTTGGTATGATGGGTTTGTGCGGTGAAATTGCATGCCTCTTGAGCAGCACAAAGGGAGAAAGATGAAGCACATCTGCATGAATAAGTTTTTGAATGTAGCTTCAAATATACCGCTGAAGATGAAACTTGGAAACCATCTTTTCTGTCACTATCCCTTCACATGCATTCTGAAGGCTGTCGTTTTTCAGTGACAGTTGTGATTATAGGATGTCAGCTAAGTTTAAGCCAGTGAAATTCATAAATCCCTTTCAAAAAAGGCATTTTTCCATGTGTAGATGGCCCCACTGGCTTCAGATGTTCCACTTCTCTTTTTGTGTGAAGTGTGATTCAACATCAATAAAGCCATCAGACTCTTTCTGCCAGTACTGAAAAAAAATCCTACATATAGTGCAAGTCTGAAAATGCACTAAGTCTGGAATTTGCTGGGATTCTTAGTAGTTGGAATTGCATGCTATTATTGGAAAACTAATTTCCCCCAGGTTTTAAGATGACATTCCACGACTTGATCCTGCATTCATACATTTCCAAATACAATGAAATCAATGGTAGGGTGCACAAGGCTGTGTGCATCATGCACCATCAGGGACTTCAGCTGCAGTGTAGGGCAGAGACTCATTTTCATTCTTTATACTGCCCAGAGGCATATGCCTGTAGTACCTGAACTTTTGGCATTCTCCAGACATCTAGACCTTTGATAGGTAAGTCATGAGTCACTTAGAATCATAGAATCATTTTGGTTGGAAAAGATCTTTAAGATGATAGAGTCCAACCAATAAGCTAACTTATAATGCTGTGAATACAGAAGTTTTCCATCCTGTAATTTGACCATCTTCTGACTCAGAAACTGAGTAGTCAAACTGCAGCAGCTATTAGCTCAGACCAGCACCTTAGCTCCAAATGCTCTGAACCTCACAGAAGCTCTGAATGGGTTTGAACTTTTGAATTCCTTGCTCTTACTGGAGCCAAAATACGTCTGTGCTATAAACCCAGGACATGAGACTGCTAGGCTAATCCATTAAATATATAGTTAAACAGCATACACAAAGAGCCTTGAATTCCAACAAAAGGTCAAAAAATGTCTTCATAAATGAGTCTCTGTTCTCTAATTTTTGTAACCCTTAATAATAATTTATCTTAAATGTTGATACACTGGCCTCTGCTCACAAAATATTTTAGAGCATTAGGAAAACTTACCTCACTAGGGAAACATCCTTTTGCATATCTGTCACCTAATTTAGATGCCTACACCATCTGTACAAACAATAGAAAATATTGTACAAAAATGAATTTTATAGCAAATATCCAAAGGAAATTGGAAACTAGAAGAGACTTGCTCATATTAGGATTAAAATAATAAATCTTCTGTTGCTATATGTTAATGCCAAAAGTAGATTGTTAGTTCTTCAATTAGGAAGATCCTAAAAGCAGCAGCTTGAAAAGAATATAATGCTTAAGCTAAGAGAACTTAAATGAAGGTGCCACATGTAAAGCGATGTCTTTTCCCAGAAAATGGCACATTCTTCCACTATTAACTTGTCTAGTTTGTACATCCTGGGTTTTCTCTGTCAGTGAAAACAAGCATTTTTTGGTCTCTGCTCTCTCATATACTTTTTTCTATTCTGTTTCTAGGACTGTCCAGTAAGGCAAGGAAAGCATATTAGTTGAGTCTCTACCACCCAGTGCATGAGTACAGTCATGGTCCACATCTCTGATAAGTGAGGAGAATCATGCAACCAAGAATTAGAAGGGCAGAAGTGTTAAAGTCTGCTAAAGATAGAAACAGATTAATTATAAACAAGTCCCTGAAAGGTGGAGAGTGACAGAGGTGAAAAATCTCATGGTGGCAGAGGAGGATGGATAGTGGAAAAGGCAGATATGGGGGAAGGAGGGAAGAAAAATGGAAGCTGAGATGGAGAGGTGAAGAGAGAAATGCACTAATGGAAGTGAGTGGACATGTTTAAGGAAGACAAACAGGACTAAACAAAGATAGCAGCTATAGATTACATGCATTGTTTGATATGTGAAAAGGGACTGGATCAGAGAACACAGTAACTTAGAGGAAGGTAGAAGATAACAAATAAGGCACGAAAAAATGGAGGATGGACGTGTGCCAAATCCGTATTCCAAACAAAATGAAGTAAAAAAAGAAAACAAAAGTAATATACTTGAGCTAGAAAAAAGACTGCTTGTTAATTTCACAAAGGCTAAAACCTAGTTAAATCTGCTGAGTCATAGGACAGCTAAAAGCCTACGCTGCTTTGATTTGGTTGCTTCCAGTTTGCCTCGTGTCTGTCTGCCTTCTGAAGCAAACCAGATCTTCCAGTTCAGTCTACCAGTGGCTGATAGGTAGTGGTATTGTTCCAGTGTAGTGCAACTCGACAGTTCCCAGGCACAGGTTTTACACATTCTGCCAAAGGCTATTTAAGGAGTTTCTTCTAACAAACACATCATTTTTGTTATATGTTTCCTGGATCTAAACAAACCTGCATGCACATATAGGATTCAGGTCTACAATACCTTATGGGGAGTTGTGAGAACATGGGGTGGGGAAAAAACTCACTCACATCATCTTTGTGGTTTTGTTGTGGTTTTGAGATATTTAACTGATTCTGTATGGGCATTCTTTTATTAGACATTGATGATGTGTTGTTATAAATGCTGATAATTTATACTTAAATTTGGTGGATTTTGTAGCCTGTGTGAAGGGAAGAACTTAACCTGTGTAGCCTGTGAACCACTGGAGGACACCCTAACACTGACAACACCTACTCCAGAGGAGGACATTGAACTACCACCAAGTGAATATTCATGCAGCAAGATGATGGACTTGGCCTTCCTATTAGATGGCTCCAATAAGTTGTCAGAGGATGACTTTGAACAGCTGAAGACTTTCATAATTGGCATGATGAAGAAACTCCACATCTCCCAAAAGAAAATCCGAGTGTCAGTTCTGGTGTATAGGGCTGGCACCACAATCTATCTTGGCCTTAAAGATATCAAAACGCAGTCCCAGATGAGAAAAATTGTCCAGGGAATAAAATACACAGGAGATGAAGTTGCATCTGCTGCTGAAGTCCTTAAATACTCTGTCTTTCATGTTTTTGGGAAAGCAGAAAGGACCAATGCTGCCAGAATTGCAGTGCTATTTATAGCAAGCAGGTCACCAGGAAAACTCCGCAGCATCCTCACAGCTTTGAAGAATAAAAAAATCTCTGTAATACCTGTGGGAATTGGTCCTAATGTTAATGTAGAGCAAATCAGATTCATTGAAAAGCAATCACCAGATAATAAGGCCTTCCTAGTGAACAATGTGTTAGAGCTAATGGATAATAGGGATCTCCTCATCGATCATCTGTGTGATCTTGGACCTGAAGAAAGTTCTCCATTACAAGCTACACCAACTCCAACAATTTCCAGTGTTTTATTTTCCCCATTGGGTCTCACAGCACCACCACCCTTTACAGAAAAACCCACCCACAAAAGGGTGGATGTTGCTTTTATTGTGGAAGGATCTGACAATGTTGGGGAAGAAAATTTCAATAGCGTCAAGGAATTCCTTGAGAGGGTGATCACAGGGATGAATATAGGACAGGAAGATATTCATGTTACTGTCATGCAGTATTCAGAGACTGTCACTCTGGAATATTCTTTTAGGGAAGTACAATCAAAGGAAAGTATTATTGAGAAGGTGAGGAGCATACCATACCAAGGGGGGAAGGCTACCAACACTGGGAATGCCCTTGATTATATTTCCAAACACACGTTTACACCAGTGAATGGGGGCAGGCAAGATGTCCCTCACTTGGTATATATGGTGTCATCCAGCCCTTCCACTGATGTTATCACACGACCCCCTGAGAGCATAAATGTTATTCCCATAGGCATAACCCCCAATGCAAATATCCAAGAGCTCAGGAAGATCAGTCAGCCTAATAACCCAATCATCTTGCATAGTTATAGCACACTTATTGAAGAAGCACCTGAATTAGTGTTGCAGTCGTGTTGTTCTCAAAAACTTTGGACAGAAATTCCAGGTAAAGTTGGATGTATTTTCTGTGTAATTTCCTCTTTCCTCTCTCCTGTCTCCTCTCTTTCCCCCTCATATCACTGAAATCTGAATAGCACAGCCCTGAAGCTGGCCTTCAGCTGGCTCAGAAGTCCTTGACTCACTTTGTCAGTAAAGTACAGTAGCTCTCAGATAAGATGAAGGGTGACAGAAGAAAAAAAATTATCATCTGTTTTGCCTCAAGCAACTTAAATTATAATTGCTTTTTCCTGAAGAGGCTTCATGTTTTTGGGGGGCTTCACAAATATTATTTTTTTGGGGGGTGGTGGTAGTGGGTTTTTTTGTTTGTTTGTTTTTTTGTCATTGTGGGGTTTTTTGTTGCTTTGTTTTTGTTTTGCTTTGGTTTGGTTGCTGTTGTTTTAGTCCCCTGAGACTAAAATAGTATTAGGAGAAAAAAAAAAAATTGAAATACCTTTGTATCCTACTGAAGATAAATCTCAAGGCTTTAATTAAAGGGACATCACTGATTTCCAATGGTCTTTATCCTGTTTTTTTGTTTTGTTTTTTTTTTCTCTGCCCTTTATGCTCCTATCAGTGATTAGCAGATGCTACTTCTGGATATTATGTATAAATAATGTTTTCTTCTTTCCTTCCCCTCCCCCTTCAGAGTTGTGCAACAAACCAATGGATGTCATGTTTCTCCTGGATGGAAGCTCCAGTGTGGGAGCATCAGAGTTTGAGGAAATGAAAAACTTTGTACGGGCATTTATTGAAAGTGTAGAAATCAGTATGTATCTGTCTTTCAACTGCATAAAGATTCTTTTTATTCTTTTGGTAATTTTGCTATAAAAGACAAAATAGCTTGTCAGTAGTTTTTTTTTTAAATTTCTATTTTCATAATGGAAAAAATTCTAATCCCTCAAAAAATGTGTAGGTTTATACTAGTGAAATCAAGCTAATAAAGGTGTGACATTTAATTCTGAGAAACATGTGATGAGGAGCATTGAAGATAGCAGCCCTGATGAACACTTCCCTGTATACTGTACTGGACAGGTTTGTGGGACAAACAGGCAGAAGGATATATCACAAGACAGAGATTTAGCTGAATTGTTATCCTGTGGCAGAAACCCAAAAATATCTATTTGATTTTGTTCACTTTTGCATTAGGTTTAATTGACTTGAATATAGTAGTCCAAATTCAGTTCTGGTCCAAGTAAGAATAGATAATGCTGAAGGCTTTTGGTTTAGGTTTGGTCTGACTGCAAGGTTTTGATCTTTGGCATGGGTATTTCTGGCTCTGACCAGCCTTTTTTTGTCGATGTTAGTGTGCTAAAACTGACTTCTAAAGATTTATTTCCTGACCCAGGTTGGATGATAGACTCACTGAGCTTGCAAATTATGTACCGAGGGGAGGTACACCTCTAGTCAGGTCATTCAATACAGATGTTATTAGTGCAGCCCCCCTAACAAGATGCCACATAACCTGCACATTCATGAAGGGACCATGTGGCACATGTTGTAAACCAGAATACAGTGTGCACTTGTAGCCCTTGTTTTAACAAATCTGGGTTTTTGTTCAGAATCCCTTTTTTTTCAATTCAATTTTCAACCTTTCCCGTGGAGCAACTGGTGTTGCTGTTGGTGTTTTGCCACTGGCCATTGACGAGTGTTTATTATACCTATGCTTTCAAAAGAGGTGATTACCAGCACTTGTACTAATTAAAAAGATCACAGTGGAAAAGTGTAGTATTTGCTTATGTCTAGAATAACTTAGATTTTTTAGAGATCATATATGGAAGGCACTTTGTTTCTGAAAAATGTGTATAGGCAAGATACAGAGAAACAAGCCAAGTGAAAGAAACACAAACTAAATAAAATAGAAATTTCTTTTAGCTTAGCTGTTTTCCTTATCTTTGAAGCTTGTAATAACACATGCAACTTCATTAGCAACAGGACAATAATAATGCATCTATGGATTGACTCCTCACTACGGCCTTGATTTTAAGATCTTTAAGAAGAATGGACCAATTGTAAAGCGTGGTGAACAGACAATATTCAGATCAAACAGGGCTGCAATTTTGAGCCCATGAAATGATAATTTTTATTAACTTCATTTCTAAATGCTTTACAAAACATTGATAAAGAATAATGAACTGTCTTAGATATAAGTATCTTCCGTTTACAGTCAAGCCCTTCTAATGCCATGAAGGAGAGGTGAGAGCTGATCATTATAAACAATGTATTGCCCAGTTCAATTCTGCAAGTCTGGTATTTATTAACTATTTACATCAACCCTCTGTTCATCGTTGTGTTTATTCTTCTTACATAATGTGTGACAGAACTATGTCAGAGAGTGGGGGGACTTGGAATTTGTCTTCATTAACCTCTGCAGGTCATGCTCCCTGGTTGTGCTGTGTCCCATGCTGCAGTCAGATGCATGCCATTGAAGTGCTGTATGGCAGAGGGAAATTTTCATCAGATGTAGTCATCTGGGGAGCCTGACCCATCAGACAAATGGGGCAGCAAACTACTGTCTTTGTAAAACTATGTGCACATAAAAAAAAAAAAAAAAAAAAAGTGATGTTTAGACAACTTTAAAGTGGAAAAGCAATAACATTTGGAGATGAGTAAATTGAAATTCTCCAATCATGACCAACCTGATCTGAGGTAAAACGGTGCTTTCTGATACTTGACAGAAAAGCAACTGTTTCCAGCAATACTTGTGTATTTTTCCCCATGGGAATAACTCAGTTTTGATCCTCTGAGTGAAAATGCAGCTTTCACACTCTGATGGAAAATTGCTGTCTAGTTGTGCTTAATGTAAAACACAACCATAATGCATCCTTTAGATTTATTTTAAGACATTCACATGTGCTGCTTAAAATGTTTATTTTCTGCTTTCTGCTCCAGGCAATACTTCAGTTCATGTGTCAGTTCTCCAGTATGCCAGGGAAAATAATCTAGAAATTTCATGGAACATGCCTCAAGAGACTGAAAGGCTTATAGAGATGGTGCACTCAATTCAACAAAGGGAGCAAGGTCCTAACAGACTAGGTGAGTTATTATGTAAATGTTGATGTTTAAACAAGAAATAAAAAAACAGAATTCTAAATATAGTCTGGACCCAATCACAGCTTGTCACTGCTGTTGTGCAGTGTTCTACAATAGAACTGTCATATTCTTTTTTTCACTCATATCTTTATGTACATTCCTTTGTAAAGATTCTGTTTTCTCTATTTTCAGTTTTCAGGATTTGCAGTTATTATCTTTCAACCAAACAAAACATAATTAAGAAAAAATGACTTAGATCATTAGCCTTTCAGCATCAATTGGCTGACTAGACATTTAGCAGAACTGCTTATGCTGCCTCGAGTAGCTGCCCTCACCAGATTTTTGTTACTCTGTGCTGTACCAAAGTAACCAATCTGGTTGAAAGATAATGTAGCAAAGCAGTAGTTGTTTTCTTGGTGGTTCAGTTCCCTCAACCAAATTGCTGAGCTGGTTCCACAAGGATTTGGGCTGGCACAAGGCTGGGAATGATGCTAGGGAGAAGTGATCTCCTAAAGCATCACCTCAGCTGAAGAGTTACTTACGAAATATTGTCCAGATAATTGCATCCTGAAAAACAAGTCACTACAGTTTTCATGTGCTAAAAAATAATACAGATTTCCCACTGTGTCTGTGGAAATTTATCACACATGTATATCAGTTGTAGGCTTCACCAAAAAAGTGATTCTCCTGCAGCATATCTGATCTTTCATTCATTTCATTTCATTTCTGAAAACAGAAATTTTCATAATGACAATTTTTGTTCTGGACTTGAAACCACATTTACTCTGGCAGCCACCTAGCATTTGGGTCCTATAAGAGTTAAGGAGCACACAGATTTTTTAGGGTCTTTGGCCTACTTCAGACTGTAAAGAGTTATTGGTACAAAAAAGTGAGAAATAAAGCCTGACTTCCATAGTTCACAGGAGGATTAGCCGTGATTGCTTTCTCAGTCTGGAGAAATAAAAATACCAGATGGCTGATGAGACTTCTATAGGCTCGTTGTGGGATAAATTCTTACATACAATAGATAGACAAGTTTCATGAAACCTTCCATGTGATGTGTATAGTAAGCTACACTGAGCTGCAGGACGAACAGAGAAAACATGGCCTTTGGGAAATGAAAGGGGGGAGGCAGCCACATGACATACTTGTTAGTGACTTGTTTATGTCTCATTGGAAAATGCTCAGAGACCATGATGAGGGATATGATATAATGAACCAAAATGGAATAGAGTAGTAGTACCTCCCAAATGAAGTAATGAAAATAAGTCACTGTGGTCCTTTCCTGCACCTTGTAATGTATGTGAGTTCAGCTGACTATGGAGGACACTCAGCATCCATGGGAAATTCATGGTCATTCATGTCATTCTGTTCATGCTCAAGTCTCTTGAAATGCAGAAGCTGCTTAAAAAGTGTAAGTGGATCAGTCTGGATTTTGCAGTTCCTTCTGTAGCTTTGGAAATGTCTTTATTTATTTATTTATTTATTTAATGAAGGACCTGATCAGTATTTACTTACCAAAAATGTCATTACAATCAGACGAGTGCTGTTTCTTATTTGCACCGGCTTCTCTATGGTAGAATTGTGATCCTGTCTAATCCTGTTTCAGTCTTTGCTGATCCAAATAATCCTACTTCTGTTGAAAAAACTTTATGTGCAGAGAGCAACTGTAGGCTCTGTTGCCATTGCTGCAAAAGTCTTACTGCACAAAGCTTTTCCTTTTCTGTTTCATTTAATGATAAGAAAACTCTAGGAGACAGATATATTTTCTTAGTAAGAAGTAATGAAAAACTATAGAATATCTGAGGTTCTAGGCAGAACAAAAATGAGAAACCTTTAACACAAAGCTTTCCCATGCTTAAACTGAATCATGCAAATTTTGGCTCAAGTAACTTATGGGAAAAAAGCTCTGGGGATATTCATAATGAAATTGTGTACAAATTCACCTACGAAATAACTGAAAAAAGAAAGCTAACTGTAAGCAAGAGCTAATTGTATAAGACTTCATTCAGCTGAAAAATTAATTCAGATATCAATGCATAAGAAGTGAAAATCACATAAACATACCTCTGTTCTGCATTCATGAGTGCTTAGGAGTGCCATAGGGAACACTGTCATCAGTCTCCACAGTAAATACTGCTTAACACTTTAAAAAACCATGATTGTGCTTGCTTATAGCTTTCAAAAATGTAGCTCATTTAGGCTGTTTTCCACATCTACTGCCTGCATACTGAAGGTGTGTTTTCCTCCTTTCTTCCCTCCCCTCTGCCTTATTAGCAAATAATCTTAAATACTTTTACTGAAACTTTCTATAGTTATTAACATATTTGAATAGCAGCATTCAGCTTTGTTGTCATGGTTAGGAAGGCATAAATGTTTCCTTTCTGAACATCCCCTGTGGTGTCATAGAATAATAGAATTGGCTGGGTTGGAAGGGACCTCAGAGATCATCAAGTCCAACCCTTGATCCACTGCTGCTGCGGTTACCAGACCATGGCACTGAGTGCCACATCCAGTCTCTTTTTAGATATCTCCACTGATGGAGAATCCACTACTTCCCTGGGCAGCCAGGGTCCAGCCATTCTCTTCATCAGCATGTATTAATGTCAGAATTTCAACATGCAAAGAACTGACTATTTCCAGCATTGATCTGAGACTTTCATTTGCCATAGCTTTTTTTTTTTTTTAAATTAAAATAATCTGCTAGTTCCAGTTAAAAAGAAACACATTTCAATGTCTAATAAAGATCCTAAATTAAGATATAAATACCAGCTTCAGGATTATCATAATGGAGGGCTGTTCCTGATTAAACAAATCCTTTATTAAATAGGCACAATCTGAACTATCTGAAGGTTTCCTAGCCTGTGGCTTTTTTTCTGCCTTTTCAAGTGCTGAGGATCTGATTCTTTTTTTACTTCTTTCCCAGGCAAATTTCAGTACTTGTGGGTGATTAAGACCTCTTGCAGTAGTTTTTCTTTTTTTAGTCGAGATGTTGCAGAAGTGTTAGTGAAACCACTGAGGCCACTTAAGGCACAGATTCACAAGTTCCCAGCAGGAACCTCCGCCTTGTTGGAATTCCCCATCTGTCACGACTCCAGACCCTCATGGAGACTTTACATTTTATTCCTCATTTCAGACAAAATTAAAGAAAATATTTGTAAAGGCTGTTTTCAAGCAGCTTCTGCTTTCCCTGAGGCAGACACTAAACTATTAAATGTGTGTGCATTGGTTTAGTTTTCCTCCAGATTGGCTTATTCTGCATTGAATCTTGATTTTTTGGATGCATTTCAAACATTTCTAGGGCACCTTGTGCTCTTTCCGTTCATTCCATGATGTTCATAATTGCTCCCAATCTAATACCTGTGATTCAGATTAGCATGCGTTTTTACACATTTTTCCTCCTTTATCCAAATCATTAATGAAATTATTAATAAGAAAGAATCTAGTTTAGTTCCTTGTAGACTCCCAATAAACACCTCTAACCCCACTCAGCAGATTGTCTGCTGTCCTTAGAGTGTGTTTGTGTCCATTTAATCACCTTTCAGTTCTTGCAGGAACCTGTACATGAACAATTCTCAATAATTGCTTCAAAATACGAGTCTGGCTTGAATGTGCATCAGATAATATATATTAAAAAATAAGTATCCTGCTAATAAGCCTTTATTGGATAGTCATGGTAAAGGCCACCAGAACAAAAGGTTCTTATAAAGCCTTTTCGGAAAGGCTTTCAGAAGTTCAACATCAAAATTTCATACTCTTAGTTGAAAGAAGAGGACTGCAGTGATGCCTTCTCTATTTTTTACCTATCTTAATCGGATATCTTCTTTTGCTTTATTGATTATTCCATACATGACTTGTTTTGAATTCTATAGTATGTCAGCACTGAAAGATGGGAGGAAGATGTTGTGCTGTGTTGGCAGTCTTTGGAATGACCAATTTTGGTACATAATGAGCAATATTTATTTTTCATTTCCTTTATTAGTATGTAAGTGGCAGATTATCATTAGCCTGCACTGTAGTACTAAGAAAATATTCAGTTGGTTGGTTTATTAGCAGTCAATAATTTTTATTATCGTAGAAGCATAGAATTGGTTGCGTTGGAAGGGACCTCAGAAATCATCAAGTCCAACCCTTGATCCACTACCGCTGCGGTTACCAGACCATGGCACTGAGTGCCACATCCAGTCTCTTTTTAGATATCTCCAGTGATGGAGAATCCACCACTTCCCTGGGCAGCCCATTCCAATGCCTGATCACCCTCTCCGCTCCGTAAAGAAATTCTTTCTAATATCTAACCTAAACCTCCCCTGGCACAACTTAAGACCGTGTCCTCTTGTCTTGCTGCGTGGTTTCAGGGAGTTGTAGAGAGTGATGAGGTCTCCCCTGAGCCTCCTCTTCTCCAGGCTATGGTCCCTGAGGAGTTTGTTATTACTGTTCCTGGTGAAGTGTAGAGACAAACAGCTAAGAAGTGACAGCTTCCAGCTTGGGATGATGACTTTCTGAATCCCTCTCACAGGATGATAGTGTGCTCATTTGATCATGTCTTCAGACACCTGGCTCTTTTCTCTGGAGCTGGCTTCAAAATAAGGGGAGAAATCCAAAGAGTTTTTAGTACAGTAAAACAAGATTTCCATGCATTAAACTGAGGACTTTGAAATAGTTCCTGGTTCTATTACAATGGAACTTGATTTCTTTATTAGAAATAATAAAAATAATGGAATTTCCAGTTAAGATATAAGTATAGAAGTTTCTGAAAAATTTCAGAATTAATGGGATGGAGAAAAATGGAGCAGCTGGTGACCATACCAACTACACAAAATTCAAAGGGTTGTTGAAGAAATTCCAAGTACATTTCACAAAAGGAATGAAAAATTGTTTGTGGTTCCTACTGGTTTCCCAAGTTTAACCTAAAATATTTTAAAGTTAAAACCTGAAACCCTTTTTAAGTAATCGTTTATAGGAGGAAAGACAAATGAGCCAATTTTCTGGCACTGTGACCATCTTGGAGCAATCTCAAGGGTTAGAAGATTTTAATTTTCTGTATTTTGTTTTGTGCCTCAGTTATTTATAGCCAACGTGACAATCTGCATCTGACAATCAGCTTAAACACAGAGTAACTACTGGCAAACAAAACCATTTGTAGAGATGATAGTGAGGCAGCACTATAGGATATGAGTTAATACCTGAGTTTAGTTGATTTCTCTGGTCAAGCACTGCAGTTTGTGAAATGGAGTTGCTATCATCCAACTAATAGTGGTGTTTGGTTGCAAGTGGTAAAATAATAAAAATTTTGAGGTTTTCACTGCACCTAATACTCTAAAGTGTTTCCATTTTGTATATAAAATATAATTCAGAATTAAAGTGGAAAAGTTGGATCCAGTCTGACCCTCTGACTATTGAAAAAACCCAGACTTTTGGATGCCAGATACTGGGTGACTCCAAAGAGGGACCCTCGCGTGTGCTTTTTAAGGCCTCACAATCTGGCCAATGCCCTTTACACATGATGTGCATGCAACTTTTTGTCCAATTATCTTCTACGACGATTACATCTTCCCTTTCTGATTGATTTTATCCAAAGAACCCTGTTCACTATCAGTCACTTCTCATCAGTATAATCCTTCAACAGTTCAGTTTTTCCAGATTAGGTTTTGTCTGTTCCATTTTACCATTATGTAAGATCATTTTGAGTAATTATCTCCTTATCCACATCTTGTTTCAATATTATTGCAGGTGGTAGAGTAAAAGTTTAAGGTTCAGTCACAGGAATTCAGCTAAAATTTAATTAGAATTGCAACCTAAGGCCTTATCACTCCAGTTACTCATGTGAACTCATGTCACTTATATCAAGCAGTTTTCAGTTTGCCCACATCTTAAGTTATAAAAAAATTAGAAAAATTATATCTTAACATTCATACAATTAAGTATAATAATCTCTTAATCAATCTATTAACCCAAATAGTCTTATAGTGAATCAATTTCTACTTTCAATAATATGAAGATTCTAAGGCTCTGGGGAAGAGATTGTGACAATGGACTAACTGGGAAGGAAGAGGTGGCTGGTTGTCCTTTTCCAAATACCTATTTTAGCCTAGATTCCTCCAGGTGATTATTCTTTCTGAACGTCTAATTAAATTCTAAGTCTAATTTAGAATATCCAGTTGCTATTGACACATTATTAATAGCCAATGTGCTCTGTGATCTTCCTAAATGTTGTCCATCCTTGCAGCAGCTTGGGGAAAGGGTCTTTGCTTCTGCCAATGGAATGGAGTGAGTGACATGATAAAAGATGTGAAGTGCAAAGTGTTCATGTGTGCTCAGGTATTCTGGCAGTGTGATGGTGAATTAGCTATGATCTGACTTCCAGTATTTGACAAATGTCTTTCTTATTTAAAATTGTTCAATGAAATCCTCTGGCAAACATATTTCTGCTCCACAGTCCTTGCAGATTACTCAAAGGAACAAGTTTTTCAGGTTTTTATTATTCACCATTCACTGTTTGCTTTAAACGTCACATCAGTCACACGGTATCTTTTCTACTTCCTGACCTGATAACTTCCAAGCCCAAAGGAGCTTTTAGGAAAAGCTGCATATCATCATTCCCAGTATAAATATTTGTGCAAACACGTATCTAAATACAAGTGCTAGTAAAATACTCCCTTGCTGAGGTCATGGTTTTGAGGAAAAATTTTCCTGAGTGTTCACAGATGTTAAGTGAAAGGGCAGAAGCTACACATTTAAACAACTATTGTGATTTGGTACCTAAGGTAGACTCTCTTCATGCATTTTGAGAGGTTTGTTGGACTTTGTTTCTTGTTTTGTTTTTTTTGTTTTGTTTTTAATACGGATCACGCAATTATATTATGGGCTAATCTGAGTCTCGATTTTAGAGAGTTTGATGATGGTAGGGAAGCAAGATATGCTTTTCACACCCATAGAAAAAGTTGGCCAAATTAGGGAAGGACTAGCTCTCTGGGAGCTAAAACTTGTGATAATATTTCAGAACGGTGTGAAGTTGTACATCAGATAGCCACTGGATGTCACTATTGCTCTGCAGTTGAGAATTAAGAACATGTCGTTCTACACTTTTTTTTCCTGATGTGCAATGGTAATACTTCCCCAAAAGGTAACTACTAAAATGAGAACCATGCTTTTATCCTCATAGCTAAGAAAAGGGAGTAAAATTCCAATTACTTCAGAGATCAGGGAGCAAAGGATGGTCCTCTGTTATTGGGATGTATTAATAGTACCAGTCTATTCTTCATAGTGGAGAACTTTCATGTAGCAGCAATAAAGCAGACATTAAAAGTCCTTTAAGTATTTTCCAGTACTGTAGAACCTACTAATTCAAAGTAAGATGTAGTTTTAGAGCATCCTGTTAGATTTCTATCATATCTCTCATTTATCTCTTCATTTCTTCTTAGGAAACGCCATTGATTTTGTACTTCAGAATGCAATGTCAGAATCCCATGGAGGGAGACCCAATGCATCAAAGGTTGCAATAGTCATTGTGTCAGGAAGATCAGAAGACACTGTGGAGGCTGCTGCACTTGCTGCAAGAATGAACAGTAAATCTCATTTGACTGTATATGTTTTTATGCAGAGTTGTTGCTTTTTAAGTAGTGCACTAGAACAAATGATGAAAGATTAAGGCACTGATACGTTCATGTAAGTTCACTGATACAAACTCACTGTGCATAAATGTCCTGGCAGGAAACAGGCCTGAACAAAACCTGCCTGATGAAGAAGCCCTTGTGTTACTGGTGAATTCAGGACCAGTCTGCAATTTAAGCTGAACAGCTTTCATTAGCTTAAAAAATTATTGGTATTTCATTCTCTCTATTCCTGTGGATAGACAGGGGTGCCAGAAATGTCATGTAATATTATACATTGGGTACTGTTGCAGTAGAGTGAATCTTGAAATCTTCACTGCCATAATAACAAAGAGAGGATTTGATCAGGTTCTGCACTGACCTATATGTGAACATGCTTTTAGTATCAGTGTGTGAAGTTTTTTCAATTTTTCTGGCTGTAGTCTCTGTACCTCAGCTTCCTCAGGTGTTCAACTGAGGAACAGTGACTTCCTTTGTAGGCTGCTTTGGGATCTATTGAGTAAGTCATGGACTAAATAACAACAATTATTTTTTAATTAAATGGCTTGATCATAATCCAATTGCCAAGGAATTGAAGAAAGGAATCATACTGAGATTTCTTTACATTAAAAAAAAAAAAGTAAGATGTCATTAAGTCTGCAGCTGTGTTTTGTTGACCATCTTATTATGCTCAGGACTAATAGAGATCAGCTTAGCTAGCACTGTGATTAAAGCATTACCATTTCTGCATTTAATTGCCTTTAACATTTGTGGGGGGAGTAATGTGAGTAATATGTGAAAATTCACTTTTGGAAAGAAACTTTTGCCAATTACTTTTATTTTTTTTTAAGAAGCAAATGAAAAAAAATCTAACAGACAAGACCTCCTTCTCCCTCGTATTGTCCACTTAAAAACTGCTTTTCTTTTCCTAGGGGTGTCCCTGTTTCCCATTGGAGTTGGGAACACATATGATGAAGAGCAATTAAGAACTCTGACAGGGCCATCAGCAGCCAACAGAATGATGAAGCTTCAGAATTTTGAAGACTTATCCACTATGATCACACTGAATAATGAATTTATCAAAAAAGTGTGCATGGGTAAGTCCAGTATAGCTGTACCCTTGTAACTGGAGGGAAACCCAAAAATTAAATGCTAAAACCAGAATGATTCGTCTTGATTAGAGAAGTCAGCCCCATGCTCCTTTGTTAGCTCCTAAACCACCACCACCACATAGGTGCAAAACAAAGTCTGAGCCCTTTCAGCCTGTAGCCAACTGCTATTCTATTCAACCAAATTTCAGCAAGATTTAAAAAAATTCTTAGGGCTGAACTCTCAAGTAATCATCTTGGTTATTAATATAATCAGGGCTGATCATTAACTGAAGGATTTTCGTGAAAGCTCAAGCTGTCGTGAATGACTGAAGACACGATTCAGAAATGTTACAAATTAGTTGTGAGTAAAGATTTCAAATTACCTATTTTTCCACACAGACCTAAGCATTGTTATGTGTATGTCTGCAAAGAATTCAGCCAAAGTGTAGGGAAAAAAGAATTAGAAAGAATTAACTTCAGGAAAACAAATACTGGGGAAAAAAAGTCAAATATTTTAAGCAAGCTTTTATTTATTTGTAGATACTAATACCCCTCATTTAAGGAAACTTGCTTCAACTCTGGCTGATATTTTACTTCTTTTTCCTCCTTTGTCTCTGTGAAAAGAAATTTATTACTCATAATATTGTTGTTATTTCTATTACAATAGCGCCTATGTGTCCCCTCTGCAAATGACTGCCTCATCATGTTAGTCATTGCACAGGTTTTTACCAGCTTTACTAGGGCTTAGTTGTGTCTCCATTAAAATAAGTGGACTTTTTTGCAGAGCCAAGTATCACTAAGAATGAGGAAGTTGCAGAGTGTGCACAGTCCAGCTTAGAGATATCCGATCAGTCTCCACTGGGATAACTTCTGGCATTTAAAAATCTCTCCAGAGCATCAAACAGCTGCCATTTTTTAGATTTAAACAGCTGCCATTTTCTTTGTTTTCTTTTAAAATAAGCTTTTAAAGATGCATTTCCTCTCCTCACACTGTAAAATATGTGATTTTCTTGCCCTAAATTACATTGATCCAAGGTATAGGGTGGGGAGCAGGAATTTGGAACCAGTGACTATGTTCTTATTGCAATCTGTGCTCTAAAGTTCTTCCTTTTATTGATGCTGAAGCCTTTACTGTGGGGTGGGAAACTATCTTTTTTTGTTTGTTTTTGTTTGTATGTTTGTTTTGGGGTTTTTTAGTGTTTGGTGTTAGTCTTTTTTTGTTTTGTTTTGGTTTGGGTTTTTTTAGGTTTCTTGCAATTTGTAAAGTTTAATTTTCCCCTCCAGACTGATGCAGTTGGATTTCTTATGTGGAGGGAGTCTTACTTTATGTATGGATGTGTACCAAAAATAATACTATTAAAAAGGTTTAAAAGATTTCCTAAATGCTTTAAAAATACATTACTTGTCCTGGAAAAAACAGAGCATATAGCATACATATGTTAGCATAGTATAATATTATATAGAGAGTTTGTTAGTAAGTGTTTTAATTTCCTAGATGCTTGCTTATGACATTGTCACACCACAGTACTTACATGAAATAATTTTCTATACGTCTTCAGGTGTGTTATGAGAGTTCATAAGTATAGCAACTGCAATTCAGTGGTGCCTTGTGGCTATCTAATTGATTTTATAAACAATCTGCCCATCACAGTAATATCTGAATGCAAGGAAACTGAATTTGAGAATTCTTACTACAGTTATTTTTATAATGCTAGTTGCAGATCATATCATGGGCTTACTCACTGTATTTATGTTTCTGCATTTAATAAACATGTGTGTGTGGGTATGTAAATTCTTGATAGCTGCTGATTACTGGAAATATTTTCAATTCTTCATGAGGTTCAGAAGTAAGGCTGGACCCTGCCTTAAAGCTAAATCCATTATCTTCTTTTAAGTACCAGCTGGGCAGAGCTGTATCTATAAGAAGTGCTGCAGAATTACAGTGAATCTGTTGCTCACAGGGTATTTTGAGACCACTGCCATAGTGGAGGTCAGGCAATGCCAGCAGTCATGGAATTATGGAATCATTGAATGTTAGGGGTTGGAAGGGACCTCTAGGGATCATCTAGTCCAACCCCCCTGCCAGAGCAGGATCACCTAGGGCAAGCCACACAGGCAGGAACACATCCAGGCAGGATTTGAGCCTCCAGAGAAGGGGACTCCACAACCTCTCTGGACAGCCTGTTCTTTGTCTCACTCTTAAACACTTTGGACAAATGCCTCCAGTCTTCAGGTAGTGATTCTCATATTCTAACACCAAAAAAAGTCTTCTTACAGCCTAAGTAATATTTTAAGTAAGCAATCTATATTATGGTGACATCCACTTAAGAGGTCGGATAAGAGTGTGAGATGGCTAAGAGATGTCTGTTTCTCTTTCAGACCCTGTCAGAGAATGTATAGATGAAGATGGAAACAAAAAGAAAGTAAGTATGTTACCTGGGTCATCTATCTGGCTTTCAAGTTACACAAGTCATGCAGGACCACAAATATCTTCAGAGGGAATCTGAAACAAAAAGTGTTGGACAATATTAAGTACTAAGAATTATTTTGGAGGAGAAAATGTTGGCTTTTTAACTGGTGGCATAACTGGGCACAAAAAGGAGACTTCTCCCTCTAATGACTCATGATTTTGTAGTATGCTGAATATGATTGAAGGAAGTGCAGAGCCAAAGCTTGTGACAGTGTGTATCTTCCCTGATAAAGAAAAACATATTTCCATCTCTTGGTGAAAGAACTTCAGGGAAAACTGGACATGGCCAAAATAAAGGTTCATGTGTAGAGGGAGCCCAACATAAGAAGGCCATGGAGCAGTTGGAGTGAGTCCAGTAGAGGGCCGTAAGGCTGATCAGGTCTCCTATGAAGACAGAGAAGGCTCTCAGGTGATCTTATAGTAGCCTTCCATTAACTGCAGGGGGCCTACAGGAAACCTGGGGAGAGGTTTTTTATAAGACATGTAGTGATAGGACAAGGGGCAAAGATGTAAAATGGAAGAGGACACATTTAGGTTAGATATTAGTAAGAAATTTTTCCCTGTGAGGGTGGTGAGACACCAGAACAAGCTACTCAGAGAGGCTGTGAATACCCTGTCCCTGAAGTGTTCAAGGCCACATTGGATGTGGCTTTGAGCAGCCTCGTCTAGTGGGAGGTGTCCCTGCCCTTGGCGAGGGGTTGGAACTAGATGACCTTTAAGGGTCCTTCCAACTCAAACCATTCTGTGATTCCATGTAATCAAAGTTATTTTGCAGAAAAGCTTTTATTAATTCTGAGAAAATGCTCAGAAATGTTAGTAAACCTGTTTGATATCTCAGAAGTGACCCACTCTAAGAAAAGAATGATGTAGATGTTATAAATGATGCAGTTCCTTGACCTCTGGTGAAAAGCCAAGATTTTTGATTGTATATCATACTTCATTCATTTAAAAATATTACCACAAGCTTGTTACATGTTTTCTAGCAGGGGTCAGTTATGAGCTCTACCCCAGGATTTATCTTGAATTTCCAGTACATTAAAAATATTCCTTTGATTTTTTCCCTTGTGAAGACAGGACTGTAAGGAAGGATGTTGCTAATAAAAAATGCTTATGAATTGTCTAGACATGGGAAATAGATCAAATGGTCCTTATTCACTTGGCCTTGGTCAGCTGGTTTCAGTCTTTAACTAGATCAGGCATTAGTTATAGTGACTTCTGGGTTGAAAACCTAATTAAGAAAAAACAATGAAAAAAATCTAAATTTGAAAAACTTTTTAAACTTACAGAAACTCCTAAACAAAACAAAACAGCAAGAGAGACTCTTGCTGTTTATTCAGTTGTATTGCATGTGTTCAGGCCTCTGGGCTTCTAGGAGCACATTTTTTTTTTTTTTTTTTTTTTTTTTTTTTTTTTTTGTTTGGTTTTTTTTTTGTTTGTTTTGTTTTGTTTTGTTTTTTTTGTTTGTTGTTTGTTTTTTGTTTGTTTGTTTGTTTGTTTGTTGTTTTTTTTTTTGTGGTAAACTTAAATCACAATTTCTGTTCTTGCTTAAATGTTTTTGGAAAAAAGAGGACTGACTCCAGTCAGTGTGAAAATGAACTGCCCTTCTAAATGGTAGCCTTTGGAGATATATTAGTTTCATAAAAAAGATTTTGGAAGCTGCTGCCAACATGGTAGCCATTGCCTTACAGGAGCAGGCTGCTGAGCATCCTGTTGTGCCTACAGTACACCATGGAAGTGTTCCTGTGCTTCCTCATGGTCAGTAACATGCCATCATTGGCCTGTTACCCTCTTCCAGCACAGTCCACAAATCCAGAGGGATGAAGAAACATGGCTCTTCCCTTATTCAGAAAACACAGGCTCTCACATCAAATCCATAATATTTTAGGCGTTACTCAGAGAGTTACTGCAGGAGGCTCGGTTCCCCAAGTGGGATGACAGTCGTGCACCTGGAAATTGTGGGAACTGGCCTCTTGCAGTTTGTGAGGAAATCAGAGCTCTCAGGATCAAAAATCTGAGCTTAAATCCTATCAGAGTTATGAGTGATACGGTTTTTTTAATTTAATTTTTTTTTTTTTTTTGTTATTACCTCTTCCCTGGAAATGGCTCTCAAAGGAAGATGCATGAGTAAGGTAATGGTTAGTAGCAGGAAAGAAGATCAAATGTGTTAGGTCTGGCCCAAACCCCATCCAACCCACTATATCACGTGGTCAAAAGTGGAACTTGAGGAAGAATGTAAGTAAGCATATATGAAAATTACCTTGAACAGTTTGTGACTCACGGACACCCTGAGTTGTGAGTGGTACCTTTTTGTGCCTGATAGGGCTCAATAGTTTTCTCCTCTGTGACCTTGTAATTTTTAAAATACATGTAAGTTTGCAGTACTCATCATATCCAGGGGCAAAGATTTCAAATAGTGCTAAATACAGGCTGTGTAAAGAACCACTGCTTTAATATTTGGATCTGCCAGCTGACAGACTATGTGAACTCTTATATTAGAATAAGATTTTTTAAAAAGTAGTTAACTCTCATCAGAATCTTGTTTTGATGCTTTTAAAGGGGATATTAGAAGTGCAGGAACTTGTCTTGTAATGACAGCACTTCATGATGAAGTGATCTATATAGTGAGCTACACATGGCAGTAAAAATCACATTCCAAAACCAGAAGTTTCAGTAACATGACTTCTCCAGTATCGTTCATCACTTGGTTTAGAGAAGAACAAACAGACAAACAAAACTCTGACTAAATTAAAAGGTGCCAACTCATAAACCTGCTTAAGATACATATCTCTTTCTCCTGCAGATGCACAGTAAGAGAAGCAGTGTGCAAGATGCTGTCTGTAGGTTCAGAGCTCCCTCAGAGAGGAAGTCTGAAGCTTCCTCCGGTGTGCTGGCAAGCTCATCGGTTTCAGCAGACTTATTCTTCACAATTTAGAAACCTCTGCTTTGCTTTTCTTTCTGTCCTGTTCTTACTCCTACGATTTCATATCAACTGGGGATTCAGACTTTCTTTGTCTTCAGAGTCCCTGTGTTTTCCTCTGCACCAGGATTCTTGGCTTTGCTTGGATCCTTCAACTGATATTTTTGTTTTAACATGCTGTGCTTTGCTTTTCTTGTCCAGATCTTAGATGTTTTCCAATAGATGTCCTGTTAGGGAGTGAAAAAACCCCAATTAAATATGTATGAAAGCCAGAGGGTCCTTTGCCAGATTTTCACAGCTGTATATGTACCCTTCCAGGTGCTCCACTTTCAGTGAGTTCTAGGCGAGACAAGTATAATTAAAAAACATTCAATTTCTTCCTATGTTACTATTTTTCCATGCTTAAAGCTCTTCATGTTACTTTTTGACAGCTTCCACTAGGCCTCGTAGGGGTGAAAAGTATTAATACATTTTCAGGACAAGTTCACTTCTCAAAGTCCTGAAAACACAAGATGCAGGTCCAGTAAATTAACTTTTATTTAATATGTGCATTTCAGTGGCTACAAAGCTGGCAGTTCTCTTTCAGACCTCTCACCATATCTCAGAGATACAGAGGTCTGCTTTCACACCACTATTCTTGGTTTGCACACTAGTGCCAAAAGTAGTCTGTGAATTATCATAGAATGTTAGAATAATTTGGGTTGGGAGGGACCTTAAAGATTATCTAGTTCAAATGATGTGGTTACCTAGATATTTTGCCACTTTGCTCTTCTCTTTCATGGGAATGATGGGTAAGCAGAAAAGGAGGGAATGGGAGATAATCTTGCCCAAGGGCACTCATCTTTTCTTTCCTGTTTCTGCTTGTGAATATTAAGGGATGTTACCCTGTTCAAAGAACCAGTGTCTCACTTGCTGCTATTGTTCCTGGACTCACCTCTGCAGAGACAGGTCTGGAAAGGACTGTTTACTACATTTGGAAATATTTTGGGGAATGCAGGCCTTGGGGATGAACACTGAGTTTTGAAATTCATTGAGCCTATTTATGTGCTTTAGAGCTCTGTGGGAGTGAGGCCAGAGAGCTCAGCTTTTTGCAGATATGACTCTTGAGATATTCCAGATTGTGACCACATCTATTTTTCTGTCACATAATCCTGGTGCCTTAAAATTAAGACTGTCCTTTAGAAGATGAGAGTATATTTTACATTTTATTTTTAATTTTACAAACCCACTATGTATGTCTAATAACATTATTCTGGTAAAGGAGCAATTTCCCTTTGGGAAGGGAGGAACTGTTTTAAAGTTTTGGAGTTGTGGATAAAATAACTAGAGTATTCCACGCCTTTCTAGCTTGGAACAAATATTCTTAATTCCTGCTGTGCCATGACCATCTGTGCTCAGAGCTCTTTCTAAAATAACTTTATAGCTTATGAAAACTAAAGGCTTTGACATTTAAAGAAAAGCTAAAGGGAATTCTTTATTGACTATGCTATCCATGCATACTGTAGGATGGCTAAGCTAACAATAGATGGAGTACCAGATACTTCATTTGGCTGTAACAAAACATCTATTATGGACTATTATCTTCTGCTTGGAATTTCAGAGTCTATTTCTTACAGTATTGCTAATTTAAACTTTCTCATCTTCTGGAAGTCCTTAATACACTGCATTCTATTATTTAATTATCCAAGGCTAATTTGAGTAGCACTGCTGTCAGTGTCACTTTACTTGATAGCTGCAGGAGCATGTCAGCAGCACATTTTAAATTTTTTTCCACCCCTTTGCCCATGTTCTTTTCAGTTGTTAAATAGCCGTGTGTCTCTCTCTAGCCTGGTGACAAATGGACATTAGCAGACCAGTGCCACACTGTGACATGCTTTCCAGGAGATTACACAGTTCTGGAGAGTCACCAAATTAACTGTGAGAGGATGCCAAAACCTGTATGTCACAGCAATCTTCCTGCTGTTAAGATTGAAGAAACTTGTGGCTGCCGATGGATGTGTCCATGTGAGTATCTGTCTTTGTGTGTATGCCTTTCCCTTCACATCACTTGAAATGTTAATCAGAAATGTCATGATAATAGGGGCTGCTCAGTTGTTGTGCACAATAAGACCAAGGTGGGAGGATTTAAACTGTACACCAGATAAACAAACAGCTAGGAGCATGAAAATCTCACTGATGCCTGGGATGTGTGATTCTCTTTGTGAGTTCAGAGCCACTGCAAGCTTATTTTACACATTAGCATTGCTACAGTGTTTATCAGAGAATTTCACATGTGATTTCCAAAGCTGTGTGAATGAGAAAATGTATGGAAGCAAACAGAATTTTTTATTGGCAATCTGTAAGCAAGTGATGTATTAGTAGCCCACCTCTAGGCTTGAGGGCTTGGCCTGACATCATTCAAGCACGTGTGTTAAAAAAACAACTACAAAAATGTTCCCTGACTCCATAAAAGCTCACATTGAGTATTTCAGCAGAAACAGTGAACACTGTGTGGTTAGTGATCATCTTGGCTGAGATGACATGAGCAGAAATTAAGTGCACTCACTTCATTTACAGGGTGCAGGTCTTCAGCCCTCATGCTGATGATGCATCTATTAAAACAAGAGGTTCTTTAGGAAAACCCCACATATACGAAGGGAAGACTTGAGGGAGGAAGATAAGAAGGGGATGATGATTTCAAGTGAAAAAATGAACTGGACCCTCCAGATTGCCTAAGTGCTTGGGCAGATGCTCTGACAGAAGTGGAACAGTGTCAGTCTGGGACTAAGGAGGTGGGGAGGGCAGGCTGCAGTGTGGCACAGAGCATCTCTCCACAACCATTGGAGGGAGGAACACCTCATGGTAGAAGTAGGGGTAGGCTTAGACTCTGGGTCTTTTTGTATGCCTCAGCCTGAGGACTGAGCTTCACCTCCTCTCTGTGCCAAACACACTCTGGTCATGTGCTGGATTTCCATAAAAATCAGTCAAGATGTTTGTTTTGAATTAAATAGTCAAACTATTATGTCCATTAACTCTTAAAGGCTGTACCTATACAACAGAATGCATTTCTACATCCCCATCATGCATACTATTACAGCTAAAACTTGCAGAAATTTCAAAACCAGGAACCTAGAGTTGTTATTTTTCAGCAGTGGTTAGATCTTGTTCAGAGCTTGGAAATCTCTGGCTTCATTAATCTCTTTGGCTTTGATGAAGCTTAGAGGGCAGTACTCCCCCAATATAGTTCTAAAAATCATGCTTACATCTGAAATCACATAATTACATTTAAAAATAAATCAAAAACAGATACATGTTTCTCTTTATAATGTATAATCTCAGTTTAAAATGTCTTAGTTAGAACTGGCTTTTGGAGAACAATTGTTTAAGCCCTGCTTGAGATATCCAAGGGAAATTAGATTTTGATCCCTGAATTTGTAGACATGCTAAATTTTAACACACCGAACTTTAGAATTTTTTAAAAGAACATTTGATTTCTGTTTTGATATTGACATTTAAAAAAAATAGGAGGAATTTAGTTGAATCATAGTGAATATTTAATAATGTTTAAAAGATGCTGTAAGTAACATCTCCCCATAAAAAGTGGATCTGTAATAATTTTCTTGATCCTGAATACATTGATTGCAACATGAAGGCATTTGTTTTGGCATACATTTTGGCATAATTTTGCAAAACATGTCTTCATAAAGATTTTCTGGAAGGATGAAATGAAAATTGCCTTCTGTACCATTAGCTGATTATTGTGAAAAGACCTGTGGCTGTCTTGAGATTTCTGCTGTTAAAAACAAAATAATATTTTTTTAGCTCTTTAAGAATTTACTGGGCCATGATATGCAAGTGTCAGCCAAGTAGCTGAATTATTACTAATGAGAAAATGAGAATTTTCCTCCTACATGTTCAGCTAACATTGCTTTTACTGTCCTTCTTATCCTTAAATAAAAGGTTTGAAAATGCAGTAGTCAAAAGCATCATTTTGTTTGGGTTTTATCTTGGTACTTGCGAGTTGAGAATCCTCCTTGTTTTCCAGTTTGTGAAGACAAGGAATTGTTTATAACCTAATGACCAGAACACTGAGCTGTCAGTTGACGGTTGGTTTATCCTGTACACATTATTTCTCCAGCCTTCTGTTGTTTTCCATAAAAAAAAATAAAAATAATTAAAAAAAAACAAACACAAAAAGCATCCTCTGATACTGACTTGTGATATGTTTTTGGTAAGAATTAAATAGTGTTTTGGTTTTTTTTTTCAAATGTAGCACTCTACAGAATAAAATGCAATACCATAATAAAAATGAAATTCCAAAATAAAAAAAAAATAAGTTCGTTACAGTCTTCCTACAAATAGAGAGGGGATACATTTTTCCTGCTCTTATTTTTCATGTAAAATCTAATAATTAATCACATTCATTCTGAGTAAACTCCAGCTAAGGGATTTCCTATGAGTTTATCCAAATTTTTTGTAGTACTAATTGCTCCAGACAAATAATACTTCAAAAAACCCCTCATATGATGAAATATTTACGAAAATTTCTTGTCAATGATTTGCTGTGAATGTTTGCAAGTGATTACCCAACTCAATTTCTTCATTCCACATTATATGGCCTATAACAATTGTGAAGAAATAGTGTTAATTTGTACAAAGGCAAATGCCTTCATGTTTTTTTCTTCATCCTTGTTTTGTTTTTCCACTGATTTGTAGGTGTTTGTATAGGAAGTTCATCTCGACATATTGTCACTTTTGATGGCCTAAATTTTAAGCTGACCGGCAATTGCTCTTACACCTTGTTTCGAGACATGCAACATGATCTTGAAGTTCTCCTCCATGAAGGACCATGCAGAGCAACCCCAAAGATGAACTGTATGGACTCCATTGAAGTGAAGCTCCGTGGTGTATCTGTTCAGCTCTTCAGTGATATGGCAGTAAGATAAACACAATGAAGTGATCTGTGCTTTTTCTGACATCTTGACAACGTCAAGAATATGGGATTTGGCAGTGTCTCCCTGACACATCTGCCAAAAAAGGCAGAGATTACAGACAGGACATACTGCACTCTGATTCTTCTATCTTGGCTGAGGTTCTTTACACAAGGTTGTCAATTGATGCATGGGAGAGCAGCCTATTCTTCACAAACTTATATATGACTGGCTAGTTGAAGAGTTAGTGAGCTGGTTCTTACCTTGTGTGCAGATGGACCTCAGCATTAGGAAAAAAGCCAGCTTAGTATGTAATACATCTGTTTTCTAGTCAGAGAAGTATTCATATTCAATATGACACATTTGCAGTCCTTGTGTTCCTCAGTCATATAGGAGTCAGCTGGCCTGCAAAAGTCATCTCTTCTGGCTTGCGTAGCAAAATAGGATGGCCCAAAGCACCTACACCCAGTTCTGCAGGGTGATGGGACAGCCTTGGCTTTCACAGAGGTTTATTGATAATCAGGTTCTGGAGGTGGCATTTTAACTTCATAGTATTAGACTGGTAGTCTGTATACAAGTGGTACTGATGGAATGTACCCGTATGGGAAAATGTTGAAAAAGTTGTTCATATAATGCACAGAACGAAGGTCATTTTGTTCTGTGGGTTTTTAGACTCAGCAGAAAATTCCAGCTTGCAAAATTGATTCTTATGTCCATATTCACTTGGATGTTCAAGTACCTGTGAAGTCAAAATGTGTTTCAGCTGTAACATTGGGTAGTTCTAAGGTGCTTTCTAGAACTGATGCGACAATCTTGCCTTTTTGGAAACAGGTGGCTGTTAATGGTGAAAGGGTTCATATTCCCTATTCTAGCAGTTTGATTGAAGTCTCTGTCTATGGAGCAATAATGCATGAAATCAAGTTCTCCCAGCTTGGACATAATCTCATATTTACTCCAAGAAACAATGAGTTTATTCTTAAACTTAATTCAAAGAGCTATTCTTCAGGAACACAAGGGCTTTGTGGTAAGTTGGAAAGCTAGTAATTTTAACAGCTTTTTACTTGGGCTACAACTGCTATTTCTGTTACTGGAATTTGCATTGTCCTGAACCTCTAAACTCACTAGGTGAACTGATGTCTTATCGTAAGTACATTTTAATCTATGTAGGTTTCTCTACCATGGTCATCAATGTAACAGATTATTGACTCCCAGTAATACCTTAGAAAGAGGAAGGCTAGACACTTCTCATGTTTTACGTATTTCACATGATATAGTTACCTTTCCAAGGAGATTTTTTTTTAGGTTGTGTTTTTTTTTTCCCCGATGAGACTTTAACTGTAGTTTCTTACATACATGTTTATGTGAGAGACATGTCTTGATCTGGCAATAAAGGTGAAAGTTTCGTAAGGGAGAAATACTACTGGGGAGAATTAATTCTACAGTATCCTCACCCCATAATCTCTATAATCTATGCAATAGATTATACCTATGTGGCATAACATATACCTTCTGTAACAAAGAAATAGGAAACGAAGCCCAGGATTTTTATGTCTCCATTGATAATACCTATAAGGAATAAAATTAATTCCTCTTCCTCTTGGTCCTCACTGAGCAGCCCTAATGAGCTCTGTCTCTCCAGTACCAGTTTTTTCTATGTTTTGTTGTTGTTGTTGTTGCTGATTGTATTTAGACTCTTTCTTTTCCTTTCACCCACACTCCTAGGGGTGTGTGACCAGAACCATGTCAATGACTTCACGTTACGTGATGGCTCTGTCACTCCTGACAGCAGTGTATTTATCCAAGACTGGATTGTGGAAGAGCCAGGGAAGATCTGTGAAATCCGGAGAGAAGACACATGCTCTGAGCAGGCAACGAGACACTGCCAGCTCCTGCTCTCTGATCGGTTTGCAGAGTGCCACGGGGTCATCCCCCCCAGTCTGTTCTACGAGGCCTGCATAGAAAACAGCTGCTACGAGGAGGAAGCCTGCGAGATGATAACTTCGTACGCTCACATCTGCAGGGAAAACGGGGTCTGCGTAGACTGGAGAACACCCGAGTCCTGTCGTAAGGGGTTTACGATACATTCAAACTGATACAGAAGCTGTCTGGTGGTGTGATGGTGGTGACAGTGACCATCTTGTCAGTGTACTGCTAGTTTTTGAATGCTGCGTAATGGGGAAGAGGTTCCAAATCAAGTTTTTCCATGTAAATAGTGTTGTAGATCTGATAATCGGTTTGTCACTCGCTAATTAGCGTATTATGGAAAAACTCTTTCTTGGTAAACTGCTAATTCGTAAAATAACCTCTGAAATAACAATAATGTGAAAAGATATGGACAGGCAAACACAGCTATGTGGCATTACCTGTTGCTGCAGCCACTGAACCAGGTTTGAACTGAATCTGTTCTGATTCTGCCAAGCAGTTTTAGCTGCAGATATAATTGCTTTGGTACTGACACTGGAGGATCTGTATGAAGCAGACAGGGAAACTTGATTTAGATTAGTGGAACTGCTCCCCAACCTGTGTCACTGTCATAGATAACTGCCAATGATACAAAATGAGACTTTTCTGGATTCTCTGTAATAGTTTCTGTGAATTCCCCACATTCCAACTTTTCAGACTGTGATGGAAGTGCCAGTTTGATTTTAAGTTTCTACTGAAGAGAAAAATGGGGAAATTTCCTCACTTAGCTAGTGCTAAGTTCAGATGGTTGTCATTTTGTGTACCTACTCCTTTCAGTTCTTATAGACATAAGAAGTTTTGTTGGGGTTTTTTGTTTGTTTGTTTGTTTGTTTTGGTTTTTTTTTCTCCTGATGAGCATATTATGAGGTCTACCTAAAGATCTGCCAAAAATGCAACATATAGTTTAGTAAAAGTATGCAAACTCTTGAGGTTGCTTATTCTTTGCCTTCTGCTGTTTGTTTGCAGTGTGGGTTACAGACATTCAGATATCCACTCACAATGTTTCTGCTTTAGTCAAGTATCTCTGATGTATGTATGTGTATGTATGTAGTAATTTTATTTCTAGCTAGCCCCTCATGTAATGTCTTGACATCCCAGTTGATTTTCATACCTCCTGCCTCTCCAGTTTAGACAGTTCTTTTTGCCTTGCTTTGCTTCCTGCTTGCTGCCCAGACACTTTTTTCATTTAAGAGTTGGAGAACCATCATACTAAAAGTGATAAAGCAAGATCTCAGAATGTGTTTTGGATTTGTGCATGTTTTAGACTCAGACTGAGGCAACAATGGGACAGGAAAGTCAAGAATGTGAATTTAAATTTGGCCTGAGCTTCTGGTCAGTGGCTTAAATATCTTCCAGGATAGGTAGCTGAAGAACTTGTTGCTCTTGCAGACTGAATCTTGCAAGAAAGAGCACAGTCTGTTTGGAATATTGTCTTCAAAAGCAGAGGAAGAATACTGCCAGCCATTTTCCAAATTTAGTACTTCAGTCAAACTTTGCAAAACTCAGTGTCCAAGGCCAAATGACAGTGGATTACCTTAATAACTCTCCGCCATTTTCAGAGTCCCATCTTGCTACACAGCATGTACAAGGATAGATAAAGAGTTACCCATTTTAACAGTTGTTGCATGAAATGGTCATTAGTGTCCTAGCAATAGCATCATCTTCTTCCTTCAAGCAGGTACATGTGTGCAACTGCCAAAAATAAAACTGCCAATTATAGGGACATTCTACAGGTTACAGTAGTGACTGTATATGCAGCTTAATCACTCTGCAACTCTACCACTACATGTTTAATAGTAATGGCACAGTTGTGGAGTACCTTGCTTCCCTCCCCCAATTTCACTTAATCTCTGTGCATTTTTTACGTCTTGGTCTGCATTTTTTTTCGTGTCACATTGGGACACTGCAAGCAGTATGAGTCTTTCCTGACTGTTCTGTCTGAATGGGTAAATATACTTGCTGGAATATCTGATAAAGACAGAGCTTGTTCTCTATCCTGCACTTGTTCAGTTCCATTCCCTGAGCTTTCCTTGCTCCTTTTTGGAAGGGTGGATGTGCTGACTGCTGTCGTGCAGACTTTCAGCTTTGTGTTAATGGATGGAAGGAAGCTTTACTCCAAGGTGGGAATGCATAGTAAGAAAACTATATATATATATATTTTTTTTTTTTTTCCTGACCCTGCATGTGGTAGACTTGTGCTGCAGCAGCCTGTAACTGCCACTGGTAGCCATGTAACCCTGAGGAATAGAATATTCATCCCTCGAGCAGTCTCACCCTCACAGCAAATTCACATCTGAACAGGGTTTCCACTTCAGTGATGTAGTATGGGCTTTGTTTTACTGTGAAGAACATAGGGATTTCTAAATGATCTCTTCATTGCTAATAGGGACAACTGCTGGGATTCAGCTTTGCATGGAGAGGAAGCCTTGATCACCTGGAAAGAGGATTGTTTATATAGTGATTAATGAATGCACTGAGATTTATTCATTCTGCAGTTACAAAAGAAATGGCAGCTCTGACGTGGCGGTGGCCAAGTTAGCTTTGTACTGTAGCTCAAATAATAGTAGCAGTTAGCAAATTTTGCTCAGATAGCAGGAAAATTCAGATGATAAATGACAGCAGCAACAGGGTGTTAATCTTCATACACTATTGTTTCCATGAGTGCTTCTCAGCAGGTCTGAGAGCTCATTTATGTGCAGTGTGAACATGCCCTCTAGGTACTTGCCAGTACTAGATTGCAGATAAATTTAGATAGGTAGTGGATGCTTTCATGGTGTGTGACAATTGGTACAGCTGAGTAAAGTTGGCTCTTGGCCCCAGTACGTTTCTCCTTCCAGCTTCACTGGCACTGGGGTTTTAGCTGTCCTTTTGGCTACACATGGCAGTACAGTGGGACAGAAGGCAAGCTAGCTGTATGTGACCTCAGGAGCTAGCTAGCTAGTTTTTGCTTAGTTATACTAGTGGTAAGAAAGGAGTGGCATCCTTGTTGGCTTTTAGAGACAGTAAATATCATCAGTGTTGTGAACTTATCAGTAAAAATTTTATATGTTGGCTTAAAGGGTAACACAGTTTTCCCAGATTCAGTTAATTACGTTAAAAGACAATTCAGTCAAGAAGGTGCAGAAATACCAAAATGTTCTGTTTATGAGCTTTCTTCAGTTGCTCAGGAACTTTGACACCAAATTGTCAAAAAAA
The DNA here is from genome assembly GCA_038090715.1 of Florisuga fusca. Lineage (NCBI taxonomy): Eukaryota > Metazoa > Chordata > Aves > Apodiformes > Trochilidae > Florisuga > Florisuga fusca. The sequence continues at coordinate 5,345,384 of JAAWXA010000019.1, read as the reverse complement.
AAAAAAAAAAATCTTTGTTCAATGTTTTAGTCTGCCTTGGATATCTCTTAACCACATGCTGTTACTGGTGCTTCTGTAGTTCAAGTACAGGTGGTTCCAAATTCTTATGTTTCTTTCCCAGTGTCAAAAACAGTTAGGCAAGATGTTCAGCTCATGTAAGCCATTATATCATTATTAATGAAAGTCATACCCTGCTGGTTCACATGACCTGAAAATGAGGCTTGATGATTCCTGCATGGATTGTAACATCCTTCATGATTGTAACTCTTTTCCATTGTGGACTCTGGCAGTTTTAAAAATATATTTTCAAACATGTTAGTGGCTGCAGTGGACAAAATACATTTGCTGGATGATGCCTTTCGAAAACCTGAACAGAATTCAAGAGAAAGTAAGAGTAGAAACAAGTATTTGCATTTCAGAGCTCTATATCTAAAGAGGTTTTTTCTGTCTTCCTCAGCAATGAAATGTCCCACATATTTGACATATGATCACTGCCACAAAGCCTGCATAAAGCGCTGTGAGAACAGTACCAAACTCAGTGTCTGCAAGGATTATCCCACAGAAGGCTGCTTCTGTCCAGATGGGCAGGTGATTTTTAATGGCAGTTGTGTGGATGAAGAGGTCTGCACTCAATGTGTCAGTGAAGATGGCACACGTCACCAGGTAACTACGTATTTAGGAGCTTACCTTTGTAAGCTGTTGGGTTCATATTTTTGCAAGTAAATCTGTCTTACAAGTCTAATTATTTTCTCCCTTCGGATGCTTTATTTTCTGGTTCAGTTCCTTATAACCAACCAGCTGTCATCCCCATGTAGCTCCCCTAGTGTGAAATTGGCTGGGATGGATATAAAACTCACAGCTGGGACTGTACAGTCCCATGCATGACAAATTTGTGTGGAGGGAGGTCTGAAGGGAAGAGAGAAGGGATGGCATAAGTCAGCATTTCCCAAGATAAACGCCTCCATTCAGCAGACTTTTACCAGCAAGGACAATTTAATCATAAATCTGTAATTCTTGATTTTTTTTTTTTTTTTTTCCAAAGCTTACTGAAATGTTGTCAGTGGTTGGTGTGGAGCAGTGAGACCAAGATGGCCTTATGTCAAGTGCTATTTACCTCCCTTTGTTTTTTTAATGAAATAAATAATTTTTGTTTTACTGAAAATTCACTTTCCTTAGCTCGGTCAGAACCTCCCTGTGTCAGAATGGGATTAAGAAGATCTAGGGATGCTCTGAGACAGACCCCAGTGAAAGAAATTGTTGATTTCCCCTTCAACATCACATGGGAGGCTCCTCCCTGTGTCCCTTGATCCAAGTAGCAGAATTTGTTCCTCTTCACCCCCAGCTACTCAGCTCTGGGATTTTTAACCCAAGTCAGCCTTTCCTTTTAAATCTACTGGTTTTTATAGGAGTTTAAGAAGGAGCTTTAATTTCAGTATTTTTTTGGCTTCAGATTCTAAAGGTTTTTGAATGGTCTTATCATATTCACCACACCTGCTTTGAAAGATACATTTGTTTTTTTAAAATAGCTCTCCTGTAAATAATAAAAAAAAGCCCGTGTGTGGATAGCTTATTCTTTACGTTAAAAGGCAGATTTACAGAAGTAAATGAACGTACTCAGAATAGCTTCATTTTACACACACCCATTTAGATTGAATTAATTCAGCAAGAAATATGCTATAAACATTTAGAGTTAAACCGAAAGGAAGCAAAGACTATTTGTCATTGAAACACCTCTTTTAAATAGTGTTTGCACTGATTAATGTAATGACATCAAACTGAACAGCATGAACATCTTTCTTTAGGTGATAGGATACCAGTGGGCACTGCACTTGACTTAGAGGTGCAGCTGTTCCAGGCTGGGCTTTGCCATTACCAGTGTGGGAGTTGTCCTGGTTGGAAGTCTGCACCTGGAGCCCCACGTCTGCTGTCTCATGGGATGGGTCCACACAGGTCCAGGAATCCCACTTTGCCAGAGCTTGTGACTTGGTTGGCTGCTGGCAGTTTCAAAACATAGAGCAGGGGATAAGTGCTCACTAAATGCCATTTTGAGGGTTTCCTACTGCTAAGCAAGGGGCTGGTACAGGAGCCAAACAGCATTAATTTCCCTCCTCAGGCATACACACCCTATGGATTTTGGTAGTGAGAGGGAAGACATGGGGAAAGTGTTTCCTTTTGTTCCACAAGTGCATTATCACAAAAACCAAAAGGTTAGAGCTTTCTGAAGGATTGAGCACATGTAGTTTGTACCAGCTTTAAGGTTACACGATTTTTTTGTGTTCTTCACAAACTTTTGTTTGATTCTTCAGTTTAAAAAAATTATAATTGGATTTGTGTAGTGCTTACAGAATTGTTTAAATGGAAGGAAAATAAACAATACTTTTTGTAATAAAAGGAATATATAAAAAAAACTTATTATTTCTCTTGAAGGAAAAATAGCTTGTAATATATATATAAGCACTGCCCTGAAGACAGATCAGTTGTGCACAACTCTCAGTGACCTTGAGAACTCTAGTGATTATATTATGGTTTTATATGAAATGGTTATTGTAAATGCAGATTAAAATCTAGATTCTGTGTGCCTTAAATCTCTGAATTCTAAGTCAATGCAATGCATTTTCCCATTAACTAATTGTTTCAAGCCCTCGTGGAGAAAACGCTCATCCCACATCTTGTAAATAATGTCTGCAGTGATATCTACTTGTTTCTGTAGAGGTTCTAAAATTCGTGAGTTGTCACATGCCCCTTAATGGGATTTTAACTCGGAAAACCTCTCATCTATGCCCCAATGGCAAGGCTTAGATGCAGCTGCTGCAGGGATGGGGAGGTGGAGAGCAGGGGTGGATCAGCTCTCACAGCCAATTTGGGTCTCCACCATTGCAGGATTAGCTGGGTGAGCAATTCCACAGGCAGTGCAACTGATGAGGGATTATCATAGAATTGGCTGGGTTGGAAGGGACCTCAGAGATCATCAAGTCCAACCCTTGATCCACTACCACTGTAGTTACTAGACCATGGCACTGAGTGCCACATCCAGTCTCTTTTTAAATATCTCCAGTGATGGAGAATCCACTACTTCCCTGGGCAGCCCATTCCAATGCCTGATTATGGTTTCCTTAACCCCCTTCTTTCCCTATGGTCTTTGTTCCTACCCCAGACTGTGCTTGGGCTGGTAGGATTCTCAGTACCAATGCCTGTATAGAGTTCTATGAACACTGTGCTATCTCTTGTCATTTCTTCTGGTATTTGAAAGAGACTCTCACCTACACTGAAGAAAACCTGTGTGAAAATCAAAGTTGATGAAAATATTACAGCAAATGTGATTCTCTGTGTCTTGAAATGCCCACATAGTTGTTAGAGCACCACCAGCAAATGTAGTCATTCATCAGCTGCATTTTCAGGACTTTTCAACCCTGAGACCACTGAATGCTCTGTCAGAGGGTTCTGAGCTGTTTTTCTAAACCCTGAGACAATGTTATTTACTAGCAATACATTGATACAAGTATTCTTCTACTAAAAGAGATTTCCTGTGAATAAAGAGACCCTATGTGATTTGGTTCCTAAGCTTTGTTAATCTTCTGGTTGTCTTGGTCTAACATGCCTGGTTTCTTACCCTTGCTGTTTTAGTGACCTTGAAATTGCACTGGCCTTTCAGACTCCTGTGACAGCTTAAAATACATAGCTATCTCTTTGTGACATCATAACCTTCTATACATGTTCTCACCCTAACCTGGACCAGTTGTGCAAATTAACATTATTGTCCCAAAGTGCATCTTTTCCCTGTTAGCTTCCTATTCCTATCCATGGGTTTTAAATGTGGATATTCTTTATAGGTAACTACATCTTTAATGTTAATGTTTTCCTTCTTGCTCATGAAGAGGAGCAGTGCTTGAATAATGATAGGTTTTACTGGCAGTTCCTGAATGTGCTTATTACCTCCAAGGAATCACCACAGTGATGGTTCCAGATCTGGGATTGCTATAGTGTTTTTCCAGACTTCAGTCCACTGGGAAATTTAGTGGTGACGCCTCACATATATTCTAAATTTTAAAAAGTGCACTGTTTGTTTCTGTTAAAGTACTACTAATTTGGGAAAGCAGTCACTTCTAGTATTTCCCAAAATATTGAACATCCAGTCACAGTATGCAGTTGCACGAGTCCACTGTTGCTCACAATAGCCTGCAGTTGCACTTATAACATCTGTGCATTTTCCAGGCTTAAAACAATAGTAACTTCTCATCCCATTCATACATGCCTTACATCTTTTGCTAAATTGGTACACTGCAGTAATTTCATAATTGTGTTTCTCTTTAGGTTCTTACTGTTAACACAGCAACCAAACAATCCTGCATTGTCTTCTCTTTCTCCAGATTAATGATACTCATGCTTCCCCACTCCTATCACTAACATACCAGTGACCAGAATATTTTATTTCTTCTAACAATCTTTTTTTTTTTTTCTTTTTTCTATGCAGCTCTTTGAAACTTGGATTCCTGCCAATGAGTCTTGCAAAATCTGCACATGTCTTGATAACAAGAAAGTAAACTGCACGGTCCGACCTTGCCCTACTGCCAAACGTAAATTGGTTTAGCTCTAAGTATGATTGGACTTGAAGGTACTGTTTTTGTTACCTAGTATGCTGGTTCTTATCCAAATTTGTTTTATGGCTGTTTTCTTCTTGCTCCAGCTGTTCGTTGTGGTCCCTGTGAAGTCCCTCGTCTGCGCAGGGACCCCGGCCAGTGCTGCCCCGAGTATGAATGTGGTAGGTTCTCTAAAGTGTTGGAATCATTTTGGTCCATATTTTCACTAAATGCTTCAAAGGTATATGTCTCCCCTTTTTATTTATTTATTTATTTATTTTATTTAATGCAAGGCTTAATTTAAAAAAAAATTAGATAAATAAAACCCAACCAAAAAACCCCCCCCAAAACAACAAAAACCCAACCTCCAGAATGGAAGCCTTTGCAATCACTAGTGTGGAAAAATAAACAACTGAGGAAGGGAGTCTCCATTCAGTTCCAACTTGACTTCGCCCTTTTTTCTGTAAGAGGTGAGGAAGGAAATGGAGCAATGTAGTTTCGTCTAAATAACATTAGAATGGCCCTTTTTTCAATATCTATTTTTGCATGGTCTATATTTGCACATTAAAGATAACATTAGAACCTTAATCCTCATAACCCAAGCTTGAACTGTTCCCTAAGCTATTTCAAAAACAAACTCTGACCTGCTGATCTGTAACTTCATATTTTAGGACAGGAATTGTAGGGGAAAAAAGTTTAATGGGCACATGCATGCATGTGTGTGTCTTTTCATGAGGGCTAACTAGTCAGGCAGGGTCTTCAGCACTCTCATTTTCTCTTCTTAGTCTGTGATTTGGTTTCCTGTGATTTGCCTCCTGCCCCTGTCTGTGAGTTTGGCCTGCAGCTTGCTCTGACCAACCCTGGAGAATGCAGACCAAATTACACATGCGGTAAGATTTATTTATTTACTTATTTATTTATTTATTTTACCAGGGAGTGGCACTGGAACATTGCATTTGAGCCCTCAGACATTATTTTTTCCCTCTTGAAAGGTTTAACTTTGGAGCCAACAGACGTAATGATTTCACAGACTTGGCAGAAGAGTATTGTTGGCACTTTCTGAGTATACTCTTGAATTAAGGAAAAAAAAAACACTTTACTCTTGGATGCGTGTGTGCTTTGACCCTCATGCTTATTTTATGTATCTTTTTGATTGTGTATGAGACAAGAATTTCTTGGAACTTTTCCTGAACCTGCAGCACAGTCTTTGACCTGGGTCTTTTATATCTGCATTAGTTCTCATTCCTTAGGTAGATTTATAACAGCTTGCAGTAGCAGTTAGTGCCTTGCTGCCAGAGAGAAGTCTTGTTCCCTCCCAACACTCTGAAATGCTTGACGTGTTGCCTCCCTTTTTCTCTTAGCATGCAACAGAGAAGCCTGCAATTTAGTTCAAAGACCTTCTTGCCCACCTCATCGAGAGCTGACTGTTAAGAAGACCGAGTGTTGTGATAAGTATGAGTGTACCTGCAGCTGTACAAACTCGACAGTGAGCTGCCCTCTGGGGTATCTCTCCAGATCTCTCACCAATGACTGTGGTTGTGTTTCTACCACCTGCACTCCGGGCAGGGTAAGGGGAGTGAAGTCCTCCTTCCACAGAGTACTCCAGAGAGTATGTTTTATACATGGAGGGTCAGTACCAGTGTAGGTGGGTAGCTAGTTGTTACTAAAGCCTCAGTGAGACTGTTGGATAATGATGCCAGGGCATTTTAAATTCCCATGTGCCTGAAAGATGCTGTTGTATCACACTGTTTCTTGTTTTATTGAAGTCATTTATTCTGACGTAACCAACCCACTTTTTGTGGCTCTGAGATTTTATGTACATATATAAATAAACTCGAAACTTCAAGGTCATTCAAGCACTAGAAATTGCAGAAATAATGTTTAAATTCTTCAGTAGTTTCATGTGCATGCTTTTGTTACTATATACAGTTACTATATGTTCTTTCAGTCCTATACTAACTTCACTGAAATGTTTGGGACACCCTAGACCTAAACTCCTTGTGCCCATTGACTACTTTTACCTCTGCCTAAGGAGGCATTGTATCTTCTATGAAACTTACTCTGTGACTTACTTGTTATATTTATAAAAAATAAATTATTTTCAGATCTTTAATAAGATGCTGTAAAATTTCCTAGTAGAAAGGAATATAATATAAGAGATGGCACTACTTTTGTTATAGCTGAATACAAGAATACAAGACAATGAAAGCTTTCAGGTCAGCTGATTTAGCTTGAAGAAGGTTTACACGCACATCTCCTTCTACAGGATCACTGTTTATTATCTCTAGATACTGAGTCACAATGCTCTTCTGAGGAAACTGAGTCAGACCCTAGACATGTCCACACAACATCTTTGGCTACTCTTATTTTCCTTTCCTCAGCAAAACTGCCACATTTTAAGACCTGTAGCATTGTTGAAATAGGTTCAAAATATTGCAGAAAGTGTCTGGTAACTTTCACATTTAAAAATCAGTGTTTTGGAGTGTTGTCTTTCATGTGTTAATTGTTGCATTCAATAGGTGTGTGTGCACAACAACATTGTCTACCCTGTTGGGACCACCTGGGAAGATGGTTGCAGGGAATGCTCTTGCACTGGAGTGAGGGATGATGTTACAGGACTTCAGATGATGGAGTGTCACAAAAAAGCATGTAACATACTGTGCTCTCGGGTGAGTAACATTTAAACCAGTGCATTCAGGATGGGGATCTGGACTTGCTTGTTTTAAACCTGTGTTTATAGAAAAAACAGAGAAAAATAGAGAATAAGTGTTGTAGCAACAAATTATCTTGGGAACAGAGGGCCTGAGCATTACTGACTTTGTTTTAGGGTTATTGTTTTAGGATCATATCCTGCTGCCAAGGTATTCAGTGAAAAGTTTATTTTATATTTCAATAAAAGGTGAAATGTGTCCTGAAGTGTCTATCATTTACATTACTCACACTATCTGAAGTTCACTTTCTGAAGAGAACATTTCAGATCTATTGCTCAGCTTAACTGTGCTTTCATTTTCAAAGAATTTTAAGTGCCTTAATAGCACTCTATTTCAATATAATTTAATTTACATCCTTTGCAACAAGGCTGAACAACACATATGTATGCGCATTTGAGAAGGTGTGAGAAAAAGATAAACTTTTTTTGAATAATACTTTCCTCTGCTGTGTCTTAAATACTGCGTAATTCCCTAGGACAAAAGCAAAAAACCTAATCCATTAAAAAAACCCAAACAAGCCCCCTCCTCCCCAAAAAAGCAACAAAACAAAACAAACCAAACCCCCAAGCCCCCACAAAACAAAGCAAGAAAACTACAGCTCTTTCTGCTAGTCTAGAGTTTGGTGGAAAAGCTTGAGGATGCCCAATGACTGCCTTGAGGGTGGATATGAGAAATTTCAGCTGTTGCAAGAGAAATCCCTTTGATTTCGATTTGTAGAAGAGACGTGTTTCTAGTATGGCAATTATTATGAAATATTAAGTCTAAAATATCTGGCTGTATTTTGGCTCATAACCATAGCTCTATCAATAGTTTGTTACTCTAATAAAGTATCATTAATGCACAGCCACAGTTTCTTGACAAATCAGACTTAAGCATTGCAGTGTCAAAAAAGCTTTTTAAACAAACAAACAAACAAGCCCTGATGGAAACCATGCCAGTTCTTTTTGGGGATCTGCCATTTCTTCTGCTTCTTTAATAGTTATCAAAGTTGTACAACCAGAATCTCAGCTGCTGGGGAACCTGGGTACCTGGATAGTTGAGGTTTTCTTTTTTCCTTTGTTTATTCCTGAGTCAATGAATATACATATGAAGGACTGCAGAAATTCTGTAATCCAGTGTGAATGGGCTTTAAAGCTTATTTTACAGTTAATATTAAATGGCACTGGAAGTTGTACTGACATTAAAGACATTTTAATAATTTCAAATATGATGTTCAAACTCTCTGCTGCTCGTGGTGATTACTTGAAGTCTTCAAGTCATTGTCAATTGTGTTGTCAGACTTCTGTGAAAATAGCTTACATTTTTTCATCTAGCTATATGAAAACAGGAAAAAAACCATAACACCTGTACTAGCTCACCCTGATGAGGGAATGGTGTTCTCCTGAGCATTGCAAAATCAAACTCAAATTGTATCTGTAGTTTTAGAATGTTAGTCAAATCTGTGATAAAAGAATGGATGTTTCATTTAAATGAACCAATCCCACATTTCTCCGGGGAGGTTAACAGCAAATACAGACTTCTCACTTGCAAATAGGGTGTGAGTTTGCTTCATTGTATGTCACAGACCCCCCACTTTTTCTGTCCTATTGTTCTCTTCTTGAAGTTTGAGAAAGCAAGCAGATAAATGCTGCAGCTATTGCATGTACCACAAGGAGGAGCGGTGCCTCCCTCCTGCAGCTTCAGAAACCCATCTGAGTGTACATCGACCTACATTCCCTCAGAGAATCATGGTGATAGAATGGATAACAGTTTTCAAAACACCTTAAAATCATTAGATGCTTATGTGCAGGGAGCACTTGCTTTGTTTAATTTCTCTCAATGGTCCTGGAGTTAGATACTTTGTAAGTAAGAGTCTGATTTAAAGTATTGGATAATTTAGAGTATTAGATGATTATGAGAAGAATGAAGCATAATTTTCTGGGGTGTTTAAAGCAAAGACAATTGGCTAAGTATGTGTAAATTAATTCAGTTAGGTTTTCAACCCCCTTGATTAATTAAATTAAAATAACATTTGTACCCTGTGTGCAAAGGCATAGTGAATGATGCTAACTATAAAAGTTATGGCTTTAATGTCCAATATTTCAAATGCATATTTTCTTTTTAAGTAGCATGTAAAGCATGGTACTAAATGGCTTAGTAATGTATATTAAGGAAGTTATAGAAGCTGATGTAAAAGGAACACTGCTGATTGAATATTCGATGTGCAGGATCTCATTCAAAAACTGTGTAAATCTTTTTGGGAGGTGATTTCAAATATCCTGCTTGCATTTTAAAGCACAATTTATTATGTAAATTAGGAAATAATACCTTAGTGTTCCAGAGACTTGGAAACAAAGAATTGATTCCTCACCTGGAATAAATGTGTTCAGCTCCAGGGAAATCTTTAGAATTGTGCTTATTCATTGCTACTGAAGATTTTGCTCTCAGCATTTCAAGTTGATATATATCCATCCTATTGGGTTTTCCTCAGTCTGCTGTTTCCATTTTCATTCTCTGTGGTTCCTCCGCCCCTTTCCAGGCACTACCATCTGAATATGTAAAAGGAAAATACTGGAGCCTTCTTAAGGAATTCATTAATGTCTGTTTGTTCTTTCCTGCTTTGTTGGCCAAAAGACAGCTGATGGTTTTATGGACAAAACCTTAGCACCCATAAAAGATGAACTATCCATCCTGAGCAGCACTAGAATGAAAGAGGGAGTGTACAAATATGCCAAGCCATAGCCTGCATGGATCCCTCCAGTAGCCCTGAGTAGGTGATGAAGCCAAAATGTGCATTCTCAGAATGCTATGGTATTAATTCAAATTCCTTTTTTGTTTGTTGCAAGACAAGTTCTGGTTCAAAAGCATTCAGAATTCACCCACAGCATGTAGAATGTCTTCATCCATATACTTGCACCCTCCACAGGGGCGATCAGCTTTATCTCTGCTTATGTGTTTGATAAAACAGCTTGATCTGGAAGTGTAACTGAGCACTTGTCAGGTTCTTCATCACAGCTGCTGCTTTGCACTCCCAGGATAGCCACGAGCATCTTTCCAAATGCAAGGGGTGCCTTGTGTTGCCTTGTCCTTTACCTCCTGAGGTGTGGGGACGTTTTTAGTCCTGGAGACTGTGATCTGTGATCTGCCTCTCTGTGTGATGGGTGGTCAGACACTTACAGAAAATTTCTTCTGAATTTTAATTCTCTGTTTTAACTCTGTGTGTTTTGTTCATTTGTTTGTTTAAAAAAAAAAAGAAAAAAAGAAGAAGAAGAAAAAAAAAAAGATGAGAAGAAGGAATAAAGCAGTAAATCTAGTCCAGAAAAAGCAAGGGAACAGCAGAATACTGATTATATATATACTGAGACTTTTTAAACTGCGTTCTTAACATTCATATATAATTTTCTCTCAAAATCTACCAACTAGCATAACATTCCTGACAATCGCTCATAGTACTTTTTCCTTTTGCACTCCTCTTTACTCCTCTCCTCTTTACTGCTATACTATTGGAAAGACTTGCTCTTGCATGAAAGAAACTGCTCACAGACAATAAACGAACATTTGGAAAGAACTGCTGCTAAATGTTGTTGAAATAGTTTAGAGTCCTCCAAGAGCATTTTCTTTCACTGCTTTTCTGTCCATTTCTGCTGCTTATGTTGGTGTTCTTTCCTGTCTTATGGCAAATCTTTGTGCTATAACATATTTGAGCAGATCTCACCAAAAGGAAGAGTTTTCTGCAGGCTTTCAGGTTTCTTCCTTATTATTTTTTTATCTTTTAATGTTATATACCATCAGCACTTTCTGTACTCCAAGAAGTCAGGGTGCCCCATAGCAGAGAACTGATATCCTTAAAAGGCCCATTAGTTCACTTGGCATGACCTGAGCGAGAAGAGTACCTAGAGTTAGTCCATGTAGCTGAAGTAAATATTCCTTCAAAACATATAATAAGTAGGAAATAATGAAAAAAGGATTTCAGCTCCTAATGTGTGCATTTTAATTATCTTTTTTTCTGACAGATAATGTTAACCATTTATCAGGATGCTGAGCTGATTGGACCACTTGTTTGTTTTGTAATAGCAGTGTGTAGCCTAACAGTTGTGCTTTCCAACTCCCCTTTACATAAAAAGTTGCTAACATTAAATGTTTGTCCCCATGTTTTCTTTTGGAATTAAATTTCTCATGTTGGCCTTCTATTCCTGGGTCAGTCACTCCTTTTCTTCTACTTTCTTCTTCTAGGGTTACAAGTATGTTGTCCAAGAGGGAGAGTGTTGTGGGAGGTGCCAGAAGACTGCCTGTGAGGAGCAGCTCTTCCGCTCTCGGGGTGATGCAGACCCTCGTTTGCACGAGGTGAGGTGGTGGTGCTCTGGACACTTTCTCTTCCACCAAAAGTGCCCTGAAAGTATTTTGTGTTCTAAGGGAGGAGGCAAAGAAGATAAGCTATTTCTTCTATACATCAAGCAGTGCTGAAGAACAGTGTTTTTCGGGGACGTGGCTTACCAGGTTGTAACAAGTGAGCCCTCTGCACCCTTTTCAGTCTCTAAGAGAGCAATGTTTTTTTGTGTAAAATCAGTAATTTCACAAATGGTAACTCAAAAGAAAGTCAATGGGGCATGATGCTTCTCTGGCTGTGGGCTACATGTTTAGGTTTTCCCAATTAATTTATACTGCTCTATGAATAGCAGGCAGATGGGGTACTGTATTGATTGAATTTCACAGCCCTGTACAAATAGGATATCCTATTTTATATTGAAATTTCAGGAAGTAAATGAGGATAGGAACATGAATTATTCTCTGGCTGCTAAAGGTGATCACTGCATTCATATCAGACTGCAATGGTCCAGGCCACTGGACCTGTATTCTGCTCAAAATAACAGTGAGCAGTGTGTCTTTTCCCTTAGGATTTAAAGAGCCCAGTGGGAAGTGAGTGCATGCAATAGACATTTAAAAAATACTGCAAATAGCACTCTGAAAAACTACATAAATTTTTTTTCTGGTTTTGTCTACATTTTTAATTCCTTCAGGCTATTCAAGTCTTTGTCAAGCCTTTGCCTGCCTTAGCAGTGTTAAATTACTTATCCTATGCAAAGTCCTGGATTCAACAAAGGCAGAAATAGTTAAGTTTGTTTAAAATAACAGACCTTCTCCCCATGTTTTCTTCCCTAATTGTTGTTTATAGTATGTCTGCATTTTTGTCTACATCTCACATTCACATATTTAATATTAACTTTTTAAACACTTCTTTTACAAAGGCAGCTTGCAGCTGTCTTTCAAAAACTGTTAATCTAACATTTTGCAGCCTGCCTCTTCCCTGATTTTACCAAGGACATTTAACGTGGATCAATATTATTCTCTGCTTCATAAAACAAGACTTCAGAAGGACTATTTTAATGTCCTACTTTGTCTTTCTGATTTCTGTTGTCCCAATGGAGATATAGATCCTTAAATTCTGCTGTCTCTTTCTTGCTGTGTTCTTTCAACCTTTTTTGTCACTGAAAAAGAACCAAGTATTTAACACATTAGAGAAAAGTGTTCCTTAACTGCATGAGGAAAGATGTCTGAATTGACTGGACCTGGGGGTTTGATTTGCACTTTCAGTTTTCTTCAAGCATATTCAACGAGTCAAAGAGTATTCAGTGGAGGTGTACAGCTTCCAAGCAGTGATCAGCTCCTCCCAGCATCTTCTTTCTGTCCTGTGGTAATGTCTCTTCCCGTTATAGCCCTCACAGTTCCCCCCTTGTGTGACCCATGGGTGATTATAATCAGTAGGACTGTCAACAGGATCTGGCCTCTTGTACATTTCCAAGTGCTTTCAGGTCTAGAGGCTATTGCCAAAGCCTCCTTTGGACTTCGTAATGCTGATTTGTAGCAGGTTTCAGCAGAAAGAGAGCCAGCTCGGCTACAGGGCAATTCAGTTCAGCCAGCTACCAGGTACCAAATGTAAATTTAAATCTAGTTAAAAGTGCTTTCTCTTCTTCATGTGTCACTTCACCAGACCATTTGTTTTTCACCTTAAGGATAATCCTGTAACTCCTGTACTTTACAAACTGAACAGACTGCTCTATAGATGGATTATCATTGTAGGGATCTTTGGAGAACTGCTGAGTGACAGACTGTTCCTTATGCAGCAAATGTGCTTTTTGCCAGCATGTTGGCCATAGTGATCTTGCCTCTATCCAGTGGCACAAATACTGCTGCCTGTATTTAATCTTTTTACAACTTCCCATCAGGTTGGCACAGAGTGGCGGTCGCCCTTCAACCACTGTGTTATCAATGAGTGTGTGCAGGTGAACAATGAGGTTTTTGTGCAGCAAAAGAATGTTTCTTGCTCTCAAATGGATGTGCCTGAGTGTCCAGAGGGAACTGAACTACGTTGTGACCAAGAAATAGACTGCTGTCCTTCCTGCAGATGTGGTAAGGTTTTGAGCATGACAAACAATCACTGCAGAATGAATCACCTCATGTGTTGCTCTTCTGTTTCTGGAAAGTGAGTGTTATGTGAGTATAGTACAAATTTGAAACTCTCCTGTATAATTTAGACATTGATTACAATAGCACCTACTGCTTTTGTCTTCCCAGGTGATCTTCACTTACTCCTCTTGAACGGTCCTACTGCTAAAACAATTTTGCATTGATTCAATGAGACATGCCAGGCTGTTTCTATAGCTTTAGCCTGCATTTTTAAGCATTTAAAAGAGGTCTTGAGATTCTTTAGGCCTAGGAAGCTTCAGTTCTTTCTCTAGAAAGAATAGAGAATGGAGAATTCTTTCTCCATGCAGCCATACTCTCTTCTGTGTGTCTCTGAGCATTGTGGCTCTGGCCATTTCCTGTCATAGACTTGGGTCAAAAGTCCAAATCAGAAGATTGGCCAAATGGTCTGGGAAGCCTGGGAAGTCACGTTTAATTACACAACCCCAGGGTGAGGAGCTAGCAGTGCAAGGAGGAGGGAAAATATGCCTTGAAAATATTGCAGAAAACCTGACTGCATCTTCTGAGAGTGAGACTTGAACTGAAGATGAAAAAAATTGTATTGTGCCCTGTACTTGTTAAAGTACAGCTCAGGAAGAGAGATCTGGAGGTGGAATTCAGGATGAATCTGACAAATTGCTACCTTTCAAGGTATAATGTAATAGGGCCAATTACACCTCTTAACAGTGAAACTTGATCTAAATGCCCTCAGTTGGAACTCAGAAAGAAGTCAAAAAAACATGCCTGTGGTTTATTAAATCTTGGTAATGTCATGATAATGGTAATGCTAAATGCAGTATTATCTTCTTTTTCAGTCCCCCTGAATGGTTGTCTTTTGAATGGCACTGTTATTGGGGTAAGACATGATTCCTTTTATCTGCTGTGATTGTAAGACATCTAAATATTCAAATGAGCATTTGAAGAGCACAAACTTCCCAGAATACACATAAGCATACAGGACAGCTTTGTTCAGACACCATCTCTGCAAGTGTGGCTTAGGGTAAAAGCAGTGACAAGGGGTTCAGCATGTGTTCGTCCAGGTCAGGCCCCTGCTTGGTCTTTCTGTATGGCAATGAGTATCTCTGCAAAATGGAGACAGTAATGTTTCTTCATCCTGAAAGGACGCTTGAGAAAAGTGCTTAGAAACTGTGGTAATCTGCATTGTGGAAAGGCTTGCAGGCTACCAAACACACAGGAAACTGTGAGGGATAATCTCAACAATCATCCTTGCCCACTTTGGGGAAGCAAAAACTTCCCAGATTCTACCTAGAGGATAAGGCAAATTAAAAAACAAAAACAAAACAAAAAAAAACCCAAAACCCAAAAGGATGGAGACTTTTGCTCCACCTGTGTGGAAGGAGGAGTGTATCTCCTTGGCTATTCACTGGAACAGGAAAGCTGAGCTTCCTCATTGTTTGACCTCTGTCCCCTTTCAAGATCCCTGCTGATCTGCCCTCAGTGGAAAATTTTTCTCAACTACATATTTAATGGATAGATTAAGACATGTTTAACCCAGCCTATGACAGTGGGAATGATGGGAGTTAAGCATCTGAGCTCATTTATGCCGAATTTATCTTTGGAGAGCTCTGTCAATTGTCCATTGTTTTCTTAAATCCGTATTCTGGCAGCACCACTGGTGTCAAAGAGCTCTAAATATTCTCATCATCCCCTGGGGAAAGGTCCTCTTTAGTCATTTAACCTAACTTTTAACCTACGTATTCCTGCATTGTAAATATACGGCTGTCTTTTAAATTTATTTAAAAGGTAAGTTTACCTGGACTCTTCAGATTTTTGATGCATGGCAGACAGACATTTTCTCCATCTATTTCCTCTGGTTTTTATTTTTTCATAGTTTATATACATTCATCAGTTTGTTGGAACTAAAGCCCTATCATCAAACATCTGTCACTCTGTGTGGAGATTACTTCTCTGTAGAATTAAATTCAAGGAATAACTTCTTAACTTGTCAGAACATTGGGGGAAGGGTTTCAAAGTGGTAAAATATGAAATAATCTGCTTCCTCCTTGATTCCTGTATTTTTCTCCTCTATAGTAGGTTATCAAAACTAGTTGTGGCATTTCAGAAAGACCATACTTGTAGAGAATGTCTAGAGTATAGTATAGTTATTGCTAGCTCCTGCAGCCTCCTGTTGTACAGGATATGCAGTTGTTGGAAGAAGTTGCATTTCCAGCTTCATGCTGCTCTTTCATGAACAATTAATTTTTTTCTCTTCCAACAAAATGTTTACCTGATCTGTCAAGTAAAGTCTTTGTTCTGTTTTCAAGTGTTTTAAAATATTTTAAAATACTTTAAAATGAAGCATGAGCAAATTTTGAAACAAAATGTCATGGTGAAGGGAAAATGAGAAGCATCTGTATTTGGGAGACTTGAAAATAAAGTATTTCATCTTCTACAATATTGAAAAAAAATACTATCTTAATAAATTTTTCCAATTTTGTCTGAATTCATAAAGTGTTTCAGCTGAAACCAAACTACATTTTGACTCATTTGCTATTTGGCCATATATAAAAGCTGTCTTTAATTTTTATTATTATTACTATAGCTTTTCCTTTAATACAGCTTTTAAAATGTGGTCTTTTTCTTCCTGATAACTGGTCATTTTATCAAACACTGTTTGTACAAAATTTTGAAGGTGTAGGTAGGCCGTAGCTGTTAATGTTACATCTGTGCTCCCGTTGCCATGCATGTCAAGCATTACTGAAGTTAGCATTCAACAGCACAGTTCACAAAATATTTTCTCAGGATGGAAATTGTATCATTGCATCATTTCCAAGATATAATGTTTGAAAATGTTTGAGCAAAGTGGCCATTTTAATTTAAAAAATAAATAAATAAAAAAGCAGAGCTTGTATTAGAATTTGTCTTAAATGAATGAACTTTTCAATTAAATTAGTTTCATCTAACTAATAACTTAGTATAAGCTAATAATCTGTATATCTGAAAGCTTTTAAGCAGCTGGTGTTAGTACAGCTTTGTCTTACACTCTTCTATACCTCTATGAGTGTTAGAGAATTCTGGTCAGGAAGGAAGATGTGTCCACACAAGTATATGCTTCCTGGATTTCAGAACCTTTATACTGGGTCCTTTAAGAATAAGTTTTAAGTTTCATTTTGTATCAAGGGAAAACTTTGCTCCATTAACTCATTCACTGAACAGTTCCAAGTTTTGAGTCTTTTACTGCAGTTCTGTTTAATGACTGTGTCCTTAATCCCATTACATTTTTGTCTTGTATCTGGTTACTGATATTAAATTTCAGTAATTTGGTGTTTTGCATTCACTCTGCTGTTCTTAGCAGTGCTGTGGGCTTTAACTGCAGACTTCCAAGCAGGTGGCTGTATTTACCAAAAAGATTATCTATGTAACTCCTCTGTTTTCCCAGGCTTTTACTGAGTGGCATTTTTGAAGGAGGTCTTAGTAGATTTGGGCTTCATGCAGGTTATTTTGGTTGCACTGGCTAACACTGGGCTAGCAGGTGTTGATATTTCATTCTAAGTTAGCCAGCAAACATGATAGGTATATTGTATAAAGGGCAAAGGAAATACCAGTCCATTATTTCATTTTGTCCTGTCGTGCTAAGCTATGCTTGTTCACAGAAAGCCATTGTGTCCTGATCCCTTAAGAGATTGAATAAATATCATAGAACTAAGCCATGTTGCAAGACCTTCCCCCAAAAGTTCAAGGCACTTGTGTGTAAGGATTTAATTTCGACATGACTCTGGCAAACCCTATGTTCCTGCCTGCAACAACAATGTTAGCATAAACACAACTTTATCTATCTTCCTTGTATATAATTGAAATGTTAGAACTATTAGAAGATCTAAAGAGGATATCAATTGTCATATCAGTTGTGGCTTTATGGCCTCTTTTTGGTATGATGAGAAAGCCTAGAGTTATTCAGGCATTCTGTGATGAGTATGTACTTCCAGAGGGCCAGAATTAAACATGATTATGATAGCAAGCAGAACAAACACAAACATATTATGAAACAGGTCAATGTAATGAGGACATATTCCAGATTTGCAAAGCTTTTGTGTGTACATGCACACCAGTTTCATCTGACATTTGCTATCCATTGTTCTCCCACAGGAAAATATTATGAGTGTCCTCATGCCTTTATCCACTGAGGTCTTCTAACCATCCAGATTGACAATGATTCAATATAAAAGGTTAAAACAAGAAAGCTGAAGAATCCCATGTCAAGGTCTTAGACTGAGTTGGTAACAGACCCTATAGGTATTACAGCTTCCATCATGTTGAATGTTGAAGATCTTTTTTCTAGACCTCCACAAAACAAGGGAAAAGTCATTGCTGTTGCTGGTGCTTTGTAGAACCACACTGAAGCCTCTGAGCACTCTGCTGTGCTGGAGTGCAGAGTAAGAATGTAATAAAAATTCTTCAGTTGGAACATCAGGCTAAGTACTGAGTTCCTGCACTTGGGTCACAACAACCCCATGCAATGCTACAGGCCCAGGCAAGAGTGACTGGAAAGCTGCCCAGTGGTGAAAGAGTGCTGGTTGACAGCCATCTGACTATGAACCAGCAGTGTGCCCAAGTGACCAAGAAGGCCAACAGCATCCTCCTGGCTTCTATCAGAAAGAGTAGAGAAGTGATCATACCCCTGTATTCAGTCACACCCTGAATACTGTGTTCAGTGTTGGGCTCCCTCACTACAAGGAGGGTACTGAGGTGCTGGAGAATGTTCAAAGAAGGGCAGCAAAGCCGGTGAAGGGTGTGGAGCACAGACCTTTGAGGAGCAGCTGAGGGAACTGGGGTTGTTTAGCCTGGAGAAAAGGAGGCTGAGGGGAGACCTTATCGCTCACTATGAATACTTTAGAGGAGGTTGTAGTGTGGTAGGGGTTGGCCTCTTCTCCCACCTAACAAGTGATAGAATAAGAGGAAATGGCCTCAGGCTGTGCCAGGGGAGGTTTAGATTGGATATTAGGAAAAATTTCTTGCCCAAAAGGGCCTTCAGGCACTGGAGCAGGCTTCCCAGGGGAGTGGTTGAGTCACCATCCTGGGGCTATTTAAAAGACATGTAGATGTGGTGCTCTGGGACATGGCTTAGTGGTGGACTTAGAAGTGTTAGGGTAATGGGGGAAGTTGATGATCCCTATGGTCTTTTCCAACCTAAATGATTCTATGATTTGTCCTTCAGTGTATATCTTGGAGTACAGGCTCTGAACTACCTATACATGCATTACCTTTTCACTGCTATTCTGGTTAGATTCTTGGGCTTTTTTCCATTTGTTCCATAAGTGTTTACTAGTGTGTAACAAGAAAAAAAAACAAACAACAAAACTTGAGGATATGTGTACTACGTAGCATGGGAAATTCCTACTCCAAGTGAAGTTAACAGTGATATCCCACTGTCTGTTGAAGCACAGTTCAAAGTTTTTATAATCTAGCAATATTCAATGTCTGTCTACCTTATTTATTAAATTTTAGAAGTGCTTTCAAAAATCTTGACTAGATTTCCTCCCACTTTGCCCCTTCATCCATAATGTTTTTTTTATTTTGAGGTTGAAATGGAAGCACTTGGAAGGCAGAAAGACTTTGTACTTTCAGTACTAGGAATCCAATTACTAACTCCAGATCCTTTTGTTTCTTATTTAACAGTTTGGCAATAGTATAATAATAGTATGCCAATAGTTTGGCATTTTTGCTCTAGATTTTAAATAACTTTTTGCTTGCTTTGCGAATATGATAGGGTCCAGCAAACAAGGTTCTGGGAAAGAGCTCAGGGAATTTGAATCTTGTGCAACCTCAGCTGCTGATTTGCTTATAACTGTCCACGAGTCCAGTTCCTCGCTCAGCAGTTCTGTTTCTGATTTTGTTTTTTGTTCTTCTTTTTCAGTTTTAGGCTTTTAGGCCTCTGGAGATTTTAAGGAGTGTTATTAAAAGTACAATAACAAGTAATTTCTGCCAATTGGCAAACCAATTCACTAAACTTGGGAAAAATGAACCGGTGGCAATCACCTAACACATAGAGTAGTTCAAGTCAAAATCTTCCTCAAAATCACTTTCAAGGATTCCATTCTTGCTTGCTAGCTTTGTAAGCAATGAAGTAAGAAATGTCAATGCCACTTTGCAGAATAAGGAATTCTAAAGGGCTTACATGAAAAATAGCCTCATGCTATGTTGCTTGTTACAGAATTACAGATGCAAAAATTTTGGTCTCTGGAAAGCAGGGGCATTGTTTTTCTGTTTTCTCTTGTGAAGAATTGTAATGCAAGATTTCGTAAAAGAGATTTAACCTAGATAAAATTGGTCATTTATTCGAGTTTTTCTGAACAGACAGTCACTAATTTGCAAACTGGTTCTAATGTTTCAGCCATGGAGACGCCTGATGGTGGATCAATGTACAACCTGTGTCTGCTCCCTCCAGACAACATCTTCTCGGACATACACTCTGACATGTACAAAATTAAGCTGTGAACCATGCCCAATAGTAAGTGCAAGTGGCCTGGATGTTTTGGTTAAGAACGTGTCTAATGAGGTCACATTCTTCATTGTATATACCAATTTATGTTCTGCACAGCACTGAGACCTGTTGTCTTTCTTCAAGTTCTTCTGAGATATCATGGCTCTGTGTTCTTTCCCTGAATTTAAGGAAATATACCAAATGTGATCTAAATCCAGAGTGAAAAAAAGGTTACACTTCATAGTACTCAGGCCCACAGACATATTTTATTGTGTATTTCAGACTACCTGCCTTTAGGGAAAGTAAGGTTTGGTAAACATATGCAACAGGAACTGCTGTGACTCCTTTCCTATAACATTATCTGTCCCTTCAGAGACAGGGACAGATATGCCTAAAGGCTCTCCTATGACTATTACATACTGTCTAATAGCTGGGGTCAATAATATTTCTGTCTTATTCCAGCCATGCCTTGGGTGATTTGAGCTGATTGTCCCCATCAATTCCATTGGCCTTTCTGAAGTCTTGGTTGCCACTTTTCTGCCATCATCTGCAAGGAACGAGCTTGGCTGGGAAAGCCAGAGGCAAATAGCTCCTATTTATACTCCACTGACCAACACTGTGACTAGAATGGCTGAGTAGTTCTGCTCAGCCATCTACTTTCCTCTCTTAGCACCACCACCTTAAATAGAAGGAGACCTAAGAAAGTTGCAGAGGCTGGCTTCATCTCCCCCAGACCAGCAGCTCAGTTTCAAACAAAAAAGCTTAATTGCCCCTTCCTTTTCTGCCTTTCCCTGCATAATGGATGGAGCTCAGTGGACCCAACCAAACCCAGGGCCCGTGCAAGCATTGGCTGCTGCACCAAAAAGCCACATGATCATATGGGATTCCTGGCTGATATCCAGGAGAGACATACATTGATAAGGTCCCTGCAAAAGAGAGGGGTAGGGTTTTCGATGATTTCAGTTCTCAGCCTCTAAAGTAGAACAGGAAAGGACAATACAGTAAGTCGAGTTTCTGTACTAATAAACCAAACAGAGCAAGACTGCAGACTCAAATTGTGTCATGCAAACCCTTGAAGGAGTGTCAGCAGTGTCCCAGTTGGCCTGTTCTAACCAGTAAACTTCAAAATAATGCCCAGGCACAAGTCAGTGGTTAGGATAATCCAAGGCCAGCCTGTTTTGTGGGGAGAATGCAGTTTAGACATACATATGTGTTGCACTTGTCCACAGGGCCAGAAAACTGTCCTTCACACACTTTGTTTGCTGGTATGGATGAAGCCTGTGGCAAAAGAGAGAATGTGGAATACTTTGTGTGGTTCTGGACCCTAATATTACCTCTGCTGTAATCTGTGATTATAGAAACAGGCTTCTGAAAGGAAACTAAATGACCAAGCTTAGTGCTGAGCATCTTCCTCACTTCCCCAAAATATAACCTGGCTGATCAATAAAAAATTCACTAGAATGAATCTGTGGCCAGAAACTTGTGTGCCTTTGTGTGTTCCCCCAGAAAGATACTCAAACATTAATTCTTGCTTTTCAATGAAAGAAGGCAGCTATAAAACTTAAAGGTAGAAGAATCAATGAAATACATGGTAGAAAAATGAGGAAACATTCTTCTCCTTCGCCACCCACGTGATTCCCAGCCAGCTCTTTCCTCCCCCCCGACCCAAAAGTACAGACTAAACAAAAAGCCCTGAAGAGAAGACAATTTCCAGTTGGGCTTATTATGCTCTGTGAACTTGTGTTTCGGAGAGGCTGTAGGTCTAGGTGTATGTATCCCATTGTAGCCATTGTAATGAATCTGTGAAGCCTGAGGGGAAAAAAAATCGAACAGAATACAGAATATCATCACCCCCCTAAGGCCAGTGGTGTTCACACACATATTTGGGATCTTTCCTGTCTCAGAGTCACTGATTTCATGGTGTACCCATGGTGTACCCACTAAAAGCAATTCCTTAGAAACTGATGTATTAACTGTTTAAGTGTATATACTCTCTCAGGAGCACCTGCTTTCTCCTGGATGTTGCAGCTGTGAAACTAAGTGCACTGGTAATTGAAGTACAGTCAACTGCAGCATATTCTGCTCATCAGGGTCTTTTTTTTTTTTTTTTTTTTTTTTATTTTTTTTATTTTTTCATTTTATGACCTACTTTAGGTGCTTACATATTTTTGCTAGTAGAACAAGTTTCCCTAAATAACAATGAACTATGTTTTCTCCCAATGATTTAATAATAACACTCACCCCTCCCCAAATTCTTTTTTCTATAAAAAACATATGGATAACATACATGCCTTCTCTCAACCAGAAGTGATTGTTGTCTTAAAAATGTTCAGCTCATCACAAGCAGATGTTGGTTATGTGTTGCAGCTGGAAACATTACTGTGGGACACTTAATGTGTTAATGAAGTTCATTTCTCATTTTTCCCTCTCCTCTCCTCTCCTCTCCTCTCCTCTCCTCTCCTCCTCCTCCTCCTCTCCTCTCCTCTCTCTCCTCTCCTCTCCTCTCCTCTCCTCTCCTCTCCTCTCCTCTCCTCTCCTCTCCTCTCCTCTCCTCTCCTCTCCTCTCCTCTCCTCTCCTCTCCTCTCCTCTCCTCTCCTCTCCTCTCCTCTCCTCTCCTCTCCTCTCCTCTCTCTCCTCTCCTCTCTTCTCCTCTCCTCTCCTCTCTCTCCTCTCCTCTCCTCTCCTCTCCTCTCCTCTCCTCTCCTCTCCTCTCCTCTCCTCTCCTCTCCTCTCCTCTCCTCTCCTCTCTTTCCTTCTTCCCTTTTTCTTCCATTATCCACCTTTCTTCCTCTTCACTTAGTTGCTGCTCATTCTCCCATGTGTCTTCCCCTGCCACAATTTTTCCTTCTGGGGCTCCATTATTCCCCTTTCTTTCCTTTTTCCTTTTATTATTTCATGCTTTCTCTGATAGTCTTTTTATTTTCTTATCAGGCCATTTTCTTTTTCTTTCTGTAGACCAAGCTGTCCACCTTAGCCTTCTTTTCCTCTGTCCCTTCCCAGTGCTTACTGGTTATCCTACCCTTTTCTCCTAATTTAAGCACTTCAAACAACTTTTCCAAGTTGCACTGTGTAGTATTTAGTATTGATTAGGTCCAATCCTGCACACTACAAATGTGAACTGAGTATGACTCAAACCCTTTTAATAGTTTTAATAGTTTCTTACCCTCTACTACTGTCAGGTGTTTTTTTAGTGGAATTGACCTTGTGACTGTTACAGTCAAAGATTGTTGGATATAGTGGACACAGGAGGTTTAGTACTTGGAATAAATTTCTCTCCGTATTGTATAATAAATTAGTACAAGGCTTAATGTCAGCCTTTAAAAAAAAAAAACCAAAACACAACCAACAAACAAAAAGTATGCAACTAATTAAGTTAAGCTAGTCTGCTGCTGGCTGTCACTTTGCCCACTGAATTTTTTTATTTTTAAGTGCCTCCACAAATAAGTGTAGGAAGCATGCTTAAACCAAAAGAAAACCAGAAAAATGTCCTTTACCTTCTAGAATTACAGAAGGCAGGAAATCACAGGCTCTTGCTGTGGAAAATGTGTGCCAACTTCATGTGGCATCAGGCTGAGGGATGGAAGGCTTAAATACCTTCAGGTAAGTTTTAGGCACTCTTTCTTGTATTTATAAGAGAATGTAAGTAAATATAGCATAGACTTCTGGTGAGCCTAAGAAAAGTGCATGTTTTTACTCCTTTTGGGTTAGGTAGCATGGTATTACTAGCATTTCTTTTATATCTCAGAATACTTTATCAAGAAAGTTTGGGTGTTTTGTTTGTTTGTTTTCCCATACCCCAGTACAAAATTCTAGAGGGACATTCTAGATGCACCTGCAAGCATGAACATTAGCAAGGAAGTATAACTGGAATATGAGCTCAAACAAATATATAGAGGAAATTAGGAAACACTCTTTAAATGAGAAATGGATAATGAAAACTGAAAATTTTGAAAAAATTCTCCAGCATGATACATTCTTAGAAAGGAGTGGATATTTTTCTGGTTAAAGCCCATCAGCTCATGACAAGAAACTGAATATGATTTTTTTTTTTTAAAATGCCATTCCTTAGCTAAGTTTTAGAAGGGGCAAATATGGGAAGAGCAATGAAGCTGGTGAAGGGTCTAGAGCACAAGTGTTATGAAGAGAAGCTGAAGGAGCTGGAGCTGTTTAGTGTGGAGAAAAGGAGGCACAGGGAAGACCTTATCTACAACTACCTGACAGATGGTTGTAGGAAAGTGGGTGTTGGTCTCTTGTCCCAAGTAGCTGGTAATAGGATGAAAGGAAATGGCCTCAAGTTGCACCAGGGGAGGTTTAGATTGGGTGTCAGGAAAATTTTCTTCTCTAGAAGGATTATTAGGCACTGGAACAAGATGCCCAGGGAAGTGTTTGAGTCACTATCCCTGAAGGTATTTAAAAGATGTGTAGATGTGGTGCTTAGGGATGGGGTTTAGTGGTGGACTTGGTAGTGTTAGGTTAATAGTTGCAGAAACTCCCAACTCATTTGGAAGTTAAATATTTATATATATATGTCTCTTTCAAAGAGAAATCATAGAACCAATCTCCTGAGTTTCTCTCTTAGACAGGTTTCTCTTTTAAGGTAATAGAAATGTCTTTCCTGTTAAAAGCTGAAAAAGGTGTTTTGGCAGTCTTGACTGAGCTGTAATCAAGTGGCTATGGGAGTAAATAGAAGATGATGACTTTGTTGATAATTCTGTTTATGAAAGATTTTCATGGTGATGAAGTTTTAAAGTGATATGTTATATCATATTTTATTATTTTATATAATTAATTTTACTAACCATATTTTACTGTATTAAATTATATCATAACACATTAAATATATTATACATTATATACTGTATTAAATATACATTTTTGTATTACATATAATTGTATAATAATTACATATAATAAAGTATTGTGTATTATATTAAAATATTATTATATTATATTATATTACAATTAAAATATCAGTAAAGGAACAGTCAGGCTGTATAGTGTCCTGAAAACGTATTGTCCCGGCTTTTTTCTGTGTTAAGCTAACAGCTCTTAAATCTTTACAGCCAAATGAATCACTTCAGGATGGCTGTGATAATCACTCCTGTAAAGTAAATGAAAAAGGGGAATTCATCTGGGAAAGGAGAATCACTGGCTGTCCTCCATTTGATTCCAGAAGATGTTTGGCTGAAGGAGTGAGTAGTGAAATGGGTCCTGTTTCCAGGTTTCCTAATAGACTCTGTCATGTTTATGGTTCTGTATATAGGTACCTCATGTGTATTGGGATGGGAAACCCCAGCCCTTTCCCAGCACCTTGGCTAAACTGAATTTGAACTTTGAAATTTAGAAAAACTTATATTTCCTTTAGTTTAAAATATATGCTGGTTTTATCTGGGACTATACTAAAGGGGAGATGCTGAGCTTGCAGAAATTTTGTTCCGTATGAAGCAGCAAATTATAATGAAATGGTTGTCCTAACAATGTTCTGCTTGGCATCCAGAGAAAAACTGTGGATAATTACACAAACTGAGAAAACAGTTTTTTCTCTGAATATGCATATGAGATACTAAGACTTTTTTTTTGTTTTCTACCCTTGTATGGGCTTAGGTGGTTTTGCAATGCTGTAGGAAGAGTTCAACCTTCCACATTTGCAGTTTTTTGGTGTAGTGGTACAATGAAATCCCTTCTCAAGATGCCCATGCATCTTTCCTGTGATTTGTGGTTAGCCATCCACTGAGGAGCAGGGTGCAGGCTGGAGTGTGGCACATGGGATCCTGTCTTCGCTCACCTAGCATTCACACAGGTGTTTATATCCACCTGTCCCCATTTCCTTGGGCATGATGGGAAGCAGGAAACTTTTAGTGCATGCCCAAATTTCTCTCAACATACACATCAAGCAAATGGGGGGTTTGATTATGTATAATAAAGGAAGAATAGAGCTTTAATAGTGCATTTCTCACTTTGTGAAATCACTGTAGCCCATACAGTTTTATTATACAAATATTTAGAAAAATGCTGGATTATGCTGCAGGCTTGGGGTTATCATATTTGAAAGGTCTTCCTTGAAAATTTATTCTCCTCCCATTAGAAAAAAAGAAAAAAAAAAGCTTTTCAGCTATAAAATTAAGGGTTTTCTTCTAGTTACAAGTGGAAAGTTTGGGGTTCTTTTAATTAAAAGAGCCTCCAAACTTCTGAATGTAAGTTCAGCTGTTCAGTGCAGCAATGGCATCACCCTGCCATATAAGTATTTCTCCATTTTTGTCTTTCATTATCAGTTTTCATGAATTCATAAAATTTCATAAAGACTTAAGACTTGAAGACTATTAGCACTCTGGTCCCCAGAAATTTATTCATATTCTTCACTGTTACTTCAGAGAGCTCCCAATATATGGTGAAAGTGATATTTTCAGGTGTTGAATTTACTAATCATCTGTCAACAAATACAGTGACAAGTTCAAAACCTTAAAATAAAGAAATTATTACTGATGTATATTTATATTTTTGTACAATATAGGAATACAATTTTCTTGCCTAATCCCCTCTTTTAAGCATCCCTTTGTATTCTTTAAGCATGCAAAGTTGTATTACTAGTGCCAAAATATAAGTTTTGGGTTTTTTTATTGTTTTAGGGAAGAATTGCAAAAATTGGCAATACCTGCTGTGACACATGTAAGTAAATAAGCCAAAAGTCTTGTATGGGAGTGTTAGAAATTGCTTGTACTGGGCAAGGAGCTGCATTTTTCATATGATGCAGTTTAATGAAACAGAGCTAAGCAATGTGGTTAAAAAGCACTGCTGAACAAGTCCACCCTCTGATTGAGATGCTGCTCTCATGTTTTGTACACTAGAAAGTATGTTTTGACAGTATTCAGAAGTGCTTAGAAAGAGTCACTTTCCACATTTTATGCAAATATTAATTATGAATGCTTTATTTTATTTTTCATCTGAAGATGACAGGAACAGCGTTGCACACACAGGTTGGCAAACAAATCATGTAATCTGAAACTGGATGTGTGAAGCAACAATTTTCTGAACAATCAATAAACTTAAAATTAATTTAGTGAGGAAACCCTGGTGACAATAATGTATTTTCACTGGTTGGTTGGTTTGGGTTTTGTTTCTGTTGGGGTTTTGTTTGTTTGTTTGTTGTTTTTTGTTTTGTTTTGTTTGTTTTTTTAAAAATATAATTTAAAAAATAATTTTATATAACAAAAAATGGTAGGAAATTCTTGTCAAAGGTGCATCCCTATAGAACAGCCTGGCTGCATCTTAAATTCATCAGTTTAGGAGTTAGTCCTGTAAACTCTTAATTTCATGCATCACGATGTAGATAATCGTGATGTCAGTCAGGCTGTGAGTGTAGGAAGGGTTTGCTTACATGAGGAAGGAAAATGAATCTCTGATGCCTTTGTGAACAGACAGCCTCTCAGTTTTCTCCTCTGTGAGTAAAGAAAAACAATACTGCAACCCATTTAAAATTAAAAACAAAAAAGTAACAAAATATTGATAAACTTTTTTAAGGTCAGAATATCAACACCTTCCCTGTGTTCCATTATCTCTCTTTTATTTTTTTTTCTCTATCCATGTGCTAATAAGTAAAAGATGGCCAGCATAGCAGCCCATCTCTGCACTGGCACAGTAACTGCTGTACTAATACCCCTGATGAAGGATGTAAACTCCTAGAGAGTTTGCAGCCATTGCCTCTTAGTACAATCACTGGGTTCCAGCTTGAGAAATAGAAGTCAGAAAGCTATTGAGATAAACTGTCATCAAATGGCTCAAAGAGGTAATTTAGTTAAGAGAGCTTTGATCTGCCTGGCTTCAAGTAAGGAATGCTGAAAATTATTTATTAATAAAAATCAGATTTTAGGATTGAAAAGACAAGGTGGTAAGCAGGCTCTGCTAATAGAGAATGCCTATCAGTACAGCTGAGGAGAGGAGGAGCCCAGGTCTGAATGAGCACAACTCAATGCATGTATTTATTTAACAGTTATAGTGATTTAGAAGGGATACCTCCTTGCAGCGACAAAAACAAACAGCTCTAAGTGAAATACCATGTGCCTAGAGCCACCTTTAAATCCTTATTCCCATTTATGTTTGCTTGGATGTAGCTCAGAACTGTAAAGTCCCATATTACAGCCCTATTGCTGGCAGCTTCTCTATTCAGGGTCCTTCATAAGGAAAAGCCAACATACTGCCTCCAGCCAACTAACCACAAGTTATCAACTGACGGATGGTGACTAACACATAGCTTTAAATCAGATATTTCTAGATACCAAACTCTGTTTCTCTCCTCCGTATTTATCCACCAGGGCGGTCTTTAGCAAACAGTCTCTTACCTACTCTAAAGGGAACGCCAAGTCTTGTCGTAACTACTGTAAAAAAAGAATGAGTATTTTAATAATTCTTAAAAGTCAGATACAAGAATAATCCGTTTCAAGTTTAGATACAGGTTATGTTGCCTTCCTGGGTCTTGAAAGAGTTTATTTTTCAGAAACCCCAGTACCATGAAGAGCTGGGCAATGAACTTGTTCCCTAGTTCAAAGCAGTGCTCAGGGTGATGCTTTTGGTTCAGTAGAGTCCTGTGTGGCTTTGAGCAAAGGTTGTTTAAGAAGCCTGTTTGTCTTTCTATTGTTATGCCTTGGCAATGGGAGCTCCTTAGTGTCTGAGGACATTGTTCCAGGTTTTAAATTTGTAGGAGCACATAAGTGAACAGGCTTATTTTCTCATTAGATTTTCTGGTACTATCAGGGGGCCTGATGTTTTGGCAAACAATATTCCTTATTTTCACACTTAAGTGGAGATACAACTTCTTCATCCTTATCTCTTTTCCCTGTTGATGCCAACTGCATATGTCTTGCACAGTTTCAAGCACTTGCTTTTGCAAAAGAGGCATAGCCTACCAAAAAAAAAAAAAAAAGGAGAGTAGCAAAGTAACTTGAGAACGAGCCTAAGCCAGGACCAAAAGGTAACGAAGCTGTGTTGAGTTTGATGACAATTATTTTGTTTGGGCTTTCCACGTGTGTGGACACAATAGTGTATTTCTTCCAGGTGGATGAGTTGAATCAAATAAAGGGACGAAATCATTAAAAGAGAACTGGCAATTCCAGCCCTGAAGCCAGAATACCTTTTCCAAGTGTTTTTTTTTGTTTGTTTGTTTGTTTTGTTTTTATTGTTTGTTTGTTTGTTTTTGTGTGTGTGTCTGTGTGTGGGGTTTTTTTTCTTTTTTTCTTTTTTTAGTAAGTTTAAAGGATTAGCAAGGCACAGAGCCAATTTGGTACTCACATTCACATGGAAAAAATATTGAAATTTAAGTTTGCTGCTGGGATACATTTTTCTTCAGTACATGTATCTATTTAGTTGTGCAGTTGACTAGCTGAATTCCTTCATTTCTGAAATACTGTTGTGTAGTATGGAAAAAAAATAGTCCAGTACTCTGTTAAATACAGAATTTCCATTGGTTAGCTGGAAATGGGCAAAAGTAAGTGCCTGTATTTACACAGGTATGGCACTATATTAACACAACAGTTTGCTGTGCATAAAATATCCACATAAAAAAGCATTTTCACCTTTACAATTTTTTAGATAAGCACCAAAACAGAGATCTGCTCCTACTGACTTACTTTGAAGGCCATCATCCCAAGGCAGTAGAATCTCTCTTCTTTGGCAGCCCCACGAATAGTCAAGTCAGGACACTCTGTTTCTCCCGTTTGGTTATTGGGGTTACCGTTTGGGTCATCTTTTCCCTGCACACCTGTTTGCTTGATGTACCAATGAACTATCTCTAAAAGGAGAGTTATCCAACACAGGAGCTGAGAGGTAAAAGACAGATGTTAGGTGGCAAGGTGGCTTTGAAACAAAGCAGTCAATTGAGAAGAAACATGAGTGAAACCATGTGGTTTCCACTCTCCAGTGGAATTGTAGGGCTGTGATCTAGTCATACAGCTCTACATTAATTGCTCTAAGGAGACACACCTAATTCCCTTACTGGGGAACTTACAAGTAATGACATCTCACTAACAGGAATTTCAGTAATAAGGGAAGGGGAGTTAAAAAAGCACCTGCCAGCACTGAAACCTTTTTTCCTTTTTTTTTTTTTTAAACTTGGTAGGTGTGGAAGTGGAATGTCGACCAGTAAGTACCAGACAGAGGTACACAAATATCGATGGATGTGTGGCTGAAAAGGAAGTGCCTATTTCTCATTGTGAGGTAAATAACAAAAGCAACCCACCTGCTCCAAGACCTGCCCTTGCCCCTCTCTCTTTTCCACAAGAGAAACCTTTGCCTCCACGTCAGTAAGTGGCACATCAGTTTCTCTCCTCACTGATTCACTCAAACAGTGTAAGCCTCATTGGCACTTATTTTCTAAAATAATTTGGTGATCCTGAATTTTCTCTGTGCAAGCCAGTGGGAAAAAAGACACAATATACTAAAGGATAAAGACCACTCTCCTTTTCTTCTGTCAGAAACGTATCCCTCTTTGGGCTCTGAAATTGATTTATGAAACTGTAAATAGTTATTTAGATGCATGAGGCTTTAACAGAGAAGTAGAATAAGGATAAATAGCAACCAGCAGGACAAAAATGGATGTAGCTTGCAACATTTGGGCTAAAGCACTTTCTGAATGCGTGATCTCATACGGCTGAGACGATAACCACATGTGCTCAGAAGCCAGCACAATAGCCCTGGACATCACCAATGATATTTTAAATTTTAAGTTCTTTGTGTGTGATCACTTCCTTCACCTCTCCTCAGCTATGCTTATGCTCATGAGACATTACTCTCTGACCAGCACACCACACTCTGGAATCAGATATTTGTTTCCGAGCTGCTTGTTTACAGCAGAGCACAGAACTCGAGGCAAATTCATCCATGGATGTTTTAAAGGAAAGAACCTAGATTCTCATTGCACAGAGTCTGTCACTCTTCAAACTTCTTGTCTCTTTTTTTCATTTAGGGCAAGTGCAGGAGCAATACCAGATACTCTGTTCAGACAGAGAAATGGGAAGATGTGTGCAGTTGCTGTACAGCCACTCAAACAACCACCGTCACGATCCCTCTGCGCTGTGCCAATGGGACAGTGCTGCAGCATTACATCCCTTCTGCCTCTCAGTGTGAATGTTCTTCTCGGAAGTGTACAGAATGAGTATAACTAAGGAGCTCTGTTGTTTTATCTCAAGTTTTATGTTGAAGAAATTTTACAGTGCAAGCCTCATTTTTTCTCTGTAGACCATTTTATCCAATAGATTCCTGACTAATTCTCTCTACATAGCAAGCAATAAAACTTACTAGCACAACAGACCATTTTCTGATTATTCTTTGGGTGGTTTATAGAACAGCTATTCCAGATTGTATTGTTCCTCTTTATCTTCAACATGGAAAGTAATCCACATTATAAAAAACAAACAAACAAATAAAAAAAACTCCACAAAAAAACCAACAAACACAAAAGAAAGCAAACACACAACACAGTAACAGAAACTTCTACTTAGAGAGTATATCCCCATGCATTTAGTACTGTCTTCAAAGACAATACACTTGCATTCCCCACTCCATGCCTTAGTGACATACTTTTAGTTAGTGTTTTGGTCTTTTTTCCCCCCTCCAAACAGGGAGTACAGTGATTATGGCATAAGACTTCATAGTAAGAAAGTCATGCTCTTGGTGCACAAGCAATACCGATTGTGGCTCAGACAAGCAAATGTATTTCTGCAACACAGATATATGTTCTTTCTGAAGCTGAATGCAAAGAAATTGTATGCTCAGGACACCCTGTGTTATTTCTACACAACCTCAGTACCTGTGAATGGGGCTGAGAGACAGCTCTTACCAATTCACTTCAGCACTTCACCAGACCAACATGAAGAGAAAGCTCATCAGTCATCTTCCTTATTTTCAGATACCAGAGCCTGTTGCATTAGCTACAAAAGTTATACTTCAAAATAAAAATTGTCAATGACAAGTTTAATTTAGTTACTGCTTCTTGGGATAAATTTAGCAGGATTTACGTTCCACTTGGTCTCATCAGACCATGAAAGACAAAAGATTTTCCAGAAGGTGGAATCTAGTGCTAGTCAAGAAGTTTCACTGGCAAGTACTAGCTTCTCAAAAATATGAGAAAAGGAATGCTGTTAATTCCACTAGCATTTTTGAAAGACAACAGATATTTAAACTTCTTTGAAATTTTACTCATTGAATCAAGTTAACTATTTTTTTCATAATATATATAAATAAGATATAGGAGGTGTATTTAAAAATGAGAAGAAAAAAAACCAAAACAACCCCAAACTCTCCATATATTTGTGATGGAATCACTAATTCTTAGGAATAAGTAATGGGTAAAAGAAAATCCTAGCTTCTCCAGCTCTAGCAGTGTTTTTTAACTAGTGAAAAACATATATAGAAGTCCTGAAATCCAAAAGTGCTCCTGAGAAACATAGCAGAAAATGTCTGGAAATCAGGTTATCCTTGTGCAGTTTTTAGGTTGGCATCTGTAGAAATGGAAGACACCTCAGAGGACATTGTCACCATTGCCCCTGGTCACAGGGAGGAAAGTTCTGAGATTAAGAGCTATTGCTCCTCACATGGATGCCAATGCCACATGATTAAATGGGTCAGAACACCTCTCCAACTGCATGTACAGCTCTCTCTATACTTTCAACTAAAAAACCAAGTTGTATTTCTTTTTGAGAGGAACCTGGCAGATCCCCAATTCTTTTTTGCCATTCGTCTGTGGATTCAACATATACTGAATTATAGACCTTCTTCTCCCCTTATTATTCAATCAAGACATCCTCTATTGCTGGATGGTGCTAGAAGTGCAGGCCTTCTATGCATCTCTGTTTCTTCTGCTTTGGGATCAAAATAATCCGAGGCAGAGAAAACATTTCAATTTGCACCAGCTTCACTTTCTTTGTTAGATCTCTGTCACCAGGTTTTCTTCATCCTTGCACCGGTTCCCTTCTTGTAGCCAGGGATATTAAGCTCCCTGACAGATGGATTTGGGTCACCCATCCGCCCAATTCAGCTGTGCAGCTGCTCATCTGAAGCTGCAGGCACACAACTCCTGGAACAGCAGTCTGCAACATCAGGACCAGAGAAAAGGAGTGGATAGGGGGCAAAAGGCAATGTTATCTTTTTTCCCACTACCATCTCTGGACTGTCCTTTGTTTCCATCAGTGCCCTCACCCAGACTGACCTTTCTCAGCTCATTTCTCAGCTGACAGTATTGCAGCCTAAGGTTTCATGGCTGCAGACAGGTCTTCTAATCAGATAATTGCATAAGTCAGGCACCAGCTAAGCAGCACTGGCAGGAAACACAGGAGCATCCACAGGGGCTGAGATGGAGGCACAGTTTTTTGGAACTTCTGGAAAGCAGACATGCACAGCTGATATTTTCCACCAGCAACAAAGTGGGTGGACAAATCTGTTCAAAAAACAGTCAAGCATTGCTGCTTTCATCAACTAACAAGAAAAATCTTGTGGCTCTAGGTGTCTAAAGAGAGAAACAGACTGAAATAGACACTGGCTTTCAGACTAGGGCAATTAGTATTTTTTCCTGAGGAGCTCCAGATTACTTATTGGGAAACTGCTTTGTTACGTTGTCAACCCCATAGTAGAGGTAGCTCAGTGTTACTGGACAAACAGAATTGTATTAACAGTCTACATTGGTTCAAGAACGTGTGCCACACTATGTAGCTTTTCTCCACCTTCCTTGGTTGCAATTTCATTTTCAGGCATCCATGTCTGTGCACTTTAGTGGGTGTGGAACACATCCCATGAGAACTTACTGTTGGTTTTTTTTCTTACAGAATAGAGATCTATGGAATTCTGCATGATACATGTGTTATTATTCAGGCCTGGATAGTATCTATCTATTACAAGCAAAGACAAGGCCCTGTTGTGCTCAAAGCCAAGAAAGAGCTTCTTCCCTGAAAATCCTGTCACAGAAACAGACAAGTGGTAAAGAGCAAGAGGAAGGGAATATTGTAATGTCTGTGCTAACAGACTGAGAAGGCACACTGATTTTTGACCTTGACCTACTGGTGTGAGTATAAATTTTTTTCAGGCAGCCGGCCACAAAAGAACTGTCTTTTTTCTAAGGCTCAAGTGCTGCAAGTAAGGCAATGGGCTTGGACTTCCTCCATGCAGGTTTTAATTTCCTTTCACACAGCTCAGACTAATTTAGTGCAACTCTGCCATTTTCAGAAATATTCTTTCCTGGGAGAAGTGAAGAACATAATCTAGCCTATAATCAAGTACCTGCTTAGCAGAGAACTGTGTACTCTAATAGTAGTGTGCCAGCACATCAGGCAGTGCTTTACATCAGGTTCTACTGACATTCACCATCAGAATCAGGCTTTGAGAAGCATTGCTTTTCAAGTTCTACATGCTACTTGTGAGTCTTGATGGTTTTGAGCTATCTTCGTCTTTCTAAGCCTTTCTCCAAATGACTCAGAACACTTCCCACCATCTTCAGAACACTTCCCACCATCATGTACAGGATAGATTTACAGGAATGTTACATAGGTTTGGGGAAGAGTCTTATATAGCTTCTTAATTATTCAAAGCATCTAATCTCTCTGCTAACTTTTGCAGACTTGCAAGCACAACTCCTCTACAGCAAATGAAACACTATCTGATATTCTGATATTATTTGTTTCAGGTCTGTGTTATCAACTAACACCATACCCAGGTACCTCAGGAAACACAGTGATGCCAAGATATGATTTTCTCCATAGAAAATCTCCTACAGACCTGGTTCCACTTTAACCATCTTGATATTGCTTACTATCATATTGCCTCCTGTGTATATTATTTATTACCTGTAATGAACCCATCCTCATGGCTTATAGAAGCTGGTAATTTGAACCCTTGAAGGCAGAGCTTTGTGTCCCCGGGAATCCTTGGCTCTACATTCCTATACTATTCCAAAACCAGTGGGTATCACTTTCTATTTGAGCATTTAGTTGGTGCAGCATGTAATGTGGATATAAAATAGCCTTATTTTAAGCAAGCTTTTTTCTCCTCTCCCAGTGATAAGTATATACAAACAAGTATCCAGTGAAGAAGATCAATTGGTTATAAACATTAAGGCAAAAAGCAGTTCAACTGTTGATTCTCTTGGAGAATTCTTTGATCCCACTCTGTTAGGAGAACATTTGTTGGCGCCATGAACTACACTGAGATCTGTGCAACTGTGGACTTTTGAGCAAAACAATCAAGCAAAGAGCCATTCATTTGTTCAAGTGGATGAGGTGGTTATCAAATTAAAAAAAATACAGGTACACCTCCTCAGAACTTGTATGCATAGGCTAGTATGCAAACAAATCCCTGTATAGAGTAGCACCCACCTAGCTAGAGAGCTTACATACAGCAACTGAGAACACTTTAAAAAATATTTTTTAAAAAATGAGTACCTTCTAATAGTTTTCAGATTAGTCAGTGCAGAAGATATGGCATCCAGGTTGTTCCCTGTTTTGTAATGGAAGGAAGTTTCGAAATGAAGTTCTGAGATTAGCATGAGATACCAGAAGGGTAGAAGAACAAGTACTTGATAACTCTTGATACATTACTTAGAAATGAGGAAATGCCATTCCAAAGGAGAGACCAGGAAGAGTTTTACACTTTACCTGTTTCTATCTGAAAACATTGTTCTGTGGGAATAGTAAAGCAAGCGTTAAAGAAATATTGTATAACTTTTAATATAGTCATCTTCCTTGTATGCACAAAGACCCTAATAATTACTTTTCCCTTTTTGTTGGGGGTAAATTGTAGTGCAGAAAAGTTCTGACTGACCTATATAAGGCTGTTGACAATGGAATCAAGAGTCCTTTTCCCTCCCCATTTAAGTAAAACCAGGTATATAACATTAATGTAAGTTATCCATCAAATCCCTTGAATGACACTTCAACTGAGCTGAAGTAAACAGGTGAGCACAGCCATCTAATTTAATCTCATAGTTCTCTTTAGTACAACTACAACAGTTTCATTAAACAAGCAACTACCTAGTGACAATTTGTCCAGTGTTGCTGGGAAAGTTTTACAGCACCCAGACCAAGTTTTGAGACACTACAGCCACAGTTCTCCCTGTATAAACAGTGTCAGCCATGGTGCACCAGGACATCTCTCTGAAGGACAGACAACTGCTATTCTTGAGGGGTATGACACAGTGAATGATCCTAACTCACAAGCTAGTAGAAATGATTAGACCCTCCCCCAGTTGTCATTAGCAAATAAAAGTAATTTCTCAGATGGTATTAGGCATCACAGCTTTTCTCCCCAGTTTATTTCTTAAACTGTAAGGTTAAAGGCTAAGCAGGATTCGTCACCTTTTCTGATTAGGCAGCTGATTACAAGATAATCCCCTGAATATTTCAAGCAGGAATGACAGTGCTGCATCCAGGCGGTAACTTGAGTAATCGAAACAGAGCCTTATAAAAAGGCACTTACCTCCTACCTGGAAGCACTGTAAAGCTTTGCTTCTCCACTCCCTGTCCACTGCCTTCTGGGGAGTTGGAATAAAATATGCCTATTGTTACATTGCTGGTTGAGATATTATGGAGCATGAAGACAAAATGCTGAATTTCCAGCAGACAATTGCCATGACCTTTCAGATCAGGAGAATTTTGCCTTTCCCCCTCTCTTCCCTCTGGGATAGCAATCACCAAAACAGGAGGTCTCCCTAATTAGCTGCAGTTTGTGGTTTGCTTAAAGCAGGATCAAGCCAGGATGGAAATAGCTGCTAGTGCTGTTGCTACTTAAGCCCCTGCAGAAGCTGATTGTGCATATGATCAGCGTAGCCACATCCTATTAGCACTGACGCAGCTTCCAGCCAAACCTCCAGAAAACATGGAAACACACAAGCCTGGTAAGTTTATTCTATGCTTTATTGTTGCTTGTTGTGGAGTTTAATAGGTGTGAAAGGGGGTGGGGAACAGAGGAAGGAATACTTTGAAAGAACTTACCTGTTTTCTTTCAGCACATTTTAAAAAACCAAACAAACTATTAAAAAAACCCCCAAAGAACAACAAACAGAAAAAACAAAAAACAAAGCCAAAATCAGTGGCCTAGGTTACATCCAGGCAGTTCAGACATAATATACTGAATTACTTTCTTCTGAAGCCTCAGGAGTGCAGCTGTAGGTCAGTGTTGTGATCCATATGGAAAAGGCAATCATTAGGCAAATGTTTTGTGCTGGTCTTCTGCTGTTCCCATCTGCATTTTTTGCAATGGAACTGGGGGGAGAAAATAATAAACTTTGTCAGAAGACAATGTGTGGCAGTGAGTTTTCTGTTCCCATACACAAGGAACAAATCTACTCAGTGCATAAAACTTTTGTGTCTGAGTTCCCAGTGTATAAGTTTAGAATATCATTCAGCACTGATACTGTGTCAGTATTACTTCAGTGCCACAGTCAAAAGCTCTATGATTATCTCATTGTTTCTGGGGCTGTAGCTCTACTGTGAACTCCAACTATCACGCAGCTCATCAAACTTGCTATTTCTGTGCTCTGCCATCCAGTTGCCTTCCTAAAATTATTGGTATAGCAGACTAAAATATGCAAAGAGCCATTAGATTTAATGCCTGCTACTGATCGTTGTTGAGTTATTCCAGTGTCTTTTTCCTGTGTCGAGTCCTTCACGCTTGGAGTTGGTCCGGATATATGCTTTATGCCAGAAAAAATCAGGTACTTTCTCTAATCTTTCAATGTAGAGTAAAGTTTGGAAACAAAACCAGGAGGGGAGCCTTTAAAATGATACATGATTGTATTGTGCAGCTGTATCTCCATTAAGTGCTCAGGTAACGCAAACCTTTATAAGGCGCCTCAGTTTTCTGTTTTGTACTGTCTGGTTTCTACACCTATCTCCACAGCTCCAAATTGTTTCCTTCATTCTTGACCGTTCAGGTTGATACTCTTCCACCCTTTAAGAGACTCCAGCTCATGGCATGTGCCAGAGGTGAACGGGCTTCTCCATTCACTCAGGGGCATCTTTCTTGCTCCTAATGCTGGAGGTGAGGGCTTCTGTGTACAAGGGGCCATCAAAGGAGTACAACCACGGGGTTTTTACATTTATGTCTGTGACCATAACTATTCAGGTCATCAAAATGAACAAGGAGCTGTGTT
Organism: Florisuga fusca; assembly: GCA_038090715.1. Classification (NCBI taxonomy): domain Eukaryota; kingdom Metazoa; phylum Chordata; class Aves; order Apodiformes; family Trochilidae; genus Florisuga; species Florisuga fusca. Next base: position 5,307,088 of record JAAWXA010000019.1, on the reverse strand, counting down.
CCCCCTTGCCCGCCCCTTTCTGTTTCAGATGCTGCAATGCTGTTGTTGCTGGTGGCAGTTCAGGGGCAGAATGTTGGGGTTCAGAGAGCATCCCCCTTCTAAGCATTTAGTTGGCCACATTAAAGAGTTTGGCTGGCTGAGTCCAAGGCCACCTCCTTCACCAAGCAGAGCTGTTATGAAGACATCTGTGAGTGAGGGCCTGCCCTCCCTTCCTTTGGGAGCTAAGATGAGGCTTTACCACTGCTCCCTGCCTCTGATACATGGCAGCTGAGGCATGGTTGGACCTGGTTTTGGACATTTGCCAGCTTGTTCCTGGCTTAGACCCAGAGGCTCTTCTTCCTGGTTTGACCTCAGACCTGCCTCATCACTGCTGCCTTTCTGGGCAGTCACTGAGCTGTGTCCAACCCTGATCACTGTCTCCAGCCCTGACCCTGTCCTGAACTTGCTACTCTGCATCTGAGCTCCCTGCCAGAGATTGCACTCACTGTTTTGCCCTATCATGCTCTGCTCCAGGCTCACCTTCCCCCCTGGAGCAGGTGACCATGGGCATAATTTTCCCTAAAATGACTGTAAGAGGATTGTTATTGTCCTTTATGTCAGTAGTTCTTACTTTAAGGAATCAGTGGAGTCACACAAGAGTCCAGAGTATTCTGGACAACTCACTCTGCTTACTGCGTATTAGCAGTTTCCTGAATCATTATAGTCTTGAAGTGCATGGTGAGATGGGAAGAAGCTCACCTTGTGCCAGAATTGTATATTATGCACAGCTCCACCAAACTCAACACAGCTACAGCAGAGTGTGACTTCCTCCAGTGTGTCTTCAAGACTACCATTAGTGTCTTTTCAGATTCATAGGAATTAAAGGCAGGCAAGGCTTTTTGGATTACCTCTAATGCTCTCTAATGCAGCATGGTACAAATTAAAGCAAATTTCAGATTAGAGGGTATGAAGCCTACCATGGAGAGGAGGCACTTAGGGGAAGCTTCTGGGAAATGGAAGTATAGGTGTGGCTTGAAGGAAGCAGCAAGGGTTAAACCAAGAGCAAAGATAGAACAGTCCTGCTGAGCTTTAAGGTAGGCAGCACAGCCTCCCACAGTAGCCTGACTACTTTCCATCTTCATTACATGGCTAACGTGGAGCTAGAAACAGACTCTTTGTAGAGGGAGCTGCCTATTGCTGAGTTTAATTATGGGACAGATTTTAGTACCAGCAGTTAAGGAGTGGGGGACTAAACATCTAAGCAGTTCTAAGAGATCCTGAGGAAAGAAATATCAGATTTCTAGAATTTAACATTCTAGAAATGTTAATTTCTAATTAACATTTTAATAATTAATCATAATTAACATTTCTAATTAACATGTTAAATTCTAATATAACATGAAATTCTATCTTTCTTTTATTCAAATAAATTTTTTGAGAACACTGCACTAATCTTAATTGCCTATCATGAGATTTACTGGACATTTTCTTCAAGTAATATTGAATAAAGAATAAATTTTCTAAGTAAAAAATTATTCCTAGGCATTTCCTCTGGCAGCCTGTTTCCTTCAAGCTTGACAAAGGCTTTTTAAAATTACATTCATTCCTTGTATCTGCAGGTCTTTAATATTAAATAATAGATTTATACTTATAAATATAATATACAGTAATATTATATCAACATATAATATTAAAATATATTTTATAATTATTAATTTATATATAAATTAATATTATTTTGTATTACAGAATAAGTATTATTTTAAAGTGACAAGGGTGGCAGCTCAGAAAGGGAAATTGAAGTATAATGAAAATACTTCCATACTTATATGGGAGCCACTGTCTGTATTGAAATCAGCAACTCTAGATGTGCACATTCAGTAAATTCAAGTAATTCTTTTTCATACCTACCTGGATGGTGGAAGGAATTCTGTGTGAGTACAGGTGTCTTTCAAAAATGCAGCCCATTTCTGAACTGGAAAGAAGAAAATAAATGAAAGAACACCAGTGTCTGTGCCCTGAGTGGCCAAACTGCTTAAAATGTGTTCTGCAAGTGGTTGTGCCTATGATAATCTGACCATCTGGGCCATTTAGTTTGGATAACTGGCTGTTTTACTCAGGATCTAATAGAGAGCTCCTAATTAGGTAAATTCCCATAGTGTGTGTTTCACAAGCTGTATGGTTCTTTAATACATCCTCTCAGTCCTTCCAGTTTGGGCAATACGTGCAGCTTCTTCATCATTGCACTTTAGACAAGGAATTGGAACTCAAATGGTGAGGTCAATTGGTGCAGATGTGGCCAAACCCTAAGTTTAAAAACAGCCAAAGGGAGGGAGTGCAGAGAGACTGTGAGAGCAAGTAGATGATTACTGGATGTGAATTGTCACTGGAATTAGAACTGATCACTGATCTCTTTCCTGAAGGAACCTTGTCCTTGGGAGCCATTTAAAACTTAGAAATGTTTTGGTTGCAAAAGACTTTTAAGATCATCACATCCAATAATTAGCATAGCACTTAGTCCATAGTTAAATCATGTCCCTAAGCACCACATCTTTTAAATACCTTCAGGGATGATGACTCAACCAATCTCCCGGGCAGTCTGTTCCAGCACCTGACAACCTATTTGGTGAAGAAATTTTTCCTACTATCCAATCTAAACTTCCTTTTCTGTAACTTGAGACCCACCTTGCTGCAACCTCCTTTAAAGTAGTTGTAGTCAGCAATAAGGTCTCCCCTCAGCCTTCTTTTTCTCCACACTAAACAACCCCAGTTCACTCAGGTACTCCTCACAAGACTTGTGCTCTAGACCCTTCACCAGCTTTGTTATCTTTCTGTGGACAGGCTCCAGTACCTCAGTGTCCTTGTAGTGTGGGGGCTCAGAACTGAACCCAATAGTTTAGGTTTGGCCTCACCAGGGCTGAGTACCAGGGGACAACCACATGCTGTGCTGCTGGCCACACTATTTCTGGTACAACCTAGAATGCTGATGGCATGCTGTGCTGCTGGCCACACTATTTCTGGTACAACCTAGAATGCTGATGGCTTTCTTGGTCACCTGGGTGCACTGCTGGCTCATATTCAGCCAGCTGTAGACCAATACCCCCAAGTCTTTTTCTGCCAGGAAGCTTTCCAGCCTCTCTTCCCCAGGCCTGTGGTGCTGCATAGGGTTACTCTGACCCATGTGTGGGATGCAGCACTTAGTCTTGCTTAATTTCACAGAAGTGGCCTCTGCCCATTGATCCAGCCTGTCCAGATGCCTCTGCTGAGTATTCCTACCCTTAGGCAGATCAACAGTCCCATCCATCTTGGTGTCATCTGCAAAAATACTGCGGGTACACTCGGTCCCCTCATTAAGACCAGTGATTAAAATATTAGTAGATCTGTCCCCAGTACAGAGTGCTAGGGAACACCACTTATGACCAGCCTCCAACAGGATTTAAGTCCATTCACCACAACTTTTTGGACCCAGCCATCCAGCCAATTTTTTACCCAGCAAACCCTACATCCACCCAAGCCAAGCCTGTTTCCAAGAAAATGCTGTGGGAAACTGTGCCAAAGGCTTTATAAAGTCCAGGTAGACAACATTCACAGCATTCCCTCTATTCACTAAGCAGGTCACCTTGTCATAGAAGCAGACCAGGTTAGTCAAGCAGGACCTGCCTTTCCTAAACCCATGCTGACTGTGCCTGATTACATCATTGTCCTGCATCTTGCATGATGGCCTTCAGGATGATCTCCTCGGCACCAAGATCAGATGAAGATGCCTGTGGTTCCCTAGATACTCCTTCCAGCCCTTCTTGTAGATGGACATCACAATTGCTAACCTCCAGTTAACTGGGACTGCCCTGTTTTGCCAGGATTTCTAATAGGTGATTGAAAGTGACTTGGTGAGAACTTCTTCCAGCTTCCTTGGTACCTTTGGGCAGATCCCATGTGGCCCCATAGTTTTGTGTGTGTCTAAGTTGTGTAGTAGATTTCTGAACCCTCAGCTTATGGGGGCTTTGTTGGAGACCTGCATCCTTGTCTCCTGGGGGAAGCTGGGGCTGATATCTGGGGAACAACTGCACTGACTGCTAAAGGCTAAGGGAAAGAAGGCCTTACTTAAAAATTGACTGGAGGGATTTCTCCCAGGCTATTTTTATTGAATGAGTGTAATTCTTGAACATTTCCTTTCAACGTTGAATTCAAGATTTATTCTACTTCTGTTCTCTGGGGATTTATATACACACACACATATATCATAGAATCATAGAATGGTTTTGAGTTGGAAGGGACCTTGAAGATATATACCAAAGCTACGCATGTGTGAATGTATAAAAATTTTTTTATATATGCACATACATATACACACACAGCTTGTTTCTATTGATATTAATTCCTCTAGAATATTTACAGAATGAGAACATGTAAGGCCAGATGTTGTAAAGGCTTACAGGGTAGAATGAGGTCAGGCAGCATCTGAAGCAGAAGCCCCTGAGGCGCCACGGTACCACAAGCAAGTGCTGTCAAACATGGAACTCATTCAGAACAAAACATTTTGATTCAGTTAATTTGATTTGGGAAGATGAAAAGCTTTTGGGAGCACAGGAGTCTTTCAAATACAGATATGGAGACTGCATTTACAGCAAAAATCTTATTCTGACTGGGAGTCCCTGGCTGTCTCACTGCTTACCATTATTAACCTCAAGTTCGTGACACAGTTTCTGAAAGCTGGGAGGTACAATGGAAATGAAATAGTTTTAGTATAAATGAACTGCAGATTTTTTCCTAGGCCCAGTTAAAAGGACTGGGAAGTAAAAAGGTCTTTCGTTGACTGTACGAAGGTCTTGTGAGATATCCCAGGATTAGACTGAAAATACTGGGGAAATGGTGTGTGTAGGCTTTCGGAATGAAACCCTTACTAATTATTTTCCTTGGAGTTTCCCTTGTGGCATCATTATGTGCTTCATTAAAGTAAACCAAGTGTGAATCTCTCTGGGAGATCAGAAAAGGAAGACTGGTGAGTCTATCTATGATACTGCTTATGTGCTGCAGGCCCTTAATAAATTATTGATAGAAAACATAAGAATAATTTAAGGGTCAGGACACCCCTTCCTAAATATTTCCTTTACCATTTTATTGGTTCCTCTCTTAGCACATGTTTGTGACTGAGTAGATTCAACATGTATAGAGGGCATAGATCACCGTAAGAAGTAACGTCTGCCTTAAATTCTTGGGAAAAAAAAAGGATTCAGTTTAATAAGGGGAAAGTATGACTTCCAGATTAAAAAAAGAAAAAGATTTAATCAAAGAAAAAGCAAAACAAAGTCTTGTTAATAACATCTATAAGAACAGATCCTTTTAGATTTTCCTTGAATTATTTGAAGATGATGTTCACTGCATAACTCTATAGATTTTCTTCATAGAGACACCTGCCTCTGTGGTCTGTCTTTTGAGATGCAATTTAGGGTATTTCTGCCACTAGCTGGCTATACTAACAGTGCAGGAGATATGCTCTTCAGTTACATGAAGAGACAGCTGTTTTTGTCTTCCTTTTTTCCCTGTCTCCATCCATCATCATGAGGATGGTATCAGGGAAACTGCTCAAGTTACTCAGCCCTTTCTTGTGCCAGAGAAGGGTGAAATCACTTTCTTGTACCACAGTGCAGAACATCTCATAAAGCAGTCCCTTCTAGATTGGAAAGGTACTACACTATGTTGCCAGAGCTTCTCATTTCCTTAGGCAGAAGGTGACAGTGGGGGAAGAGAACTTCAGTGTTACCAGGACTGCCTGGTACGGAGACAAGAAGAGATACTGTGGGTGTAGTGTCTCCCTGAATACACAGAAGCTGATGAATATCCCAGTTATTTCTTTCTCCTGAGGAAGACAGAAGTCTTGACAGGAGAGGCATGGTATTTTGTATCTTTAGTGGTAGCAGAGCTAACTATGGGAGATGGGTCTGCTGCATCTATGTCTTCTCTCTAGTAGAAAACACTGTTGTGTGAAGGACTCGGCTGAAGTTTTTCATTCCTATAATCTTCTCAAAGAAACTATGGGTAAAGATGAATCAACCCCATTTTATTTCTGGCAACACTAGTGGGGGAGAGTATGAAACATTTCAAACATATGTCACAAGAGTTTCTGTAGCTGTTACTTTTAATCATTATGTGGGTCTGACTTTCTGCATTTCCTATTTGTGACTAAGTATATTCGTATATACTCTTTCTGCTGTACTTTATGCTATGGCAGGTATGTAGACAACCAATGGTGATGGTGGTAATCAGGGGTGGCTTGTAACTACCCCAGTCCCTCAATTATGCTGCATTGTGACTATATAATTTTTCAGTACAAGAGATAGGGATCATTTCTAAAACTTAAGGGTTCAAGATATTAGTTCCTCAAAACAAAACATGTATCCATGAAGTTAGATGCACTTTATGAGAATTTCACACCATTACATGCCCAAAAGTTAAGAGTTCTTAGTGAAGAATTAGCCAGAAGTTTGGCTCTGTACCTGATCCCACTAAATTGGATCTCATCACACTAGAACTGCAACACAGTCAATTTCAGGCCTAGTGATAAGCTCTAAGCAAACGTGACTGAGATTGTTTATGTTGATTTGGCTTCCATCTGGCATGAATGCTGCACCCAGAGAACTGTGGTGCAATCACTTGAGTGTGATCATGTCCAGGAGGGTGCTTGGCAGACCTCCTCATTTACTGAAGCACAGCATCTGAAGCTGAATAGCATGTATTAACTGCAGTATTTCCAATTCCTTTAGGAAATGACCTGCATAAAACCTGCTTTATATAAAAATAATTATCTCTTATTCCAGACTTCCCTCTAGCCTCCTCACGCTCTATTCTGAATGGACAGAAGATGGCAAAACCATCAAGGGTCTCTTTCTCAGCATACAAAAGCAAATGCCTCACAGTTCCTCAAAACCGGACTTCTTTGCCCAGCACCAGGATCAATGGAGCTTTTGAAGCACCACACTGTACAGAATCCTTCAGCAGTTCTGTGAGTAGGATTTTATGTTAACTTCCCTCTAATGCCTTTGAGATGAAGGGGCTTCAAGCAGGGTGAGCAGAGCAACTTGCACTTCTCCTGTGTGTTAAGCAAATCAACATTGTACTGGGAAAAGTTAAGTGATTCTACACCCTTAGATGATTCAGTGGGCTCTTTTAAGGCACAGCAAGAACTAATTGCTACTGTACTAGTCTGCTCGAGCTCTTCTTAATTATTCATTTTAGCCAAAATCCTTCAGAGGAGGAATGGGGAGGTTGCTATTACACCTAATGTAGGAAAATATCTGCAGGATGATGACTAAATTGGTTCTCTCTGTGCAAACCCTGGACGAGTATGTGCTCAGGCATTGGTGTGGGCTGGACTGGAAGGTGGAAGCATAATGTGGCTGCGGTCTTCAGAGCCGAGCTGTAGGAGATCCTTCTTGGGATATATTTGTAGTGATACATTGGCTATTAGAGGACTAGAATAAAATTTTCATGAAATGTGAATCCTACCTTCCTGTTGGTTTATTGCTTGGTGTGCTGGCTACTTGTTTTGAAAATGTCAAGAAGCAATGAGTGCAGAACTGAAGATGGTAATTTAAATTGCTGATTCTGACTTTTACAATGTATGTGAGAGGGGAGGAGAGAAAGATCTTGACTGTTCCTTCAGTGATATTTTGAAAATTGTCATGTATTTTTGATCCTCCCTACTTAGGTTGTCTTGTGCCAGGATGTCTCATGGTGAGGAAATCGGTGGAAATTTAGGTCCAGAAAATGTTTTTTACTGAATTCTGTGGGAATTATGATTAGGTTTTTTTGTGCAACAGAATAATAATGGGAATGGTACTTTGCAGCCAAGAGCGAAGAAAAAAGTAACAGAGAGGTAGGGAGAACCTTTGTTGTATCTCCTCATCCTTTTATTCTGTGTAACTCCAGCAACATCAAATGTTGCTATGGTACTCTCTCAGGTGGCTGGGATGTAGCAGCTGGCTACACACAGGCAGTAAACAGGAAACCTCTTGGTGACTTTTCACATTCTCCTTGTTTGCTCTCGTGTGTTTTGTCTGTGCTTCTCATTTCTGCCCATGCTCACCGGTAAGGAAGGGAAGGATGCTTGGAGCTCATCTTCCCTAGAGTCACTTAATGAGTTGTGTTATGCCAGTGACCTGGTGGCAGTGACATCATTACTTCTGCACTCTGTAGCTTGAAAGTATCTGGAAAGGAGACTAGAAATCTGCAACGTGCTTTTCTTCACTGTGGCAGAGATGGATCAAGGAGGTTTGCATGGACTGCCTGTGAGTACTACATGAAAATGTATCTAACTAGGAAGTGGGGAATTGCAGTAAAATGCTGTCTCCCAAGCAGTTTTATATTCTGCCAGATGGTAGAGCTGAGTGTAAGTTTAAGTATGCCTGAAGGGACTGTATGTACACTTTACACATAAAATGTGTGGTAAATGTAATGTGAAGAACAGATTATTTGGTGATAATTTCGTGAAAGAATAAAGGATGTAGTATGCATATGAAACTAATATGTATTTATTTATACAATGACTGAAAGCTACTTAGTGGGATACTAAGAAATGCAAAACAATATAAAACTACCATCTGGGAGGTGTCGAGGTGTATAATAAGATGCAGGTTCATATAATACCTTCAACAATTTGTCTTATGTTACCAAATGAGAAAAGTACCATACAGCATGCTTGGTTAGTTTTGCTTTCAGGACTATCATTGCATGTAATGGAAGGGGAAATGGGGAAAGAAAGAAATCTGTAACTGGTATGTGTCAAGCTTTTGCTTGTATAGTCAACCCTAAAGGTTTGGAATCAGGTTATGGGCTGATTGCTTTGGATAAGTTTGACCCTTCTTGTTTGCTTGTATGTCAGTCACTGGAGAGGCTGGTGTCATGCTAATGAATGACACTGTAGAGAACTCTGTGAAGTATTTTAAGTAGCAGCATTAAGATGAAAAATGGTGATCTGTAACAGTTTTGGTAAACATGTGCACTAGCTTAATGAACAAGGAATTAAAGTGAATGTGTCCCACGTGCTGTCAGTGTTCAGCATGTGTACCACAGAATTGCTGTCCAGGCTGGGGCATAATGGTGAGGCATTATAACATACTGGAGCAACTTCACCCTAGAAGAGTTTGGAGAAGAGAGGTAAGGGAGACAGGGATGGTCTGAGGGGGTGATTGAGTGCAACATAGGCAATTTGGATGGTTTTCGTCATTGATTTCCATTTGTGGCATTACTAGTCAGTCACATAGTATTTTCAAAATATGTGAAAATACCAGTCAGCTAGTGGTAAGCTATGTGACACCCACTCTAATCACAAGTATTTTCCAAAGCTTTTCTGTCCAGCCCAACCCTTCCTGCTCCTGTACCACACTGAGGATATTTCTCTTGTTCTAGCTCAGATCACTTTCATCACACAGTTTTTCGCTTCCTTCCTCTGCCCAGCTTTGCTCCAAAACACATCGTTTCCCATATTCCAGTTTGTAACACGATCCTCCATCCAGTTTCAAAAGTAGGTGTCTTCTCCTGTATGGTCCGTGTATGTGCAGGACAGAGAGACAAGGTTGGTGTTTGCCTCTGTACCTGCCTACCAGGTATGCATCCCATGCATTGGGATAACGTCACTATCTTCAACCACTCATTATTTTTTTTATGGTTGCAGGAGCTCAGCTTGACTTAATCTGTTCTACAGAGTGCATGTTTGAAGGTCAGGCTGATCTCAGATTTTGACTCTGTGAAGCTTGAGGTGCTTCTGTGGAGACAGACCCTGGGCTTTCTTGTTCACAAGACTCATGTGTTTTTCTCTCACAGATTGTAAACAATTACGTGGACAGGACACAAGGAGAGGCTGTGGACAAAGCATCCCCCAGTGGCATGCATTTCAGGGACAGCAAGAGAAAGGTTGATTACGTGTTAGCCTACCACTACCGAAAACGTCTTCCTCGGCACCCGCCCGGTGTGGGCTCACCCGAACCGACTCGCAGATCTCTTTCCTTGGCCCTGGTTTCGAATGGAGGGACTGGAAAGGGCCGTGCTGAGCTGCAGGGGCAGGATGGTGGCCAGCATGCCCTGCAGGAGAGGCCAGGGCTGGAGGTGATTGATCTCAGCCCCCTCGATGCCCTGGAGGAGGAGAAGAAGCTGCAGCGGGAGGAATATGAACGCAACCTGATGGAAGCTGGGCTGGAGATAGAGAAAGACCCTGAGGTAAGAGTGGGAGACTTGCTCCTCCTGCACAGCACCAGGTGTTCCAGTGGGTAATGGCCACTTGGGTGGCAGAAGTGGCTATGTGAACAACATGACCATGTCTGGGCCATGCTGATGGGGCATCTGGCAGCGATTGGGTGCGTGGTTGCTCGTTCTCCCTCCTGGCAGGGAGGCCAGGAGCTCAGCTGTGGCCTCGTTTTAGGGCTCATCCTGGACTTCCTTCATTCCTGCCCTGCATTCATGTTGTTGGAGAGGCAAATCACACCCATGTCATCTCAGCACTATGTGCCACTTCCCTTGTGACACAGCCTCACTGACTTCCTCACTCTCACTTCTTCAGCTGCAGCAAAATGTAGGATGTCCAGCAGGTATGTCTCATGGTCAGCTTGAGGAACTCATCTTGAGGACAGCTTGTTGCTGTTGAGCAGTAGTTCAGTATTGAACATCCCTGGGTCAAATGATGCCATCACAGCAGCCTCTTATCAGGGATCTACAGAAATATGTTGTGCAAGTCATTTTATACATGCCTAGATATGGTGTGAATCCAAGAATGATGGAGGTGTTTCTAATGTTGCTCGATTCCTACTGCCTGGGAAGAAAAAAAAATGGTTCTTTTTGCTTAATGCAATAGTGATTGAGTAGCGATTTCAGTCTTACCTCAGCAGCTGACATATTTCTTTATCTAAACGTTCTTAAAAAAAAAAAAAAAAAAAGCTTGCATTTTAATATATCTAAAATGAAGAAAGACTCTTTAGTATTTTGCTGATATATAATGTGCTTGTTAAGAGATTTTGTATTTCCTCAGAATAACTCAGTGATTTTCAGTGTGACTCAGCTTTTTTTTCTCAGCCATGCATAAGTTTTGTCATTTTCTTCATTTTACCCATGAAATGAAAAGGAGAACCTCCCAGCCTTTAATATATTTATTCTCACATGTGCCTCATGTTGGATAGTGATATGGTCTTATCAGCTGGGAGCTGTGTTAAAGTTATTTGCCTGCAGCCAGTCAGTCAATTGAGCACAGGTCTTCCAAATCCCAGACTGATGCACTGAGCACTGGCCAGACCTCCAGACCTCTTTGAAAGCCATGTATATTTATGTCTGTTGAGAGGAACTCCCAACTGGCTTCTACTTTTAGGTGTTCTATTGTTTTTACACCAAATTTAAGAAACTTAGGGCTCCTTTTCTGAAGTGCTGAGAACTTACAGCTCGTATTGCTTTCAGTGCAACCAGTCAACACTTCCAAAATGTGGACCAAATTGCAGATTGCATCTGAAAATTTGAGTCTAGCTGACTTGGCATAGCATATGCACCTTAAATCACTGACAGGAACAGAAAGAAATAGAAAGACCTTTTGACCCTTAATATTTTCCTTGCTCAGTTTGCTGAATTGCAGGTGGCTACAGGTTATATTTCGTTGCATGGCCTGGCTAAGCCATTCTTCCACTGAACAGAAAAAAGTGATCTCAGATCCTGATTCTTTTACGCTAAGCATTGGGGTTAAGGTTCAATACTGCTAACACATGACTATCTTACTGCTATGATTTTTTTATAACCAAATTTCATAAACCCCATGAGAACGGCTGCTTTTTGGAGGGCTTCTTTCAGTTCTGAATTTCATCAGAATGTGAAAAGTCTAGCAGGAGATTTGGATTTGATTATTCAACTCATTACTTACCCAAAGTCCAGCTGGATCCAAATTCTGGTTAAGATCTCTTCCAAGTGATGATGTGTGCTCTTAAGTAATATATAAAGTAATAAATGATGTAATAGAGAGCTGAATAAGAAAATTTTTTCTTTCATGGCTTTCCTTCTGAATAGGAAAATTTTTTCCTAGATCAAATGGAATGTTCTGAGGAAATTATTTGGTGATCTGTTCTTTTATGGGAAAAAGGAATTTAATTCTGAAAATTATAAAAAAATGCAATCCCATCACTAGTCTATCCGTATATGTGTATATAGTCACTCCTGCCCCTCAGCACCCAAGATGTCTAATTGAAAGAAGAAAGGATTTTTCTTCAGTGTCTTCTGAGAAACTAGAAGGGACTATCCATTATCCTTTTTTCTTCCCTGCCCAAGAGATGTGGCTTTAAATTCCTCTTCTTTTTCTCACTTTACTGTTTTTTTTTTGTTTTTTTCTCCTTATTTATTAACTCCTGTTAGTTAACCCACGTTAAAAAACGCAGAAGCTGCTGTCTGATGTATGTTGTCTTGCTGTGAATTTCACAGAACATGCTAATCAGGCACATGAAAAGGGTTCAGCTGGCCTCGTATATTTATTAAAATTGTACATTGAGCCAATATGAAAACAACTTCTTATTTTATTCCTGGGAAAATACGTGTCTATTGTTTCATTAAACTCAGAACCGAAGATAGGTGTAGACTGGATATTAGGAAGAAGTTCTTCAGTATGAGAGTGATGAGACTCTGGAATAGACTTCCCAGAGAATCTGCAGATGCCCCCTCCCTGGAAGTGTTCTAAGACAGGTTGGATGAGGCTTTTAGCAACCTTGTTTACATGAGAAAGTTCCCTACCCATGGCAGGGACATTGGAGTAGATGATCTCTAAGGTCCCTTCCAACCTAATCTATGATGCTCTGATTAACCTCAGAATCTTAATCACAGCATGATGTATATTTGCTCTATAATACAGTGGACTTTCAACTACTACATTTTTAGTGGCTGATGCTGATGAGACCTGCTTGGGTTGTTGGTTTTTTTTTTTGGTTCAGTGCTAGTATAGTAAGTGGATCTTTTTCATATAGGATTATTGGAACTTGAGACATATTCTCTAATAAATATCTCCCTCGTGCCTGCCATATGTTCTGCACCAGGTCCTAATAGGAGTCTGATCTCTTGCTCACTGGGCTGGCTGCAAAGGTAACTCAAACCAGTCCTCTGTGATGCAGCTCCTTTATGAGGGATTCTTCTTTTCGACCCTTCTGTTAGAGTGGGTCATGTTTTATCTATCTTATGTTACCTACATACGGTCCTGCAAAGAAAAATATTCATTTAAGAACAAACAGGATATCCTCAACACAATCTTGTTCCTGAAACATCATCAGTTTTCACTTGAAGCTGTAGCAACATAAAAGAAGATGACAGAAGGGCAATTGCCATATCCGTGGCCTTTGCTGAATGTCTTGGCACTTTCCTTTCTAGGTGGCTTATAGTAACTATAGAGCTCAAAATTATCTTTGGTAAGGACTATGTAGGTCTGATTCTTGTTAACCACATTGCTCAAACAAAGCCAAATAAAATACAATCCTAAATGCCCCTCACCCCTTAAGAAAAAAAAAGAAAAAAAAAAAAAAGAAAAAGAGAAAAAAAGAAAAAAGAAAGCATTAGGCCATTGTACCCTTTCTTACTGATATTGTAGGAGTCAGGAAGGATATATTCACTGACTGATATAGTTGAATCAGTATTTAATTACTTCCAAGGACCTTCTTGTGGCTGAACAGTTGCTTAATCTTAACCAAGACAAGATCTTGGTTAACCCTGCTTTGTAAAGACTGTAAGCTTGATTAACCTAAATGAACTAAGAACATCATCTTTTGTATTCATGTACTCAGTTGTTCTAGAAGTTGCTTTTCTGGGCTAAAACTACTTAGATGTCAGGAAGTTAATATTTAGGAATACAGAACAGCATTATGACCACTTAAAAATATCTTTGCAATTGTCTTTATGTAAAAGTGGAAATTTCCATTATGTTAATATGGTTGTTATATGCTGAATAACTAGGGACAAATGTCGTTCTGATTTTTTATTTTCAATTCATTGTGTAAAAGAACAGAGTCAAGAAAATAAAAGCAGATCTATAATTTGTTTGTGGAGAGGGGAGTATTAATTGTTTTTGATTATGTGGAAAATAGGCAACATTATGGTCTGTCTCCAAATCAATATAATTATTGTTTGTGAATTAAGGATTTTGTTACTAATTTTCAACAGTGTTATACCTTTCTATCATTTGTTATTGCTCTCCTCCTGAGAAACTTTATTCTGCTTTAATATAACTGTCTTGATTATTTTGTTTTCCTGTTTTTTAAACCAAGATAATATTTTATTTGCCTGAGACAAAATGCACAATGAAGTGAATGGGTATGAAGTTGAATCCTACATCTTTTTCCTTTCTAGTTGATATTGAGTACCTATCATGATGGGTGGTCATAATAAGATGTGACAACTTTTTATCAGTTATGGATCAATTATTACCTAACAACTAATACAGACCTTACTAACAAAGAACCTGTGAGCACTTCTGCTCATCTGCATAGTGGTAAGGATTTGCAGGATTTGCTTCCTCTTCTTCAGAGTAATAGAGCAAAACTCATTTTCCAAGGTGTCTGTGCCAGAACCCAGATTCTTTGGCATGTCTTTGTAAACTATTAAGGAATGCCAGAGGGCCACATTTACCCCTGTGAGCTCACTGCCAAAGCCATGACAGTCATTTTCAAATAAACCCTATTTAACACTAGTGGCTCAACATCATGGAATTCCCAAAGAATTGCTTGAGATAGGGCCACCTTAAGAATACCCTCAAATATTCCACTTTGCTTCCCAGGAAGAGCAATAAATACCATTGACACTACAAACAGCTGTTGGGGTTGATTTTTTTTTTTTTTTCTGTTTGTTCCTGGGGAAACACATTGCTGTGTTCTATCTAATACGGAGACCAGTAGGCCACTTAAATTTGGGTTGCACTGCTCCTTTAATTCCTGCAAATGCAACATGTAGTGTATTCATTAGAATTATGTATGGCAAAGCATAATAGGAGTTGAATAACCAGACACTGGAGATGCAGCTGGACATTCTGCCAAAGCAAGATAATTTTCAAGCACGTTGGAAATGCAATGTACTTTGCTAAATACCATTTTGGAGACAAAAATCTTTTTTTTTTTATGTAAACATTTCAAAACAAAGTGTAAATTACTCTCCAAGAGGCTTGTCTAACTTGAATTTTAGAGGTAGTGTAGTTATAAGGATGTCTCATTAAACTCTGTTGGCTATATTTGAGGCAGAGAAGTCCTTAAGGTCTCCAGTGTATCAGCTTATGCAGCACTGTTGATAACAATGCTACTAATGAGGGTGGTTGTGACTGGATTTTTCTGCTTGATATTCCAGGGCACGTTTTTTAATTTATTATGGAAAAAAAAAACACAAAACAACCCAAACAAACCTAAGAAATAAAAGAAGCAATCAGACCAACCTCCAAACTCCCCCTTCCCCAAACCTAAATAACCTCCACTCCTAACCAACCAACCAACCCCCACACCTCAACGTGAACATGAACCAGAGAAAAGCTCATGGTGCTGTAGCTAGATTTTATCTATGGGATTAAATTGCACTGTGTCACAGTAGGATGCTTCCAATTTGCCAGTGGGAGAAGGCTTTATCTTTTGTCTTCTGTCAGCTGTAAAGGTCAAGAGTAGTCAAATTAATATGTTGTTAATTTATTCAATGCAGAGAGGCTTTTTCTTTCCCTGTCTCCTTCTGTCCCCATGTCTAGCTACGGACATTTCTGTTGAGCAGTGCCATCAATGTTCTTGCTATGTGAGTTGATTTCTTGGGTCTGCTATATTCCTTAATATCACATTTATGTCCTATGTAGCTTATTTTAATGTTAATACTTTTCATTGAAAAAAAAAAAAAAGTGGAATTCCAATGGCCAAGTGTTCAAGAATTTTGGGTAGACCTTTTTTTCCTTGGAAAGCACTTTTTCACATAAAATATTTCAATTTTTAGTTGAAAGGTTATGGATATAACTTAATTTAGTAGTAATTTAAAGTCTGGAAAGGATATGTTTTTTCCAAAAATCTATCAATTTGACTTGCAGATAAATCCAAGGAAAGTATTTCATGGCCTTGGTATGTATAAGACATCTTGCAGGTACTTGATGTTTCTGTTACCATTGTCTGAAAATATTCACACATTGAAAATACAAAAGAAAGCTTAAGAGCAGCTAACATTAATTTTAAAAGGATAGGGAAATGTCATGTCCAAGACCTTTATCCAATGTCTTCTGAAGCCATTGAGAATAAATACAGAGTAATGTAGTTTTGGAAGCAGACTGGGGTCTTTAGTGCTCTGTGTCTGGACTATGTACTTCACTCTTGCTTAGTGCAGCACTTGGAACAAAGCAATACTTCTTTGGGGGCCTCTTAGTATACCAATTATATAAATATTTGATGGTTATTTTTCAGCAACTCTAGTTACAGAAGCATTAATTAGCTAAAACATGTTCTGCTGCTGTATGTTACTTATATGGGGCTGAAATATAATACACAGCTCTTATAAAATTAAAGTTGAACAGGAAAGGCAAGGTTTTCAGTGATAGGGAAGTAGACGTGATGAAAATATTGGCAAGTTGATTAACTATTTAGGAGGAAATGATGTCTTCCTATTAGAGAGGGTTTTGGAGTAGCCCCATGGGAATTAGGTGTGGTTCAATCAGTATTAAAATAATGATCTGTGATGACAAGAGGCTAGGTAGAATGGCTGTGCTGTCAACACTGAACAGTTCATACTGTGAATCTTGTTTTCTAACAATTGTGCTGTGACTTGAATAGATGAACGAGCAGACATATTCACTTTGTGTAATTTAATTAACATCCAGACATTTAATGCTTATCTATTAGATACCTTAGTCAAAATGGCTTTCAAGGGATTTAGAGAAAATTGAAGAGATGTACAAAAATGGACCTTTATGTTACCAATAACATTTATAGAGCTCTTGAACCAGCAATGCTAAACCTCGTCAATTATCTGCAGGTTGAGAAATGAAGGCATCAATACCATAAATTTCATACTTGCCTGGTGAAAATGGGAAATAACATCCTAATTTGTGTGTCCATTCCACTGTGTCCTGTGTTGAGTTCTGTCACCTGCTGGAGGAACTACTTGCACTTCTACAAACAGCTAGATAAATAAGAACCCCACAGAAATGGCTTATAAATGTTTGCTAAGGCATTGCAGGGAGAGAGTTGGACACTTGTAGGATAGAGGATGAAAAAATAAGAAAATCAGCCACCTGGCTCGTTCACAGATGAATCCAGGAAAACAGGCTTTGATTATCACTGGCCTTGTTTGCAGCAGGAATTCTATTCTGCTAATTAAATCCATGGAGACAGTTTGAAGAGCAATACAGGAAACCCTGAGGGATGCTGCACGGCACTGATGATGCTGCAGTAGCCTGTGTGCCTGCAGGAGAAACTTGGAGGCTGAAGTAGTGATAATTTCTGTCAACTGTTTAGGCCAGTGCAGATTTCATGGCAGTCTAATGAAAATAAAGTGGTAAAATATGTGAGAATTTGGGGATTTGGGGCCAGAGATATTATTTTCTGACTTTTTCAAGGACAGAAGTCATGCTGCTGTGAGAAATCAGCTCTTACAGGTGCTGGGTGATTACTGTCCAAACTGCAGCACCTGCTACCTGCTCGTCTGAACATATTCTTTGTCAGAAGAAGAAATCCTGATTTTCAGAGATTCTTTTTAAGGGGAAATGGGACTTACTTTGCTTTTCTCTCTCCAGGTAGCTGCCTACTTTGTCTATAGCAGCAAACAGTCCTACAGGTGTGTCTGATGTCAAAGGAGTGATCACTTCCACATTTTTGCTGATTTGGTAGTTGCTGTATGATTTTGTTATTTTTTTGAGACATTTATTCTTAGTCATGATTTTACACTTTATGCAAAGGAAATCTGGGAGGTCTGCCTATAACTCCTTCATGTAAGTGAGAGACATTGAGAATTCTACCTGGGAATGGATGCAACACCAGATAAGTGTTCCTTGTTTTTAATATGTTGCTGTTATACATATATACATTCATTTATGTACTGGTTTATGTTGTTCTAAAAGATCTGAGATAAGATGGTGCCTCTCAGTTTTGTCTTTGTGCTTTTTGGCCTGTATGGAAGCAGATTAAAAGACATTCTCTTTTTCAGAGACAAAAAACAAGAAACAAGGACAGCAATAAGAGGAAACTGATTTTGCTCAAGTTGATGGATAAAATAGGGAGAAGGAATTGTTCTTGAGTCACTTCTTTCTCTGTGAAAAATAAGAGCAGGGCACATCTTCCAGTGAGCAGAAATAGCATTCTCTTCCAGAGCCAGGGAGAGAAAACCAGAGGTGCCATTGCCTTCTCATTGTAGAGCAGCTTCAAGTGAAGCAGAGAATGGTTTCTTAGAAAGGGATATTCCAACTTTTCTGTTTTGGTCTCTAATACATCTGGCTATAGAAAAGCCTTCACTGACCAGATTCACTAGATTGTCATTGTAAACCTCACTCCCAGTCCAGCATTATTTTTTCCTCAGCTCACAAATCACAGCAAAAACCAGTCCACTTTTATGGAAGTGACAATGAGTACTCTTGAATGGCTTAAGTGGAGGTGAAGATAGAGATGGAGTTACAAGATAAAACTTGAATTTCAGAGAGAAAGAGAGATATGAATTAAGTAGAATAGAGGTATCTGAATTGAGAATATGAGATTATTCTTGTATGAGTGAGATATGAATTGAAAATAAAGAATAAGAATTAACTATTAATAGAGAATAATTAAAAAAACCCTGCAAGAATATGAAAGATCAAGAAAAATCATCTCAACCAACTGACAGTACAGTGGCACCTGTGACAAAGAAGTTCCATAAAGTGGCATTCACCAGATTCTGCCATCTCAGATCTGGAAAGGATTTCAGCAGAGAAAAGGCTGGAGGCTGACTGAACAACTGACTGTACCACTGATCTCACTGTACAACTTAGTCTTAGAAGGATAGGACTGTTTTACAGGAAAAAAAAACCTGTTTGTGTATGTGTGGACTGAGGGGGTTGAATTTGTTATCCTTTAGGAGATCTAGGGAAAGGTAGCGTAAATAATGACTCAGGCTTCTTTTCCTGTTTTAGACTCTTCTTATGTCTTCTTTCTTTACTGGTGACACTAATGGCTGTGTGTGTCTGCCCAAATTTAAGTTATTTAAAAGGTCTGTTACTCGTGACATTATGACTAGGCAGGCAAGCATATTTCTCCAGGAAGAGAGCCACTATAGGGAAGGCATTATTCCCTTCCAGATGCACAATGAGACATTTTATGGAGTGTAGATTTTAAAATTTTATGTTGTATATGAGATCAAGGCATTTGGAATGAAAAATGGATTCATATTCAAGCAGCTAAGCAAGTACAGTGGAATGGCCTTTCAATGGAAAAAAAAAAATCAATTTTCCCTTAGAAATCAGGAAAACCTCTGGGGTTATCTAGAATGTCTGTAGCTGTGAATGGATTTGAAGAGTGACACTGAGAGCACATAAGTTTTTTGAAGGCCTGACATATTTTACTTCAGTACAAGAGTGAATACATTTGATGGTACCTTACTAGCCATTTCTGACTACTGTTTCTAATTTCAAAAATGTTGAGCATCAAATTGCTGTTGTCAATGGAATCTGTTGGTTTTACAGTACTTAAGAATGCTGCAGCATTTCATGTTTCTAAAAATAGTTTCAAGTTATAAATTGTTTCAATAGTTTCAAGAAGCTGTCTTATCAATCTGGTAATAGTTACATTTATTTTTTCTATGTTTATGAACAGATAGAAAATATTAAATGTACTGTTGTATTTATAGCCACCATGATGGCACCTGAATCGTCACAGTGCATACGATGTGTTCAGGCAACTGCTCACAGAAGTTCCTCTTTCCCTTCCACAGAGTCCTGGCAGGTCTGTGTAGATGAAGGCAGGGACCTCGTGGTTCTACAAGAATCAAGGTCACTTCTTATTCTCCACTGTGGTCTGGGCTAGGTACTGTAGCAGACTGCCCTCAAAGGGGCTTGGCTTCATAAACATTTAACATACCAGAGACTGGGACTTGTACAGGAGAAAAGGCCTTTAGCTACACCTTAGACAAACTGAGATTGGTTGTCTGTATAAACCTTGGCTTTTCTAATGTCTACATCCTGAGAAAAAGGAAACATGGTACATATACCATATAGAAGACTGTAATCCAGACTATTTTCAACTATAGAAATAACCTTGCCAGATATTGTTAGGTCTTCTAAGTTGTAGGACAAGGCAAATCATTCAAAGATGTCTCACATACTTGCTTCTGTTTTTCCAGATCAGAAATTACTTTAACCTGAAGAGAACAAGAAAGAAACAAATTTTAGCAGGGTGGCATCAAGCTGCACAATTCCCATTAACGCTAATGGGAGTTATGTGACTAAATTCCCATGCACAGCATGGAAAATTTCCTTTACTTATATATTACCCTTTTACTTATGTTTTGTAATGCTTTGAAACAAATTCTAAACTCCAGTGCAGGTTCTGTAGGTCATATTTAGTTTTTCTGGATTTTTGTGTAATTGTTTCTATCCCTTTCTCAGTTTTCTCATCTGCAATTATCCTCACTCATTTGTAAACTCTAAAGCCCTGACACCTATCTAGAAAACATGTTATTCCTGCTCTTTTTTCTGCTCTCTTATTCCATGCTTCATTTTACAGGCTTTGGATAATCATTCCTTGCTTTCCTCTTTACATTTATGAATATTCGACTCTCATTGAGGCCTGCTAGGTAAGACAAAGTAACATCCTAAAGGTCATGTACCAGTGGAAAGTTATTGAAAGGCTACTGCATCCTTTCCTTGTCCACACTCTGGATAGTGGGACCTAGGAAAATTTGTAAGATATTCTTTGTTATGTAGTTGCACTCTAAGGCTTTTGCAGGACAGGTCAAAACATTGCAGTGTCTTGTGCCTCTGGCAAACCTGGGTGCTTGTCACAGGTCTCTGTGAGTTCACTGGATAATGTTTACTCCCTACCTCCAGGGGTACCACTCAGCTTTCACAGGTCAGCACGTGGTAATGGCTTCACCTCACCAGTGTTTGACCTGCTCACCTCTCTCTGGCCTCAGGTATTCACTGCTCTACCTTCACACCAGTCTTCTGCAGGACTGCTTGTCTGTCCACCACAGACCATTGCCCTTTACTGGATTCTCCATTCTCTTCTTGATGCTCTTTTATCTTTTTCTATGGTGGTGGCAATCCTGCCACTCCTTGGTATGACTGTGTATCTTTGGATTGTGTGAAGCCAGTCTTTCACCCTTCCCTTCTGTCCATGTTACAGTTTGTCCCAGGCCTATGTGAAGTCATACTGCCCAAAACATCTGCTCCTCTGTGAAAATACAGGAACTACCACATAAATAAAGGCTTTGTACTTCATAACTCTATATCTTTCAAAGACTTCTGTGCAAAGTTTTATTTCTCCTGTATGCTCTCCTATTTTAAAGTAATGCTATGTTTAAGAAACTTCTCACTCAAAGCTGGCAAAGCTTGGCTTCACTTGGGTACCAAAGTTTGCTCATTAGAGTACTTACTTTTCAGCTGATCTGTTGCAGGAGGCATTTGAGAGCACCATGGTAGCGACGTAAGTCACAGCTTGCACCACAAGGGATCCCAGTTTGTTTTTCACCTGCAAGCCATGGCTCACAAGTGACTCTCCTGGAAAGTATTTGTTAGTTTCGGGGCTTTGTGTCACATCTGGCCACCAGCTGGCAAGTCTCTTCACAGAAAAGTCAGCACAAAGAATGTTTTTAAATGCTACAAGAGACAGCTGTAAGTTGTTAATTTCCAGGTCTTCATAATGCTCTACTAGCATTATCAGACTCACTCCCTGACAGGACAAAACCCACATATATTAGGAAACCTTCTGGATTATGTTATCAAACACAAGTCATCTTAGTGTTAAATAGTAGGTGTAGTTTATAATAGAGTGGCTGGTAACTCTCGCTGTACCAGTGTTGCTATTCTCTAGTGATGTACTGTGTAATTCTTGTAATTAATTCTCAATTTCCATCATAAAAGATGTAAATTTCACTATAAAGTAAAACTAATTTTGTTATTGTAGTGTAATTTTAAATACCACAAAAGACTAATAGGTAGCACTAAAATCTATTCCTTCACTTGTATGCATCAGTGGTAATTATCAAAGAAAATTATTTGCATATAATTATGGAGCACTCCAGCGTAATTAAAATCACAAAATTAAGCATAGTCAAGGAGCCACAGATCAAAATTTGTAACCCAAAACCAGAAAGTGAGGCAGTGAGCATCTTTTTGCTACTCAGACCCTTTTAAACATATGGGAAGATGGAGGAAATGCAGAAGCAAAAAGGCTGTTGCCTTAGTACAAACCTAAGTGCTCTTTCAATTAGAAACAGGACAGGGAAAATTGATGTTGCCTAATACTCTCCTTATCTAAGGTGAGTTCCTGTATTCGGATACTTGCTCATAGAATCAGTATAAAGGGGTACAAACCTTTGAAGGACTAAGTTGATCCTGAATCTTAGCTGCCTGATCAGCCCCATCACATCATTCAGAAGAAGAGCAGGAACTTCAGCAGCTGCTATTACCTCCTGCACATGAACTGCTCCTTCATCTTCCCTGCTTTTGGTCCACTAAAATAGTAGCCCTTGTCCTGTGCAGGCTGAAAATCTTGGCAAATTTGTACGTGTATCTTTCTCCTTGTCAGTGTCAGAACTTCTGTGAAATGTCAGACTTTTAGAAGGCGTAGACTTAAAGTAAATACTACTCTGATGTTAAATACATCAAGACAAAGATAGGAATAAAACATAACTAGCCAAAAGCTATCATGGGCCTGCAGGCATCAATTGTATTCTGTAGCAATGTATCATGTACCTGTGTTCCTGGCATATTGTCTGTGTTCCTTATAGTTTTGGTTTCCATTTTTTATGTCTTTTATTGTTGAACAGAAAACAACAGAAAAGTGGAGGTAAGAATTAGGTAAATGTGAACTATCTCTTTTCACTGGCAAATGGTTTTTCAGATGTGTGAAAGCATTAATGCAAAGTGGAACCTGAATGAAAAAGGGGAAGTTGTCTCTTAGCAGCATGTCTCTATTAATCTTCATGGTTAATTCTCACAACAAAAATTGCTTCCTATGGCTTCTGTTCTTCATAAGATATTTTTTTAACCCACACACCCTCTGTGCTTCAAATTTTCTTCCTCTCAGTGAATTTGTCTTTCTTCTGCCACTTGTCTGTAGCAGTAGCAGCTGTATTGAGTATACATTCCTTTTTATAAATTATAAAACTTCAAGTTTTAATAATAAAATAAATATTAATTAAATTTTATAGTTATTAAATGTTGCTTACTTACCTTATTTGTTCATTTGATGGGAAAAGGTGCACTTCTATAAATTTAATATTACTTTTCCCTAAAAAGCTGGCTTTGGAAAATATATAATGATGAGACATTGATATATTCATATTAACTACAGAAAGTCAAAGTGTACCAGAGTGAGATTTTAATAGGAGATACATTTAAGATTTATCATAAGTATTTGGGGATTCATACCAGTTCAATGTCTATTTTGAGAGAGAAATCCCCAGATTTCAGAAAAACACAATGCTTTATCCTTTTTTTCATCCTTTTATAGACTGCAATTTTTGTCTAAAAATGGTGTTTCAAGAGGAGATTTTCCCAGATGTTATTCAAAACCAGATACTAGAAAAAAAATGTAAAAATTGGACATTAAATTTGATTCAAACAAAAGTTTTCTTTCTTGTTGTTGCTCTCATTTTTGCAAGCATCCTGAAGGCATGGGGCAGGCTGATTCGAGTCAGGGATTCAGTGAATCTGCCCTCTTCTTTCTTTCCCTGAGCAATGTGGCTTGCACATTCCTGTGTCTTGCAGTGTTGCCAGGAGTTAATGGATCCAGTTGAAAATTAATTGCTCTTTAAAACTAGGGTTTAGTTTTCAGGGAACTGATCTGGCTAAAGGAACTCACTATCCAGTTCTCTAAAATGTGACTCCTGGCTCAGGAGGGTGGAGGAGTGGATGTGTGGCCACATGACTAGGGGTAGGGAGGAATTTGGGACCACTACTTCTGTAACTCTCACCAAGCCTGAATTAATGTGAAATGGCATCCTACCAATTGCCTGCATGAGCTGTGAGCCTGCTAGATGAGGTGCTCGGATGGATCACAGGAATGGATGCCTTAGGGAATAACAGTGATGCATCTGCTCAGGACTCATTCTCAAAGCTACTCTGTATTTGCATCTTGCTCTGGGGGAAACCCAAATGCTGTTTTGTCCTTTGGTGGGGACAGAGAGGAGGTGGTTTGAATGCCAAGGCTCTCAGGAGGGTTAAAATTCAAGCAGAGGTTTCTAATTTGGGTATATATATGAAACTGTGTGTATGTATGCTGTTCATGTGTATATATTTATATCTATATTAATGAGTGGACTTAAGGGGAGTTAAGGCATTTTCAGACTTTCAGAGTTATAAACTTGAGTATGTGTGTTTGTGCTTTTAGTCAAAAGGAAGCATTGCAATTAGTTGTGCTTCTTTTTTGTAAACCATCTCTATAAATATTTGAAAAGAGCTAACACATGTAACAAATATTTAGTGAATGGTCTCTGTTGAAATGAAATTTAAGAAAGCTCAAAAATCATAATAACCTACCAGTATCAAGAGGTCATTCTCTATATGTGTGAATGTTGCAGTTGAAGCCTGTTTCAGCCAGAACGTCTGTTATTTGTGATTGATGTGTGTAAATTTTTTTTTTTACAAAACCCCACTCATATTTTTAATAGCGAGTGATAAAGTTATATTTTAAATATTTTAACGTCATGTGCAAAAGTTACATAACCAGATTAGGATCTATGTAGTTGGTGCTATTTATACTACTGCTGGGGCATATCATAGAATTGTCTGGGTTGGAAGGGACCTCAGAGATCATCAAGTCCATATGACAGATGAGGATCCAGTGTGTTCTGAACAAACACAGAAGAAAAAGATGGATCCTGTATTATCAAGACTGTCATTTGAGTATCAGGAAATAGAAAAGAGTAGCTGAGATAAATTGAAATGGGAATGCAAAGAATCAGTAAAATGTTCTATCCTCTCAAACGGCTACAAATAAGATCCCAATCTGACCAAAGAAAATTATGGTTAAAGATATTACAATGCATTTAAATTATTCTTGACCACAAATGCAGTATTTATGCAGTAGGAATGCCAGAAAGGATATGTGGTAATGGAAGGCAAAGACACAATTTTGTCTATTTTTGATTTCGTAAGCCAAAATATGCAGTTAATTTATAGCCATGCCTTAGACTGATCATTTCTTATTGTTTGCCAGTTACTGCTTAAATCTGCTAACTTTTGTTGCTTATTTATTTTTGCTCCCAGTTTTGCAGAATGAGGCTGTCATCCCAGAATATTGTCCTTATTGCATGCCAAGAACAAAACACCTCTTGTGATCAGGTTTAAACAGATAGGTTTGATGATGCCCCCTAAAAATGGAACAAAGTTTTGCTTGAGAGAGCTATGTTTACTGAAGACTGCCACCAAAAAAAAGTAAAAAAAGAAAAAGGCAAAACAACTCCCTCCTGTTGATCTAAGTCCTGATAAATCCTTTCTGATAAACAGAGTTAACAATGTCACTTCAGGTGTGATCACCCCTGAGCTGTTCACATACCCACTTATCCAGTGACACCAGATGTGAGGAGAGTGAGTGATGTAGCAGTTTCTGTACTGAGGCTGTGTCCTGAAGTTCTTTTTCAAGCAAGCAGTCACTAAAGCCCCTAGAAGCCCATGTTACTGAAGCACTCCAAAGTCAGCAAAATAGGAGTTCTTGCCACAGGAATGGCTTCCTGAATATTCAGTTGTGAATGCTCCTCAAGTACCTGCTTAAGAAACAAGCTTAACTGTGTGATACTGATGGGGCTTCAAAACTGATGCCAAGACTCTGTGGGCCTTAACACTAGTATAGCAAGTTTTTTGGTTTTTTTTTCCCCCTTTGATTTCAGAAAGCTTAGCACTCATGTCCAGCTATCATAGAATCACATGATAATGACAATATTAAGTCACAGCCTAGCATAGTGCTACATAGCCTTCCTTTTGTAAACTTTTAACATTTATTAGAAAATAGATACATGAAATCATAGAAATGTTTGTGATGGAAGGGACCTTTTAAAAAATACGTAGTTCCAACCCCCCATCATGGGCAGGGACACTTCCCACCAGACCAGGTTGCTCCAACCTGGCCTTGAACACTTTCAGGGTGGGGGTAACCACGACTTCCCTGGGCAGCCTGTTCCAGTGCCTCACTACTCTCACATGAAAGAATTTATTCCTACTATCTAGCTCAATCTGCCCTCTTCCACCTGAAACCATTTCCCCTTGTCCTATTACTACATCCCCTTTTAAAAACTCCCTCTTCAACTTTCCTGTGGGCTCCCTTTCAGTACTGGAATGCTGCAGTAAGGTCTCCCTGGAGCCTTCTCTTCTCTTGGTTGAACAATCTGAACTCTCTCAGTCTGTCCTCATAGGAGAGGTGCTCCAGCCCTCTGATGATCCTCATGACCCTTCTTAAGACTCGCTCCAACAGCTCCATGTCCTTCTTATGACACAGTACTCCAGGTGGGGTCTCACAAGAACAGAGGACAGGGGGGCGAAATCACCTCCATCGACCCTCTGGCCACACTTCTCTTGATGCAGCCCAGGATATGGTTGGCTCTCCAGGCTGCAAGTGCACGTTACCAGCTCACACTGAGCTTTTCATCAACCAATACCCCAAAGCCTTCTCCTCAGGACTGCTCTCAATAATAATATTACTTCCTAATACTATTCAGTAGGGCAGAAATACAGGAAAAATATGGCAGAAACATGCTGAAGGAGAGGCACAACTAATGTCATGTCATGCAATACATAGATATATTTTAAAATGGCTGTCTTGGCAGAGGTACTGTGTGATTTTCTTTGTACTGATGTAAAACAAGCAAAAAGATTTATGAAAATGAGGGATACTTTTAATGAGACATAAAATGGATTTTAAGATGTGGATGGAGGTACTTTGGCTATCAGCATACAGAACCATACTTATTACAAAAATCTGGTAGTGATTTCCTGTAAATATAAATTTGTGTGATACCGCCAGGTTTGGAATAGTGAATCTTAGATTCTTTGCTAATTCATTTCCCTCGAGGAAAAAAACTTTAGCACTGTATCAGGTTAATATTCGTAATCTACATTCTACCTGCTAAGATTCTTTTTCATTGTTGAAAATTAATGGCCTGCCTGACCCATGACTGTCTAGAAGTGGCTTCTTCAGCTTTCTGCATATATCTTCCTATCTCAATGTCAACCCCCCCAAAAATCTTACTAAAATATGTGTTTGCTGAATGCTGTTGCACATTTTTATAGCCTAAAACATTTGCTGACACCTTATTCTTAGAACTGTAATAGAAATTGAAACTCACATTACAGTTACAATGATTTGGCAACCAATTTTTTTCAAAATTTTTTTTTTTTTTTTTAACCTGAAAGATGGCTGGTCAGATAAGCAATATCTGGCTGCCTGGCTGCCTTTTTTTTTTTTTTTTTCTTTTTCTTTCTGCAGAGTGACTCCAAATTTATGGTAATGGAGATGAGAGCTAAATCTGGCTAATATAGGTTATGGCATGTGCGAAATAGTACTGCTAGTACTGGAAGTCCCTGTAAGTGTTCATAGCCAGGTTGGATGGTGCTTTGAGCAACCTGATCTAGTGGTAGGTGTACCTGCCCATGGCAGGCAGGTTAGAACTAGATGGTCTTTAAGGTCCCTTCCAACCCAAACCATTCTATTATTCTATGCCTCAGCGCTCCAAAAATCGTGTAATACTGCACTTTCCTTCTATGAATGAGGTATTTCTTGGACACTGATTCCCAGCCTGTTTGCCAGGCTTCTCCTGTTAGGCTCAGCTGCAGTGTTTCAAGCAATCATTTTTCTTTGCTTAATGATTTGCTCAGATTGAAGGGCTGTTGCTGTTGCTGCCTTCTAATCTTCTGCAGAGCTTGCAAGCATCCAACAGAGTTTATCAGCTTGGCCTCCACACTTCATCTGAAGCATGCTTGGGCCTCGCTGGCTGGGAACTGCTTCTTCTTGAATACAGGGAACTAGTCCCAGAGCCAGTGTGAGTCTGTTACACCCTTGAGTAAGGGTGATTGGAAATGCAGCCTGGTTCCCTGCATTATGTGTGTTTCGTAGAAGAAAAAGACATTTCTACCTGAATTTAGTGGTCTTGCTGAAGAAGATGTGTCGGTGTATCATTCTACAATCTATCTTTGCTCTTCCCCACTCCTGGCTCCACAACTAAAAAATTAATGGCACCAGGGCTGTAAATACAACCTTACAATAATCAAAAATCTATCACCACTGCAACTAACTGCCATCAAGAACTCTAACCTGGACATAAGATGAGCTCCCTTAAAGAACATGTGGTTTAATGAAGTTTAAATTGTAACATAGTCATTGTACAAAAGATTATTTTTTTATACTCAGTGTTGTGATTTTTCAGTACCAAAAACTAGGAAAGGGACATATACTGATACCTCATTTTCCAGTACCCATTTCACCATCTGAAGCTAAATCCCATATATACTAATCCCACACGATAGACAATAGCTTGCTAGTCTTTGTAGCATTCAAATCAGTTTTTGAGCATTGATGTGTTTTGACTCACCCAATCTGAGATCCTTTGGTTCAAAAGAGAAATTACCTTCTGAAGCAGGCATGGAGTATGCTGTGTTTCACTCTTGCTCCTGCTTATTCTTGCTGACAAGAACAGAAAAATTTCCCTTGTACTGTGCAAGAAGTGTTTTTTTCTCAAGTAACCAGAGTATTGGGACACATAAGAAATCAGCATCATTAGCTTTCCTTTGGTTGATCAGTGAAGATGAAAGTATTTCTGGCCCTTAAGTCTCAACATTAAAATAAATTTAAATTATTTTCCTTGTGTTAAGTTTTTCCTGGATTTGTTCTCCGTTCAATCTGTGCTTGCAGATTCCAAATTTACTTTGAAATTTCCCCCTTGCTGATAGACCTTGATGAGTCCAGACTCAAGTGTGTTCAATTTTCAGGCCAGAAACTTCATTCATGCCCATCTAAATAGCTCTGTTCGCTTGCAGCTATGCCAAATTACATCATTTGACAGCCTAGCCTGATAGGCTCATTAAAACATTAGTAGAAAAGCAAATGTATCATAATCTGTATTGCTTATTACAAGGTAATCACCAGATTCTAGTATAACCTGAAGGTAGAGGTACTGTTCAGTGGTGAGATTATAAACTAATGATAGATTTTGAGCTCCTGTATGAGATCCAGACATGGTGTGAGCACCTAGTGAGATAGCTTCATCAGTAAGATTTTGCTCTACCACCAGAGATCTGTTAATCATCCCCTTTTTTAATTGGCATGCAGGTGACCCTGATGACTTATAGCAGCCTATAGTCTCTCCAAGGCAGGTAGACTGATTACTGTGTATTATTTTGGCTATGCAGTTAGTTGAAGAAGAGCTGAAATTAGGAAGCTGGAGGTCAGATACTGGGGAGAAAGAAAGTCTTAAAACCCCTCCTATTTGATTTGGCATAACAAACATAAAATCCTCTTACTCTTTGAGATAGTCCATCAATGCAGTTCTGTATATCTAACAGTTGCAATGGTAAAATGTTTACAAAGGAATAAGAACAATACAAACTTTTATGAAACTTTTACTGTAATGTTCTGATGACAGCTACTTTCAGTTCGGGTAATTCTGCCACTTGATGCAGTTTGTGTATGTAACAACTGTCTATGGATCTCTTTTCCAAAGTCTGGTGTAGTTTCTTCTTGAAATATCATAGAGTTTTTGAACCCACAAAGTCTTTTGTTAAGACAGAGGTATTACCCTTTGCATTAATACCTACGTCCTTTGTTTATTTTCAGCCTAGCTTCCAATAACTTAGTGGGGCTTTCTCTGAGAGCTTTTAATCCTTGCCCTGAAAGAGACAGTAGGCAGTCGATCCGCAGGCCCTCTTCTTATCATGTGTGAATATGTAGACTTCTGCAGTGTCTTCAGTCTGCTCTTTTCCAGAATGAAGAGTGTCAGTCTACTCAGTGATTCCCATATAGCTGTCACAGGAAGGTTTTTGTAGTGGTTGTTGTCCTTCTCTGAACCCTTTTGTGGTCTAATATATCTCTTTGGAAGTGGGGAAACAAGGACTGCATATCGAGTTCAAGATGTGGATACAGTATGGATTGCTATGTTTAAATGTATTTTATCTCTTTGTCTCTATTCATTTCCTAATGGAATGTAATGTTTGCTTTATTTCTTGTCTTTTACAAAATATTGAACTGTTATTTTAAATTAACTTTATGTTCCAGTTCCAAGATGTCATTACTGACTGGTCTAGGCTAATTCACAGCCCAGCATGTTATATGTGAAACTGGTTTCAATTCAGGGATATTGCTTTATAGTTATTTATATTGAAGGACTTTTGCATCTGTTATTTAAACAATTATTTATTCACCCCAGGACCTGTTGCCTTATCCAAAATGTGTCACATGATGTTACTCTGTGTTTACGAGTGCTTCTTCATCTTATCTCCTTGTTTATGCTGAATTTGTAGCTGTCCAGGGAAGTTTTGAATTCACTGCTAGCAAACAACCCAACCAGTACAATTATTATCTTCATCCCAACTCAGTCCAGCTTCAGCAGCTACAACCAACCTTCCACTTACTGCTACTGGTCATTGGTGAGAAACCTCTAAGGGAGACACCATTATGAAAAGGCTTGTAGCATATGGTGAAAAGAAAATACATAGTTAACAAAATCCATTTGTACCATCTGTTAATACATTTTAATTAATATAAACCCTCAGAAGTTTTCCTAAAATGAATTGAAATTAAAAATCTTTCAAGATAAAATTAAATCATCCCCTTATATGAAAAAATATTTTATGGTGCCGTTCCTCTGGTTTAAGGTTGGTATCCTCACTTTTTTTTTTTTTTTTTTTTTCCTTGAGATTGAGTCTGGGAGAGTGGGAGTTCTGTCTCTATTTCATTAATCCCTCCCTACTGGTAACGTGTCTTTTACCTGGTCCAAAGATTGACTTCCATGATCTTGCTGCTTTATCTGGAAAATTGTTTAGGATGTGCAACTCTGCAGATTAGTGTGCTTCATTCCCTCAAGAGGAATTACATTTTGCTCTTTTTAATGTTAACTCTTTGGCCTCAAGAAGTTTGTTGATTTTATTACTGATAATCAAGTTTCATATGATGTATTTTACAGAATATTGGCTTATTTTCTACCTAATTTGGCACTGAATGTAGCCAGGCCAGCTGATTATGTGCTTTTCCATTGAGATTGCCAAAATACAGGAGGTGGTCGGGTAGACACACTCCTCCCTTCCTCTTTGAGGAAGTCTGATCTGGGTTTCAGCTTTGCATTTTATTATTATTTATGGTATTCTTCAGTCTCAGTTGATGTACTGAAGTTGTGATATGCTTTTGTAACAAGTTTGTGTCATTGACATAAGAGAAATTCGCCGATTATGGTATTCTAAACAAATAGAGAAGATTTTGGTTTACTTTTGAAAGAAAAAACTTTTATGCTGTATTAATTAGTGGCCACAGATAAATATTTGGAACATAACCAGGAAAATGCACTGGTTTTAAAATCCAAAATGTGCATTCAAATAGGACTAAAAATGAATGGCAATTCTGACATACTTGCCACCCACCTCCATATTGGCCCTGCATTGACTACTGCAGTAGTGTAGAAGTTTGTGCCTTTTTTGTATTTGGCAGATTTAACAATCTGTTCTACATTTGTGCTTGAATTTCTAACAGCTCATTTTCATTCTGTTGTGTGCCAAGAAATATTTCCATCTTCTTGAGGGGAAGTACACCTGTGTGTTTAGGTTTCCTGTATCATCTTCTGTTCAGAGACCCTTTCTGCCTATAGATGAGGGGAAAGAGTTTGGTTGGAAAGGTAGCAATGCCATGAAGAAACACTGCAAAGGATATGCAAAGCCAACAGGTTCATCCCACTGTGCTTTGTCTAAGGAATTAAGGTCATGCAGTTTTTTTTAAAGTGTTTAGGCCAGACCTTTCATTCCAAGGTGTTCTGTTCTTTTCTTACACACCCTGGTGTATCCTTTAAATGTTTATGTTCAGAGGTGGGAGTAGGAGAGTAAAATAAAGAGGATGTTGACACCATGACTCTTGGTAGAAATGAAGAAAGATGTAAATGTGTAAATTCTTGCAGATTTGCTTAAGGTCTCAGATTTGGACATGAGCATGTCTGCTTGTTGTTGAGCAGCTACAAATAAACCTGACTGTGACTTAGATGGAATTTACCTTTGCCATCAGTGAACAAATTTGTGCTCTGCAGCTTTACACTTGTGCTATGTGTGACTGCTTCTCTGTCAGGAGTGGGACATCTTGGAGCTGTTAGGGATTGCTGCTAATTATTTATAATACTCTTGCAAGAGAATATGCAGTCATGAAGGTCTCGTTATGCTAGTCACTATACAATCATACGGTACCCCAGAGAAATGAGGAAAATGGAAAAGGGGAAGCTTTACAAAAGGTAAAGGGACTACAGGTTTTGAACAAAAAAGTGAAAATTATAAGATGCTTAATATCCCTCCTGTCTGTAGCCAAGCACTCTTATTTTTTATCATATTATTTGATCAGCTTTCAGTCTCTAACACTTTTATCTTCACAGATATCTTTTGATAGAGGGAAGTTCCATTACCTTAATTTAATAAGTGACAGAAAGAATTAAATTACTTGCCTGCAATTATATCGATAACATGAGTAGGGAATTGCTCTAGACTGACATCCCCATATCAAGACATTCTGGGCTTTCATGTCTCACCTGGAGGAATGCATTGCCTTTTCACTTTTACAATGTAACTGACATACTCTTTGATATGGATGCTTTGTGATAAACTAATTTTGTATCTTGGATACAAAATAATAAGATTGGCAAAATGCCAATCCTTATCCACTACATTTGGCAAAGAACATCCGTGCTTTTGGGCACTGCCTGAACCTGGCAGTTCTGAGTAATTCCATCATGTGCTACCCATGCAGAGGGCTGACAGCTCAGTATTTGGCTCACCTTTTGTCAAATGTGACTGGAGTTCTGTGACAGTAACAAAAAATTGTATTTCAATTACACTATCACATCACATTGTTATTTGCCTCGATTTCCAGGGATGGTGTCAGGACAGTAGCCATTGGTGTTGAACAATTGCATT
Organism: Florisuga fusca; assembly: GCA_038090715.1. Taxonomy (NCBI): domain Eukaryota; kingdom Metazoa; phylum Chordata; class Aves; order Apodiformes; family Trochilidae; genus Florisuga; species Florisuga fusca. The sequence continues at coordinate 5,273,829 of JAAWXA010000019.1, read as the reverse complement.
TGCAGACGTGACTGATCCATTTAGTGATGGAATAGATGGAAAGATGATTACTTTTACTGATCTACTAGGAACTGCCTTTTTTTCCCCTCTGTGCATACTTTCTCATTGTTGCTTTCCTTGTTTGGCTGATATTACTAATGCCAGCAAAAGATGTCTGATTATGCTAACTGCAGCCATTAAAAACTTGGTGTCTTTATGTGTCTGGTATTTTCCTGTTTCATAACAGAAGAGGAAAATGTTTCAAGCCGGGATAGTTTGTCTTTTTAAGAAAGTTTACATGCTTCAGGTTTTATAATTTGTGCTGTTCCATTTCCTATGTATATATTTTTAAAATATATTTAATATATATTAAATATATAAATAATATATATATAAATATATAAATAATATATTTAGCAGTTCCTTGGACTCCCTTAGACAGTTGTTGATCACTTTTGTTCAGCTTCTTTCTATCTTTCAGTGTTTCTCTCTTCTTTCTATTGATACACAGCAGAAATCTATTTCTTTGGATAAGGATTTTAAAATAACCTGCTTCCTTTGAAGTATAAGTTACATATAATTATATTCCTTTAATAGAGGATGAGTGGTGAGTGATTTCATAATGAGGAAATAATGAAAAAGACCTACTAAACTGTAGCATTCAACAATGAATTTTGTATTTGCACAGTTGCTAGGAGCAATATGCTAACCACAAAAAAGCCTGAGGCTCAACTAGAGTATAATTACTGGTCTTTGCCCTTATTGTTTACTTGACTCTGAATGACAAATATGCCTTTAGCATCATATGCTTTAGCTCATACTAGAGGTGTCTAAATAAACTACTGAGAACACTTCACCTTGAGGTGACATGGCTGATGCATGACGAATGAGATGTCTGTATGAGGCAAGGTGGGAGTCCAATTGGCCTGACAGATTGATGGCACTATGAGAAACCCTTGACCTGGACATGCAGTACTCTACCTTTTACATGCTATGCCCCATCTCTTATGGAGCACTGGGACTTCTCTACAAACTTCTGTTGCAATAGAGAATGCTTCATGGTGCATCTCCTTTGTCTGTGGCCTGCCCCTGCAAGAGCTGGGATTAAGAAACTCTGAGGTGGAAGATTTATAAAAGCATAATATTTGTGTTACACTTGTTCAAAAAGATTCCTTGTTAGCGCTGGAAAACTGTAACTGTCAGAGGGTGAAGAATACAGATATAACACTAGCTTTGGAATGGCAACTTTCTCACTTGATATCTGACCCTTGTAGAAACCACAGTTCAATGGTAGGTCTGAACTTTTGGGCAGAGAGATATTTTCTACACAGCCCAGCTAGTATGCTTGTCTACCTATGTTTCAGAACATTCAGCTTTTAGTTAAAAAGAATAATAACTTTTTGGGTTTTCACCATTCAAATTATAATCGATAAGAGTAGATTTTTTTTTTTTTTTTTCCATCTAGGTTAGTGCCTTCTTAGTTGTTACATTTCTTTCTGCTATGGACTTGATGATGATAACTTTGCAATAAATCTTAGACTTGCAGTTACTGCAGGAGCGAAAGTATTTTACTGCAAACACATGAAAGATAGAACAAGTCTCCTTGGAGATATTTGAATTTTATTCAGCCCATACATTTTGACTGCAAGACAGAAAAAAATGCAATATAGACTGCTGTTAAAGACATGTTTTAAACTATTAGGAATACATGATAGACTGAAAGAAATATCTAATACATTTTTCTACATGTGCTGATTGAAAAGCAAACCGGACCTTCCAGATTTTCTTCCATTTGACCTTAATGCTGTTTTCTGATTGAAATATGCAGGCCCATTTTGACTTTACAGAACAGAAAAGAAGCCAGCATATATTTATATCTTGAATAATTCAGAACAAACTTATAGAAAACCTTCCACTCCTGAAACTTATTGGAAGAATTTTTTAAATATGGAATATATATTTGATGAAAAAAGCATCATGAGAGCAACAAATCTGTTTGTCATCTGCATAGCAATACTTAGTCATTTGAGTAATACAATCAGGGAATGCAATGATAGAGACATTGAACAATACAGAGCCAAGAATAAAGTCCTGTGAGACATCAGCTATAAGTGAAAAAGGACTTGATTAAGGATGGCTGTATTAAATAACAAGGGAATGGTCAGAGAAAAATAGCTTTAGCCAGCACAAAATGTGAGTTTTAATGATACATCTAGAGTACAGTGAATAAGCAGTGGTTATTGTGAGTATTCAAAATAGGAGACAGACCCTGTTTCATTAAAGCAAGCATTAAATTATATTCATGATCACATATACCTTGATCATTTCAGATGATTAACCAAATGACACCATTTAGTGAATGTCTTCAGTAGAAAGCTACAAATACACTCTGGCAATGAGAAAAGCAAATTCTAACTTTTGGTAATGTTTGTAATACAATAAGCACTCTGGGAATAAGTTGGATGGATCCTCAACAGTCACCATAATGGTAATGGGAAAAAGGGCATGCAGACTGACAACTGGAACTACTGCAGATGAAGGCTTGAAAAATGGGGAAAGGAGCCTTGCCAGAAGAGTAGCTGGTATATGTTTCTATTTTGGTGGCTCAATAGAAAACTAGGTAGATGGTTTAGTCCTTGAGCTATGATATATATTTTTTAATGTTACAAAAATACAGGAAGTTGTAGGAAATGTGGTTATAGTAAAACCAAGGTAAACATTTTACATTCTATTGTTCTGTACTTTCTTATTACCGTGCAACAGGAATCACCTGGTCCTATTTTCCCTAGTTGATTTACTTGGAATTAATTTTTATTCAAATCATCTCAGTTTTGTATAATGGAGTGATTTTTAAGGCTCTGATTCCTCAGTATCTGATATCACTTCCCAAACTTTCTTACATATATATTTATTTTTAAATATGCAGAGCTCGTATTCTTCATCTGGTCTTTTCTCTCAAATTATCTGACTGGTTTTATTTGCAATCTGTGTAGTAATATGAACCCGAGCTGGAAACAACCAATTAGATCAGACTGTCCCTTTTCTTGCCAGTGCAGAATATAGTCCCCTAGACACAGGACACATGCTTTATTTTAGCCAAAAGCTGAGAAGAAGCCTCCTGATCTTTACCAACTGAAACGTAAACTCTCATCTGTTATTAATATATTTTCATCAAATGATTACCCAAACATCTGCTCATGCCCAGTAAAATTTTACTTCCTTCTCTTAAAGCTGACTTCCCCAGAGGACTGATGAAAGAGACAATATGCAACTCATTCTGCTCTTTAAAATAACATTGGTTCACTGAAAAAATGTTAACTGAAAGTGATGTAATGATCTTTGCAGCTCATGTTGCAGCTATAAGAGAAATAAGAGCAAAATGATTGCAATAGGAATAGCAGGATTTCCATCTAGCTGGTTGTAAGTATTTATACATTTATATAAAAAATTAGATAGTGGTTCTCAAATGCTAATGCAAATGTGTTGTGATACAGCTTTATTTGGAAATTGACATAAATTGTGTGAAAACAAACAACAAACAAAAATAATACTGAGAGGCTTTTCTGATTAAATGTGCTGAGTTAAATGTGTCTTTTAGGTTTAGACATATGTTTAGACGGCGAGTCCTGTTTTCTTAACTCTTTCTTTCTCAACAAGTTTTTAAGAGAGAGAACTTTACTGGAGTAAACTTTCAACAGAAGATGCTAAGTTTCCATGGATATGACCTGTGTTCCCAGCTTTGTAGAGTTATGCTGTTTGCTGATTATAGTGACATTAAGCTATGTCTGGTAACATTCTTTCTCCAGACATATGCAACCATTTGTCCATCTAGCAGGCAGCTACTCACAGGTGGGGCACCCAAGTTTTGCATTTTAGCCCAATATGTAACCCAGCTATGTTTCCCATCAAGCTGGACATCCTGCTTCAGTTTTCTTGCCTCATTTGTAAGTCTCAGGATATATGAGGGTATGCAAATAGAAGTTCATGAAAGAAGGTGACTATCCTGATCCTTACACACATATAGTGGGAAAATGTCTGCCCTGGCACCAAAGCCCCACCTGGCAGAAAGCTGCACAAATATCATTAATATTAGCATGTCCAGTTCCATGTCCTTCCCAAAATATGTCCTTATATCCTCTTTCTAATCTCCCCGTTTTTATTCCCTTCATTTCCAAAGCAAGCATTCATCTGTATCATTTACTGATATAATTTATTTGCACACATTGAAGAAAAATCTGGATTAACATGCCTTGATTTAATTTTCACACTTTTGTAGGGGTGCTACTTTCTGATCTTAGAGTGCTTTTGTGTAGCTCAGCTGTGCTACCAGGGCAGCACCCTCTAAAACCTCAGATCACAGAAAACTGTCTATGAGAAGCCCCCTTGTAGTTTTTCAGCCTCTGCACAGCATAACCAGTTACTTACATAAATGTCAGGCTCATGTTGCTCTCCAGAAGTTAAATTTGAATGCTCTGTTTAGGATTACTACTCCAACTGCAGACATTTAGGGCAGTAAATGTTGAGTCTGATCAACTCTAAAGAACTACTAAGCTGAAAAAAAAGTCCAGGAAACAGTAGGGCAGAACTGAAAATGTTAACCTAAAGCAAAGTCAACCCAAAGAAGAAGTGTTTTAACTTTCTTGGTTCAGATGGGCACTAAACCTCATTGAGAAAGTCAGATTACTTACAAATCTGAGTATGGAAGACGTAGCTTAGAGTTTTCTGGTTTATGTGACTCCAAAGTCTTGAAGTGTTTTCATGGTGAGCATACATTAACCTGTGATAAGTAGATTGATGGATTTGAGAACATTAGGAGATTCAGCTTTTAAAGAAAAGGTCACTTTTAAGCACAATTGTTGTGGATGTTCAGTATTCACTGTGACTGCTTACTGCTCTATGATATAGTTGGAGTGAACATCTCAAAACCTGACTACTGTATTCTGTTCAATCCTATTGAAATACACTGAATACACTGTTTTCACCATATTATGTTTCAGAATAAGAGCCAAGGATTGTGTTTTGTCCGTATACATGCACCTTGGCAAGTACTTAGTCGAGAAGCAGAACTCCTTAAAATAAAAATGCCAACTAAAAAGGTAAGAATCTTCCATTTCTATCAATGAGTTGTGTGACTGGGGAAAGGTGACTTAGAATGTTAAATAAATGTATAGAAACAAACAGAATTATTTTAGTTCATAGTCATATTAAATGAACTGGCGGGCTTATTCTGTTACATTACTAATTATTTTGAGATGATTCAGAGTCAGATTTAAGATGGGATTTTCAAAGGCCACAGAGGCAGCTGGCTCACAGACTGCATTCAGAAGAATGATGGCAGAGGTGAGTTTTAAGGAGGGCTTTGAAAACTGAGACAGCAGAAGCTATTTGGATTTTTGTCAAGGAACTTTCCTCAAAGGTGGGATGCATTATGGGAGGTGGTCTGATAGCTGGTCATTGCCTTAAGATTTCCCTCAAGTCAGGGTGTGCTGAGAGAGTCTGTTTTGGTGGTGTCAATTCACACTTGCCCAGTGTCGTTAAAACTTCAGCTAACTATCTTCTTTATGGTTGTAGTTGCTGAGAATATCTAAGGCTTTCAGCAGAGTTACTGCAAATATTGTAAATTCTGAGGAGCAGATCACAAAATTTGTGTTATTAGTGAGACCTGGTGGAATGGGTCCCATGGCTGGAGTGATGGGATGGAGGGCTACAGGCTGTTCAGAAGGGATAGGCAGGCCAAGCAAGGTGGAGGCATTGTACTGTCTAAAAGGGAGAAGTTCAACTGTACAGCCCTTTCAGTTAGGGATGGCATAGTTGAGGACCTCTGCGTGACGATTAGGGGGCTGGAAATCAAAGTAGATTTTGTTGTGGGTGTCTACTATTGATTATTCCAGATTATTCCACTGACAAATTATTTTATAGGCAATTAGGAGAAATTTCTGGATTGCAGGCTCCTGTCCGTATGGGAGATTTGAGCTTCCCAGGTGTTAACAGGGAATATCATGCTACTGTAGCAAGCAGGACTGGGGAATTCCTGAAGTGTGCTGAAGATAATATCTTGTCACAACATTCAGTGGAATAGGGAAGATAACCTCCTAGACTTGCAATTTGTGAATAGAAAAGAACTCATGGGAGGTGTGATGGTAGGTGGCTGTCTTGGCCACAGTGTTCAAAAAAGTATTTTTAAAATTTTCAGTGTAATGAGAAAAAAGGACAGCAGGGTTGTTACACTAGAGTTCAAGAGAGCAAACCTTAATTTACTCAGGGAGCTAGTCAGCACCATCCCCTGGGAGTTTGCTTTTCATGGCTTAAGGGGCCATGAGTGCTGGTGTTAAGAACAACCTTTTAAAAGCATAAGAGTGCAAATTTCAGCAAGAAAGAGAGGCAACAGACCAATTGGTTGAACAGAGAACTCCTCATGGAACTCCAGAAGAAAAAAGATTGTATCATCTCCAAAAGAAAGGTCAGGCTTTGCAGAAAAGGTAGAGCTGTGGTTTGCTTATTCAGGGAAAAAAATGAAAGGCCAAAGCCTTTCAAAGCTGGAGTTGAAACTGAACAGTGTTTTGTCAGACAAAAATAAAAAAATAATTTAAAAAATTTAAATATGTTAATAGCAAGAAGAGATTTAAGGAAAATATTGGACCAATACTTGTTGAAGACCATCACCTGACAAATAGGGATGAAGAAAAAGTGGAGGCAATGATTTTCTTTTTGCCTCAGCCTTACACATCAATGGTTCAGATGGCTGATGTTACATGGCAATAGGTGTTCAGGGAATAATTTTAATTGCAGATTTAAACATGTATAGCTAATTTCATTTTTAATTTTTAAAATTTTTTTTGCATTTTGGTGAATTTTTGGAAGTGACATGCTAATGTATAATATTTTTATTTATTCAGGTGTATGAAATCACAGAAGAAGGGGGAATACTCAAAACATTGAATGACATATGGTGCAAATTGACTGAACCTCTGCAACCTGAGGTGCCACAACCAGAAAATACCAACATGAAAAGCTTGTCTTACCCATTTTCCAGAGAGAAAATATATTTGTGAGTATTTTAAACTGTGATGAACAGCGAAGAAAGCTATAATTTATCATTTTAGTGTTGTCATTTTTTCTACCAGTATTTCAATAAAAATTCAGAAATTCATTGAGTAGTTCTGGAAAACTTAAGGAAAAATCCAAGTTGTCAGACTATTCTTGAATAATATTTTCAAGTGATGAAAGCATGTCTGAATGAAACAATATTTATTGAAGTCTAAGTAAACAGATCTAAAGTAAATTAAGATGTCACTGAGTTCAGTTTCCGTGGATTAACAGAAATTTAAGTTACAGAGGTTTTCCGTCTGTGTTCTACTTCCTTCTGCTAGATAAGACACTGGAAGCAGTGCAACAAATAAAATATCTGTTTTTAACTTGAACTGTTAAAAAACCTATCACCAAATTTCTAATTATTTGGCTTAAGCTTCTACTTCCTGTTTTGAAAAAAGAAAGAGCTACTAGAAATGCAATATTTTTCCTCTTGCTAGATTTACTGTAGTGATTAAAACATGGATAATAATATGCATATAAGGAATTCTTGACACCTGCCCTTTCACTCAGAATAATGCTTCTGGGCACTGTTAACATTAAACACTCCTAACACTCCTTTTTTTTTTTTTTTCCTCATGGATGTCTCTTTGTATTTATGTCCGATAAATAAAATCCAGTAATAAATACATTGACCCACCATATAATTTATTGTTCTCTTTGACAATTCCAATTAACAGTGAATGTAAGTAAAATTGACTGAGAGGAATAACTGGGAAGGCTAATTTCACATATAATGCTTTTAAAGTTTAAGGGAATGCATAATTCCAGTGGAGTGCTTACTCAAAAGTAAGTGAAATGTTTGCTGTTTAGTTGCCTGTAAAAGAGTAAAGAAAATCTGCATTAAACATAATAACATAACCTATTAATGTTATAGTGTTGAGGGTATATTATAAGTAAAAGATTGAAAGGTCATTTTGTGTAAACAATAGACAATCTCTCCTTATCTGAAAAGCATTTTAGGCTATTTAATATTTTTGAATTTTTATGACTATGTCTTGAATAGCACAGCCTGTTGTACTGTACTCTTTAATCTATATTTCCCTCACACATCTCTTTTTCTTAACTCTTATGGCTTCTAAATGGATTATAAATTGTAATCTTATATGCTATCTTATTACTACTGTGTCTGAAAACATAACTGATTTTTTTTCTTTCAATGTTTTAGGTATAACATTAAAGATAAAGACACATTTTTTGACAATGCTACTCGCAGCCGAATAGTAAGTAAACAAAAGTTCAAAAAGTATAATTAACTTTTTGTGCTCAGCAGGGTTTGTGGTAATAGTGAGTGCTGATGACTGCTTTGCTAATTTCATAATTTCTCTGTTGCTGCAAAACACTGACCAGTCATCAATACGTCAGAAATCCCCTTCTGAAGCTGCCTGGTAGTCCAGGAGTAGGAGAAGCTTTGTAGGTGTTGTGGTTTAACTCCAGCTGGCAACTAAGCCCACGCAGCCCCTCATTCACTTCCTACTGGTGGAATGGGGACATGAATCAGAACAGCAAAGTGAGAAAACTTGTGGGTTAAGATAAAGACAATTTAATAGGCAAAGCAAAAGCTGCATGCACAAGCAAAGCAAAATAAGGAGTTCATTAGCTACTTCCCAATGGCAGGCGTGTATTTAGCCATCTCCAAGAATGCAGGGATCCAATGCATGTAATGGTTACTTGGGAAGACAAATGCCAAAAATCCAAGGAGCCCCCTTCCTTCTTCTTCCCCCAGCTTTATATGCTGAGCATGATGTCATATGGTATGGAATATCCCTTTGGTCAGTTGGGGTCCTCTGTCCCATCTGTGTCCCCTCCCAGCTTCTTGCATGCAGGCAGCCTACTTTCTGGTGGGAAGCAGAAAGGCCTTGACATTACTGTTCAGCAGTAATGGAAACATCCCTGTTTTATCAACACGGTTTTCAGCACAAACCCAAGACACATCTCCATACTGACTATTATGGAGAAAATTAACTCTATCCCAGTCAAAACCAGCATAGCAGGGAAACACTGCTACTGACTCATCTCCATTTTTGAAGCTGTTACTAAGCCCTGCTTTCTAATCTTTAACTAGATTTCATTCCATAAAAAGACCTCATCTACAATCCTATAGCTCAAGCTTGTATAATGTTTCCTGAGATCCTGCTAGGTCTCCAGGAGGAAAGATTTCTCTTTATATGTGCAATGAGAACTCCTCCCTAACATGCTATGTTCATCCATGGACACCGGGGCTTCATAGGTATACAGTGCTTACTGATCACTTAATGCACATATTGATGTTATACTTCCAAAAGTGAAAAGCAAATATTCTTTTACAAAGTCAGATTTTGTTATCATTTTCTTTTAGTCTAAAATTCTCTGTAAGTCCTTTGGCTTAATATGGTTTTATAAAGATGTGAAACAACAGGACTTGGCCTACAGATGTTGGGGAAGATAATCCAGTAGGAAGAAATACCATAGCATTGTTCCACACTAGTAGCCTCAAGTCATGTATTTGTATGAGTGAAATGTATGACTTAAATGTATGTGCAAATAAACTCTCCTGAAGTCTCTTATTTTGAAGTTTTGTTTTATTGTAACTCTATAAAAATAATGCTAAAAGATGATTTGTGTGTTGTATTGCTTAACACAGGTACGTGAAATTTTGAAGCGCACATCTACTAAGTCCAGAAATAGCATGGGTAAGAAGCAGGGAAGATAATTATATATGTTGCTTTAAAATTAGTTGTTTAGATGTCTCATGGAATATTTATTTTTTAACAGAACATAAAAGTATGCTTTCACATTTCCACAAAAAATAGAGATTGAAAAAAATGCTTTTTCGGAGAAATAAAATCAGACTTTCTGGTCCATGGTTTGGATGGGACATGGTAATGGGAGCTTGCTTTTCATTTCTACAGGTGCAGGATCTGGCATAAAACTTACATTTCATGAGTTGTTATACAATTGAATTTGATTATTATACGATCTGTTTTTGAAAATTCTGATGTCAACTACAATGTGTTGTATTGTTTCTTCCAGGATCAGATTTTTCTTGCTGTTTCAATAGAATAACGCATATTTCCAGGTTATTTTTGTCACTGCAGCTTTAGAAATTATGTCCATGAACGTCACAGTGAAATATATGTCTTAACTGTGACTGTTACGAAGATACTGTGTGATAGTTTTGGGTTAACCCTGAAATACTTTGAGCTTTTGCTTTCATGAGGTTCAGAACATGTACAAGTGTACTTATTTTCTTGTTTCTACTATTTTCTTTTATCCATTGTGATACCATGGCACATATGCTCCTGCTGGTGATGAAGTGATGCTACTTCTCCAGCATGTTTTCTAGAAGTCCTTCTGTAAGTTTGACCACTTATGTGCTGATCACAAAGTTCTTGAAAAGCGTATAGATGCTGAAGCATAGGATTCCTGCACGTTCTTGTAGCATAAGTCTGAACCGTTTTAAGGTGTTTCAGTGAAGGTCCACGTTTCTAATAACTGCCAAGCTTTGAGAGAGACTTCCCAGATGCCTTCCTCCTCAGCCACAGAGTTAGGGATTGGAAGGGACCTTGAAAGATCTAGTCCAACCCCCCTGCCAGAGCAGAGTCACCTAGGGCAGGTCACACAGGAGCATGTCCAGGTGGGTTTTGAACGTCTCCAGGGAAGGAGACTTCACAACCTCCCTGGCCAATCTGTTCCAGTGCCCTGCCACCCTGACAGTGAAAATGTTTTTCCTTATATTTGTGTGGAACCTCCTATGATCAAGTTTGTACCTGTTGCCCCTTGTCCTATCATTGGACATAACTGAAATGATCCTGTCTCCATCCTCCTGACACTCACTCTTTACATATTTACAAACATTAATGAGGTCACCCCTCATTCTTCTCCAAGCTGAAGAGCCCCAGGTACCTCAGCCTTTCCTCATAAGGGAGATGTTCCACTCCTTTAATCATCTTGGAGGCTCTGCACTCGACTCTTTCAAGCAGTTCCCTGTCCTTCATGAACTGTGGGGCCCAGAACTGGACACAATATTCCAGATGAGGCCTCACGAGGCAGAGTAGAGGGGGAGGAGAACCTCTCTCTACCTACTAGCCACCCCCCTTCTAATGCACCCCAGGATGCCATTGGCCTTCTTGGCCACAAGGGCACATTGCTGGCTCATGGTCATCCTTCCATCCACCAGCACCCCCCAGGTCCCTTTTCCCTACACTGCTCTCCAACAGCTCAGTCCCCAACCCATACTGGTACCTGGGATTGTTTTTCCCATATGCAATTCTTTACACTTGCCTTTGTTGTAATTCATTAAATTTCTCCCTGCCCGACTCTCCAGCCTGTCTAGGTCCCTCTGAATGGCAGCACTGCCATCAACACAGTCACATGCCTCTTTGCTGTCAGGATGAGAAAGTGGTCAGGACAGTTTTTGTACCATGGTAGTTCACTCAAGAAAAGTCACTAAGTGGAAATGAGCCTTTTTATGGAACCATGTTTTCCATACCCAGGTACTGCTAGGTTGGTATATACTCATCTTGACATGTTTTTGCATACTTTCAGTAATACAGTTCAGTCCTTTTTGTAATATATGTATACTAACTTTTAGGTTACTATATGCTCATCTTGATACGGTTTTGAGTATTTTCAATATTGGTTGCTTTTGTAATGTCATGAAATGAAGCCTGGAATAATCTTTTCTGTTTAACTGTGCTTGGCAGCTGATCATTTGAATTTTTTTTATTTTAGGTATTGGCACATTAATTGCAAACAATGTTTATGAGGCAGCATACCCTCTTCATGATGTAAGTATGTGCTGCTGAAAATCTAGCTCTCTGATGTTGTCACTCAATAGTGCATATGTTTATATCAAGTGGCAGTGTAAATGTATTCTAAGTAAGTGTGTGATCCTAATATAAAAACTCTTACATAAGTACATTTCATGTTGTGATCTAAAAGTAAAACCAATAATGTAGGGAAATCTTAAACTTTTACTGAATATTATGTTTTTACATCAGCTACTAAACTATTTTCTTTCTCTAGGGTGAATATGAAGGACAAAATGGTGACATGAATGAAAGAAAGGTAAAATACACAGCAAAATTAATTTCATATTAGATCTAATGTTATAAATGGGAATTTGTGTCCTAAATGTTAGAATAAAACATTAGCCAGTATTCAATCAAGTAAATGTTTTTACAAATGGGTATATATTTTGCAATACTTATTTTCCTCTATTACTGCATATAATTTTTTTCCATAATATTTTTATTGTCCTCTTATAAGGTATTTCAGTGAATTTAATTTAATATTTAAGTCTTGAAATACTTCGATTTTCCTCCACGTGTACAGACAAGATTTTTCAACCTTCCAGGAAGCAAAAGTTGTTAAATAACTTATACGATTATTTTCTTTCCATAGCCAGGTAGTACTATAGAACAATGGTTTCTAGAATAAAACATAGTTGTACTTTTCATTGTGAATTCAAATAAATCACATGCAGTTTCTCAAGATCTGCTTCCAATTATTTTGTAAATAAAAAGTTTTAGCTATCAAATGACTTTTGAAAACATATCACCCACTGTCTGAACAAGAGAAATGGATGCATAATGAAAGACAATGTTAATTCAGACTTATTAATACATATGCTTACTATTAGAAATAAGCAAAAACATTTAAATACTGTAATCCATTAATATCCATTCCATATTGTTCTCTAATGTTTGCTCTTTTTTTACCCTTGATACACAAGCCATAGGACAGGAAATGAATAGTGAAAATTGCAAGGAGAGGAAAGAAGGGGGGGAAAAAGGAACTAAAAGAGAACTTTAGGGTGCCTAAAATATTTACTATACTAGAAATTAAATTTCATATATTCTGGGTGACTTTTAAATAATTTCATAAATGTTTTTAACTCTGTGGTATTACATGTTGGTATCTGCTATTTCTTGATGGATAAAGGGTTAGAAAATTCCACTAATTTGACAAAACACAGTGAATTCTCAAGACTATAATTGTCTCAAATGATGACTTATTTGAGTACCTGAAATGAAGACTGAGTGTATGATAGGTCATACAAATAAGTTTGATTTCCCTAAGATAGCTTAATAAAAATTTGAAAACTTAATCTTCCTAGTTTGTTTTGTAAATAGTGTTAACATTCAGCCACTAGATGTCTTCATGTGCCGTATACAATTTAATTCAGTATATGAAACATAGTAAGCAAAAGAGACAAAGTTGAAAAACAAACTAAAAAGAAACTTGTGTATTTATGTCTGTTAATTTGAACTTTCTCTTCATGAAGAGATTGTCTAGTCTGCCCTTGCAGGATTTTCTCTGAGTAAGTCATAGCAGTGATACAGTAATGGACTCTGAAAGTCAACTACATAATTTACTGATTTATAAGGTTAGCAAAATTTTTTAGAGAAGAAAGGTTAATGGACATTAGTCAATGGAGGAAAGCTGGATCCTGTAGAAAAGGGGGAAAGAGGTCCTAAAAGGACTAGTGTCTGGAAAAATATTCACCCTACTATTTGTATTTTGTGCTGCCTTCTTTTTATTCTGCCTATTAGGCTCAGTTATGAAGTGTTAAGTATTAAAAACATAAAAGGTTCTTCTCAGAAATACTTCATTGATTATTCACATATGTCTCTGCTGCCTAGCCATTGAATCTGCTGTAGTATTCCTATGCATAACATCATCTGTTTTCTATCTGAATCTAATAGTTTCAGTGTTTAATTTCCTGAAAAGCCCTGATCAGGTTTAAGGGAAAGGGGAGGATTTTCTTTTTTTTTTCATTTTTAAAAATTATTTTTTATTTTTTTATTTTGACTGTTTTAATTTATCTGCATCTTCCATTTCAATTGTGCTGTATAAGCCCAAAGAATGACCAACTGACCCCTTCTGGGGTACTTATGCCAATGAGGCAGAACAAATGGTTAAGGTTTATGTACCAGGATTTCCTTGAAGAAGATGCACCGTGAATCAATACTTTTGCCACAGCGTCCGAGAATTAGAAATCTACAATGAAACTCGCTCTTTTCCTAAAACTGTTGATTGGAGTAAAGGAAATTCCCTGTTATAGTGTGATTTCTGCTCAAGAAAAAAATCTTTCTAAGGCAGATATTGCACAGCAGGATGCTAATAATTTGCCATGAGTATAAACACTGTCTTGATCTTTTTTAAGCTTCTATCCCACTGACAGCTTGTAACCCTTCATTGCTAGCAATATGTTTGACATTGAGAACTACATCAGGGCTTAGTTACCTATCTGGCAAATACACTGTTGTCATAGACTACAGCAACATTGCTGGAATATTAGAAGCAGATTGGAAAATATTGTTATAAATTTACAGCAAGTACTGCTTTTTAGTGAATCTGATAAAACACAATAAATTATATTACAAAACTCTTCCTAGAATTCCTTTATATTTAATAAATATCATGAAAGGAAGCACATTCCAGCTTCCAGATTAGTCTTCCTCTTAATCTTGTAAAGTTGTGATGTTGAAACAACACATGAGAATGGAAAATATTTCTGCCATAATCACTGTCAGTGCTTTTAAATTAGAATCACCAGTGTGAATTTGTGGTATGACATAGCATGCCATAGTACCTATTCCTAAACTAACTTCTGTTTTAGAAAAGCCTTTCTTTTTGCTCTTAAAATTCCACTTGTAGCTTAGTTCAAAATATCTTTTACATACTCATAATTTAATAGCTTTAGCTTTTTAGTGTGTATTTCAGTGAATACGTTTCTTAGTACAACTATGTAACGTCTGTAATAAAATGCTGCGGGGTAATGGCAAGGGGTGATTTTGGATGGGTAACCTCAGGTATTCATATGAAAACACCAGTATGGCACCCAGGGCAACCCTCTTTAACTTCTCTTCAAGCTAAAGAAAATCAATCCTAGTCTCCCCATGTCTTTCCAGAAATGCAGAGATTTTTTTGCAAGACTGTAATCAATAAGAGCAATATTCAAATAGCCGAGACCCTGCACCGCACTCACTGGATCTCATTATCAAATTACCAATTGCCTCAGGGTTTATTCCCTGATATATGGACAGAAAATACGTTATACTGTATCTTTAATGTGTATGCAAAGGCATGGCTCCATTTACCTCAATGATTACAAGCCAGTTGTCATATTCTGAATTTTGCTAGACACATGTTTGCAGGTCTTAATTGCTCACTTGATATTTATTTAGTTCTTTCATTGCAGGAGGAGAGTCATTATTAAACAGTAGAAAACTGTGATTGGAAAACCTCAAAATAAGTCAAGATGACTCTGCAGCTACAGTATCTGAAATTTCTCCACGCTTATTTTAATCATGCTGTTAACTTCCTAAGGTGGTGCAGTGCACTGTTAGCTGTCAAAATGGACTGTTTAACAGCTGTGACTACCGACAACTGCAAAAACTACATGTGCTTTGTTGCTAACATTCTCTCCAACTCTCACATACTTAAATAACTCCATTGCAAAATAATCTATTATTTACTGGGAAAAAGGCACCAAGCGTAATGAGTCTATTTTGCAGAACTAAGCAGTTTGCAACTGAGTCTGCAACTAAACTGATGAGTTCCACTTATTAAACATTTTGAAAATATCTATATCCTACTGTTTTAAAACTATTAGTATTGACTATCTCTGGAGTTCCTTTTTCTAAATCATGTTCTCTTACATGATTTAAAAAAGTGAACACATATTTAATATAACTTCTCTACAGAATATCCTGTGAATATACCTGTTTGTGTGTTCATGTGCATGTATTTCTTGGTTTGTCTCTTCCTCCCTGGCAACTTTAAAACTGTATCTGCCCAAACCCAAAGTTTACAGAGGGGCAGAAGTCTTCAAGATATTAACTCAGCAGTCACAATGCTTCCAATCAAGCACAATTCCCAGGAGGCAGGTGAGGCACTGTCTATTAATGCTCACAGCAAGGGAGAAACTGAAGTAGGTCATCTCTTGGAGCTAGCAGGTATTCCACACAGGAGATCGTTCTCAAAACACAGTTGCATCACAAATCCAATTTTAATAGGAATGATGTGGTGCCTTATTTTAAAGGAGATGATTGCACCTCTCATATGCTACAATTTTTCTGAACCTCTTTCACTTTTTTTTTTTTTTTTTTTTACAAATAGGGATAAAAGGCTTGACATCTGTCTTTTTGAATTATACAGATTTATAATCTATAAACAGGAATGTGGTTAATTTAGATTTGTTTATAGTAATATTCTTCTTTTTTGATTATTATTGTTTGATGCACTCTTTGCTTCAAGAAATAGTTTACAATGAGCACATTGTCTTGGACTGTCTATAATCTTGTCATAGCATAAATCTGTAAAACGATTTGTTCCACAGAAAACTTTGTGCTTTTGCACAGGGCTGCCTTGGTTTTTATTTTTCTCTGAAGATACAATATTGAGAACACTCATCTAACTGTGAGAATCCACTGATTCTGATTTCGCTGAGCTGCCTTTGGTTTTCACATAATTATGTTTATTTTCATTTTTTAATGACATTTCTGGATAATTAGAAAATGCAGACACAGTTCTAAAATGTCTCTCTATGAAATTAACTATTTTACCAAATTGTTAATTGCATGGTAATTTGTATCTGGCAGCTGGCTTTTGTTTCAGAGCAGTGTGATGTCTTTCACACTGTAACTGTCAGCTTCCTTTACAACATCTTGTAAAAGAGAGTCAAAGTTTTTCTTTTTTCTTTTTGGAAGTTCAACAAAGTTGTGCCACATATGTCAGAGCAATGAATCAAGGAATAAGGAAAACTGTCTTGAGTCCCCTGCATATTGCAGTAGAATGTATTGTGGTTAATTTATCATGGGTCCTGAGATGTTTCCTTTTCTCTCTGTTCCCACTGGATTCCTCTCATCAGAAGAAGTTCCTATAGGTTCTGCAGCTTTCTTTGTGCTATCTGTAAACTCTGGGTGAATTTTCATTTCCAATGGTAAACATACAAACTTATGTGTTCATGTGCAGCATGGGGAGAGAAGGGCCTTTTTTATGGGTGCTGCGGGAAACAGCAACCTCAGGAGCTGCGCAGGAGGACAGGCTGGTTTTGCCATGTTTGTTATCTCTTGTTATATTTTCACATACTGGTTTACCAGTTTGTTGAGTCCACTTCACCTGGAATCTGCAAAACCCTGGCCAGTACTTATCTGTGGTGGGATTTCAGACAATAAATAGATTACATTGTAGAAGAATTTCAGTCTTTGAGTATGATTCTAGGATCTTTCCAAAGATTTCCACAAGACTGCAGCTGCTTTTATTTTTCCTTTGGAGCCTTTCTATTTAACATCACTACCTAGTAAATAAGATGAAGAGGCGGTAGGTATGTGGAGAAAGATATGCATGCATCATTCTCACATTGCTGCCTTGGCTGGAATATTCCATAACTGAAAAATGTACTTGGAAGTTTATATTGAAGTATGGGAGATGTGAACAGTATTTGAGCAACACACTTCACCAGTGTTAACGTATTTGAAAACTTCCATCCAAACAGGCTTTGAATATAAGGTAAAATAAATGCTGCTGCTTTGGCCCATTNGTAGGATTTGGGTTGCTGACAAGGTTCTCTTTTCCATCCTGCCTCTCCCTACCTTACAGACCTTGGGCACACTGAGGGAAAGTGCTGCAAAGTTACACGGTCTGTTTTCCAGACTTGTACCAACAGAGCTGAGCAATAAAGGGACTGGAAAAAAGTATTTGTTTTACTGGTTAGTCGCCCCTGTTTGTGTTCTGTAATCCTGCTTAATTTACAAGTCATGGAGGTGAGCTGCTGTTCGTGGGAATGTCTGTGGGAAGTAACAGGTTACTGAACATATATGGGAACAAAAAATTTGAACATCACTCTGAAAGAATCTGTGCCTGTTTACTGATTTTATTTTTTTTTTTAATGGGGTGCATTAGCATATAAAAATTATGAATGATCATGGATAGCTTATTAAAAAATTAATTTTTTGCTTCTGTAAAATGCTTCATACTATCAGAAAACACAAGCAAAGATACATGATTTATGTAAAAACTTTAGTACTATTTGCAAGTGTAGGTAGCAGTTAATATATAATTAGTGCAACACTAACCCTACATATATAAAGACATATTTATGAATGAGCTAGCTGATTTATAAATCTTAAACAAAGCAATCCATATTCTAAAGTCTTTATTCACAAATTGCTAATCAATTTGGAATTACATATCTGAAAAGTAATTTAAAAAATAATAAGGTTGTTCATGAACATGATGCTGCAGGTGGCTATATTTGAATTAAAAAATTTGCTGTGGTGAGAAATTTCCAATCAATCAATTATTTCCCTAGTCAGAAAATGCAGAGAAAACCTAGTTTATTTAAAATGAAAAATAAGTTTTCCACTTCACTTTGACTTAATATTTTACGTTCTTTTGGTTTCTTGAAAATAAAAATGCTAAATATGTTGTGAAAAGTAATTTTTTTGTTTGTTTTTGATCATCTGCAGAATGGGAAATAACTTGTCACCCTATTTCAGAACAGATAAAATAAATCATAAGATATGTGCAGAAGTGTGGGAAAAATTATTCTTTCTCAGATTAGTTTACTTCAATCCAGTTGTTTTTCCCCATTGGAAAATATTAATAAATATACAAATGGAATGTTAACCACCTTTCTGGGGAAAATGAGGAGCACGACAATCAGACAGCACAAAATACAGGCACTCCAAAAGTAGAAACCCCAAATTTTAATAGGAAAAGTTTGGAAGGGTTTTTCTCTTCCAAACTGTTTTCAGCAGGAATTTATAAAAGAGTTCTATTTTGTGTTTCTTACTAGCTCTGTTGTGTATTCTTTAGTGTAGGCTTGTTCTATGTAATAACATTAGTCTTCTTGAGAAGATGGATACCAGTTTTCTGGTATGTGCATCCACCCGATGATTATGCCTTATAAAACAAACCTAAGCAGTAAACAGCTAGCAAATGAAAGAAAAGGCAAGGGTGAAAACAATACGTTTTGACTGGTCTGTCCTAACATGTTTTTGGCTTGTGTTTGTCTGCACAGTAACGGTGACAAGCTGTTTTAGTTTAAAAAAATCAGATACTGTGTTTCAATCTGATTCCCTTCTTTTACTTAGTCCCTCAGTCTTTTATACTTATGGCTGACTTTCTGCCGAAGCCCTCAGGTGTATCAGGAGGAACAGAGTGAAAATCTGATCTGCCCTTGACAACAAGATGTTCATCAAAATTGTCTTGACCAGGAGAGATTAAAATTCACCCTCATCAAGGCAGAGTTGAGAGGAGAAGAATCTTAAAGTTCTGAAACTGTGATACTGTCTTTCCTTTTTCAAGATTTGTCAAGGCTTAACAATTAATAAGACAGAGCAAGGAAACAATGGAGATTTTTGTCAGATTCCCAGATGTAGTGTGTAGCTTCATCAGCTAGTCAACCACTTATAATCCCATGAACATGCTCTCAGGGGCATCATTTTATGGGTGTGAGACGGTGTGAACAGCAGCTGTTCTCATTACAATCCTGCGTCTCTTCTTGTGGTTGCCTCCCCAGCCCTCATGTCTCCCACCACCTCGTGCTCTCAGGACTGTTAGATGCCCTGTATTAAATACTGTGTATTGATGGATTGANTTTTTTTTTTTTTTTTTTTTTTTTTTTTTTTTTTTTTTTTTTTTTTACAAATAGGGATAAAAGGCTTGACATCTGTCTTTTTGAATTATACAGATTTATAATCTATAAACAGGAATGTGGTTAATTTAGATTTGTTTATAGTAATATTCTTCTTTTTTGATTATTATTGTTTGATGCACTCTTTGCTTCAAGAAATAGTTTACAATGAGCACATTGTCTTGGACTGTCTATAATCTTGTCATAGCATAAATCTGTAAAACGATTTGTTCCACAGAAAACTTTGTGCTTTTGCACAGGGCTGCCTTGGTTTTTATTTTTCTCTGAAGATACAATATTGAGAACACTCATCTAACTGTGAGAATCCACTGATTCTGATTTCGCTGAGCTGCCTTTGGTTTTCACATAATTATGTTTATTTTCATTTTTTAATGACATTTCTGGATAATTAGAAAATGCAGACACAGTTCTAAAATGTCTCTCTATGAAATTAACTATTTTACCAAATTGTTAATTGCATGGTAATTTGTATCTGGCAGCTGGCTTTTGTTTCAGAGCAGTGTGATGTCTTTCACACTGTAACTGTCAGCTTCCTTTACAACATCTTGTAAAAGAGAGTCAAAGTTTTTCATTTTTCTTTTTGGAAGTTCAACAAAGTTGTGCCACATATGTCAGAGCAATGAATCAAGGAATAAGGAAAACTGTCTTGAGTCCCCTGCATATTGCAGTAGAGTGTATTGTGGTTAATTTATCATGGGTCCTGAGATGTTTCCTTTTCTCTCTGTTCCCACTGGATTCCTCTCATCAGAAGAAGTTCCTATAGGTTCTGCAGCTTTCTTTGTGCTATCTGTAAACTCTGGGTGAATTTTCATTTCCAATGGTAAACATACAAACTTATGTGTTCATGTGCAGCATGGGGAGAGAAGGGCCTTTTTTATGGGTGCTGCGGGAAACAGCAACCTCAGGAGCTGCGCAGGAGGACAGGCTGGTTTTGCCATGTTTGTTATCTCTTGTTATATTTTCACATACTGGTTTACCAGTTTGTTGAGTCCACTTCACCTGGAATCTGGAAACCCTGGCCAGTACTTATCTGTGGTGGGATTCCAGACAATAAATAGATTACATTGTAGAAGAATTTCAGTCTTTGAGTATGATTCTAGGATCTTTCCAAAGATTTCCACAAGACTGCAGCTGCTTTTATTTTTCCTTTGGAGCCTTTCTATTTAACATCACTACCTAGTAAATAAGATGAAGAGGCGGTAGGTATGTGGAGAAAGATATGCATGCATCATTCTCACATTGCTGCCTTGGCTGGAATATTCCATAACTGAAAAATGTACTTGGAAGTTTATATTGAAGTATGGGAAACTGCTTTATTTGGTACAGATATTTTTAACTCTTAGAAGTTGTTTATAAAAACAGATGGGAGTGCTTATTTCAAGTTAATTTTCTGCTTTTGTTTCTGTTTTTGTTTATTTTATTTTTTTTATTTAGTTGCTGTATCGAGAATGGGCAAGATATGGAGCATTTTACAAGTTTCAGCCTATTGACCTCATAAGGTAATACAGACATGTAAAAAACCACTAAGGATCCTGGTTCTTAGCTGATGTAGATTAATTAAATTCGTTCAAGTTACTCTTTAGCAAATGAAATCTTGGATTGATCAGAGCATAAAAAATAACGATCTCATGGCTTTTCCGTAGCTCCCATGATAGTCTGATATATCAAAAAAACCCAAACAAACAATAGTGTACTTTTTTTTCACATATAATTCTTTTGCCTACAAGAATTTCATACTTCAGATTTTTTTTTTTAAATCACTCTTCCTTTCAAAAAAGTTGAATTTTTATTGGAGAGCATGGTCACAAAGTCTGCTGAATAATCAGAAGCTGGTGTTCACATTATGAATCAGTGTGAAAGTATATGAAGTTTTGAAATTCATTTGACTTTTTTACTCCGGGTTTTACAAAGTTTATTGATCTGAACACATCCATATGTGTTCCCAGTGTGTTTTGTGTAATTTGAATTTTGACGTTACAAACATAGAAGTTGGGCTTAAAATAAGATGGAAAAAAAAGCAACCATGCTTTTCCAGAAATTTCGAGTGTCCCCGCAAGAAAGCCAAGCCAAAGCTATTTTGTTATATACTATAAATACTGAGAAAGGAAATGTTTGTGAAAACTGGTGACTTGAGATACTGTTACCTAAGATATCTGTGTAGGAACAAATGAACTATGATAACAAACAACAGGAAAGAAACAACAAACCAACATATAAATCTGTTTCTGGATAATTTGTATATATAGCAAAGATACCATTATTAGTTTTTATCCTTCAACTAATCAAACTCCAATTAGATTTTATTATAAGTTCTGCCTCTTGTTATTGCCTGCAAAAGGTGATATTAATAATATGGATAATCAATAATCTTTGTAAAATGAATTTATTGTATTTTGAGTTATAGCTTCTAAAAGACCTAGCCTCTAACTTGTAACATAAGCAGAGCTGCTTTTTCTTGGGAGTGAGATGTTTCAAATTGGCAAATAGTATTGAGGCCATCAAATCTTGCTGAGGTTCTGCAAGACTTTGAAATTTCCTTTTTTTGCCTTAATGTTTTTATGTGAGATTTATATACTTCTGAATATCACATATAACATGCCAGGCTACTGTATGTAATAGGTAAATCAGAAGAAGTTTACAACACATAGTATGTTGTTCGTAAATATTACATGTGTTTAGTTAAACTATGACTGGCTAGAGGAATTATTGAGTTTTAGCAGACTTGACAGCCCAGCTGAATTAAAAATAGAGGTACATCTGCTTACACTCCATCTTAATTTGTATTTTACTGCCTACATTATAATGTTTCACTATACTGATATGATTTCATAAAAATTCTGTGGTTTAAACTTCTGTGAGAAAGAAAAAAAAGGAGCAGACATATGCAACTGATTCTCTGTTCTCAGAGATTATTTTTCTTGCTTTTATCTTCCATGCTTTGCTTGACTGCAAGTTTGACTGTTACCACTTAAATAAATGTGGTTTTTATTTTCAGGGTAATGTCAGAGTCTTAGAGTGTATATACCTGAAGAATTACCACCCTTTTCATTTACAACTGAACGAGGTTTTTGCACCTCTGTACTGTGCAGGAGATTTGAGCTTAGTCTCAATGTGGATGCTTATTGCCTTGGCAAACATCAGCCACATTCTGTGAATTTCAATAATTTACTGTTTTTTAAATTAGATTAATTAGATTTTCCTCATCTTTTTTCTGGTTATAGGAGCACTGGGAAGCTTAACAAGTTTATATTCAGGCTTAAATGGGCCAAAGCAGCAGCATTTATTTTACCTTATATTCAAAGCCTGTTTGGATGGAAGTTTTCAAATACGTTAACACTGGTGAAGTGTGTTGCTCAAATACTGTTCACATCTCCCCTCTAAGTAGACTTTTACTTTAATATTAATATTACTTTCAACAGTGCAAATCTTTAAACTATTCCTGTTTCACATTTACACAGTAAGAAAGCAAACTGAAAGTTATTCTTTAACTAAAGTGTCTATGCTGGAAGACTAGATAGTCACTGTAGAATTATTATTAAATATTTCTGGTGCCTCAGTTCCTTGCTTTTGACCATACAGGTGTTGCCAGTTTCCAACTGATTGTACATCAAAGTAAGAAACCACATACCTGTTATGCTTACTCTTGGCACAGACCAGGGATTCTCTGAGGTCCTTTCTGAGGTTTCATATCCTGAGGGACTGTGACCTGCGCAGTCACCCTCAGAGAACTTTCAAGTTCTTAACCATGTAAAACCAAAATAAGGACCACTACAATATTCACTGACAGTTCTACTCACACCTGTGTCTTTACCTCTAAAAATCCTCTGCTTTGTCTTTATGCACCATATTGGGCTACAAGGAAAACCTAGTATTATTTTTTAAAATTAAATTAGGAAACTCACTTGTGAGTGAGGGAGGTTGCACCAGTGAGAACACAGTGGGTGTCATGTATTTCAATCCTACAGCTAAAAAATTTCATTTAAAAACTTTAGGGGAATATAAAGCGCAGATGATACAGATAGTACAGTGTGAATTGAGGGAAGATTTGTAAAATGTTTATAGCCCCCAGTCTGTCATTGCACATCCAGGTACTAAGTAACATTGCTTAAAGCAAAGCCTGGCTAATACATAACTTTTTTTGCAAAAGCAGATGGATGTCTAAATATAGCCATATGAATTCTCTTTTGCCTTTCATATGTCTATTTTGAACTCAGATGAAGAGGATGATAAATTGTTTTTTGAAAGGGAAATTACAAATTATTTGCTAGCAGATATCTTAGGCTAGAAGTACTAAAAACTGTTTACCTCCTTTTTCAGACACCCTTAGACTTGGAAGGCATGAGTGAGATATGAACAAGTAGGGGATGAAAGCTGCAGTTCTAGGAAGTTCAGGGCTCTAGAAGTTTGTTTCTTATAATACACTTTTTTCGCATCCTAATTTAAGTATTTATTTCTACTAGAGGTGAGTTCTCTATTGAAGCTCTCTTGTAGGCATGCACTTATCAATAGCAGTTCCTCACAATCCCTGACATGTATTTTAAAAGGTGTTATGAAAACATATCTGTGGTACACTGATTTTTTTTTCATTTTTCATGATGCTCTTTCCTCAAGTGAAGATGAGTTCAAGCCCAATATTTAGCAAATTTTAAAATTAATGCATTTGCTAGTTGCCTGTGGGATAATACTACTGTAGATCTAGAGTGATAACACTCCTTAGGAATTTTATGAACCTGCATAAAGACAGCAGGCTTTTTGATTCTTTGATCAATATACTATAACATTTATAAAGTAATTCTGGAATTACTAGGTTAGGAATAGAGACCTTTGGAGGTCCATGCTCAAAGCAGGCCTGGCTTGAAAGCCATATGAAGTTGCTCACAAGTTTTGAAATCTCCAAGGATGAAGACTGCATGGGTTCTCTGGGCACCCTTTCCAGTGATGCTCCACACTCCAGGGGAAGAATTTTCTCCAGCTGTAGAGAAAAAATTTTACTTGGTACAACTTACAGCCCTTGTCTTTTGTGTTTTATCAGTGCAGCTCTAGTGAGTTATATCAGGTAAAGAAAACACACAGGAAATATAAGAATTGCAATAGAATTTGTTATTAATTGTATTTCTGAATGCAAGCTTTATCAATTAGGAAGTCTAAATGACAAAGTGAGCATGCTAAGGTTACTGATGCCTCAAAGAGGTGTTTATCCTTCTGAGACAAAAGCTTACTTAACTTCTGGAAAACTGGCAAGTTATCTTCTTAATGGACATCTTGAAGCACTGGTACATGAGAACCTATGTATGAATGGAAATTTCATACAGGGGACCATCCTCATAGAGGAGAGGTACCCCTTTTTTATCTTTTAATTTGTAATTGTAGTGGAGCTTATTTTAATATTAGTGCTTCTAAAAGGTCTCAGCGCATCAGCTACTTCTAACCCATCTCATTTTTCAATTTTTCATTTCTATTTCCTATTGACTTCAGCTACCTTCTTAGTAAGTAACAGGCTGCATTATCTATAGTATGATTACTTTCAAAGCTTTAAGTGCCTGTAGATGTATATCCTGATGTGAAGACTGAAACTGGGAAGACATGCTCATTCTAAACTATAAGACTGTGTATGCAATAGCTCTTTCTGCAAGAGCAGGTAGAAAAATGTGTTAATCAAAACATTATTTATACTGAATAGCATGTAAATCAAAACTTGGAAGTTTCTGTTACTCGAACTGTCTACCTAATGTATTTCTTCCTTCTTATTTTTAACTATGTTTTTCCTTTGTATGAAAAACTGTTTCAACTTCATCTGTAATGAATTTTGGCCCTTCATTGCAGTGTGCCTATGTTGAACCTCCTCTTGACTGAACAGTCATCGCTTCCCCACTGCTACTTCATTTGAACGCTGTCTTCCTAAGCAGAACTGCCTGTAGCTTTATTTATTAGGAAAAAAAGAAAACAACTTCAGACCTGGAAGGTGCAGTAGTTGGACAAATGTAGCATCACATAGAAAAATGTCTGTTAGCTCTATCACTGACTTTGGCAGTAGTACATCTAGCTCCTTCCCAAACCTCTGCTGAGAATCTGCTTGAGGCAATAATCTGAGCACATCTTTTCACTATAGCACTTCTGCACTTTAAATCCTTTTAAAGTTCAAGGAGGTCAACAACAAAGATTCTTCTCAATAGGGGGTATGTTCAACTTACAGTTCATCATCATTAAAGCACTAAGTACAGTGGGAAGTGCTATGCCAGCATTCAATCAGCCTTGATATTGTCCTTTGTGCCAATTTGTAGAGCAGAGAGCTTTCTGGAGGGAGCCAGAAGCAGATGGAACCCTAGAGCAGAGTCCTAGGTGTTGATAAAGGAATGCTTTCTCCCTTGTTATGATTCTTTGCTGTTTCCAGTGTCTGTATGATCTCATCACCTCTCGTGACCTCAGTTTATTTATGAATGAACTTCTTATCATGTCGTGTGTCCATTAAATGGGCTGCATATTAGAAGCCTGATGCTAGGTCAGCACTTTTCATCTACAGTTGTAGGAATTTCCTCTTCACTCCTGGAACTTCTCATCAAAGGGCTCATATGGGTGCCTCAGCCTGTGTTTATTACAAAGCAGAGGGGTTTTGCTTATAGTGCATAAATCGCTGAAGAATTTGAAATTAATTATTCTGCTGGGTGCAGGACTGTGACCGGACAGAGATGATCTACATACAGCTCTGAATTTCATAGACTAGACCAGTCCTGCAGGAAGTTTTTCTGTCTCTGCCTTGGCAAGAGCTTGGTCTTATTTATTGGTGCTTGTATGAGAGATGGCATTCTAAACCAGCAGGCTTGTATTGCAGTGCTGAAGAAAACCAGACCCCTGCTTTCTGATAAATACAATCCCCAGGCTTCAGGTCACTGACTGAGCACTGAGATGCTCATTACCATCCAGATTCCTCACTTCTTCATCAGGATTTTCAAAAGGTGGATCCAGCAAAGGATGTGCACATCTACATCTTATGCAAAGTCATAGCTCTGAAGTGCCTCCCCCTTGGGTTGGGTTATTTTGTGGGCAGCTACAGTTTATTTTTATCTGTGTGCAGAACTGTTTCAGTCTGTTGTGTATCATACCTAAACTTCAAAGCCAGAAACTTTAATTTCTTACTGCAGTTAAATGATTGGCCCCAATCCAACAGATATTTTTGGAGCTAATATCAGTGTATTTTGATAGAAAATGAAAATTTGTTGTTTTAAACTAGAGAAGCAAAAGCTAGAGGTAGGAGGCCACTTTGAAACACAAGAGAAAGTCCTGCACATTATTATATGCATGCAAATACTTATAGGCATCTACAGGTGTGTATGGCTGGAAACTTCAGGGAGCAGGAAAAAGTTGCTGCTTTTTAATGGTTATGCTTCTGCTTATCTTTTTTGTAAAGATGCTCTTGATATCTTAATCTCAGTAGATATTTCTGTCTTTGGCATTCTGGAGTGGGAGGAGGTCCTTTTCTGACTCCTTAAGTGCTGACAAGTAGCTAAGCCCAACACTTGTCACCTGGTTTAAAGGCATATCCTAATATTAAAGTGCTTTGTATGAGGGTCCTATCTCTGTGCAAAAGTTACATTAGTCCAGACAGGCAACACTCACTGTTCTCCCCTTATCTACCAGTCCAGTCATTTCATCACAGAAGTTTATCCAATCTGGTCAAGCATGAGTTCCCCTTGGTGAAGCCATGATAAATGTTCCTGATTGTGTTCTTACCTTCAATGTGTCTGGAAAGGTTTTTCAGTATTAGCTGTTCCATCATCTTCCCTGGGATTGGCCTGTAGTTCTCTTGGGCTTCCTTTTTGACCTTAAAGACAGGGGTGAAATTTGTTTTCCTCCTTTGGGCACTTCTCTGAGTTGTCATCATCTATCAAAGATTACTGAGAGTTGCCTTGCCATGACATCTGCCAACTCCCTCAGCACTTGTGGGTACAACACATTAAGGCTCATGGACTTGTCTATGTCCAGTTTTCCTGACCTGATCTTCTTCCACAAAGGCTACATCTTCCTTGCTACAAACTTGCCCCTGACCTCTTAGAAATGGGATTCCTGAATGCCTGAAAGATAATGAATCATAAATTATTTCATGCATTTAGATTGCAGGATATATTTGAATGTGTTTTTTTTTTCCTTTCCATTTGTCACAGTCTCAGAAGTCTTGAGGCCTAGCAATCTAAATTTTAGCTAAAGAAGAAATTTCTCTAACTCTCTTACTGTCTCAAAATGCCAAGAGACAAGTCTTGCCTTCTCAAGGTGTGCAGTAATAGAATGACTAAAAAGAATTTATTGTACTTATCTTTTATTGTAAATTAGCCACTAGATGGAGTCTGACAGTAGTAATACTTACAGTGCAAGTACTTACAAGTACTTACTTACTCAAGCAAATACATTAAATAAATTCAGACTCTCTAGTAAGTTTTAGCTATATGAATTTGAAAAGTAATAAAGCCTTAATGAAATATTAGCTATTATAAAGCAAAGGTATTTATGAAAAGAAGTCAGTATATGAACTTCAAACTCTGCTAACTTAAATGATGAAAATAATGCAAAAAGTCTTGTGAAAATATTAGGAAGTGAGGAAATATCAGTGACCTCACATTTTTTTCAAGGTAAAAGCTTGGATAAATATCTCATTTGTAAATAAAAAAGCCAGTAAAGCAAGTCATAATACCTGTTATAAAAATAAGAAGAAAAATACTAGATAATATCCTTCTCAGGCTAAAAGAAAAGGTGATTCACTGTATCATATTAAATAGGTTTCTCCTTATATGTAGGAGTTTGTAGAGTTCATTATGAGAAAAACTGTTATCTGTATAACTGAGTTAATTGTTTGTTTCTTAAATAAAGTGTCACTTAGTGTGCTGAGGTGTCCATGAAGTGAAACTGTACTCCCTTCTTCACAGGTAATCTCTATTGATTCATATTGGTATTGATACAACCCCGGATACCCAGGCTACCTGCTGTGGATCTTTCATTTGCCAGATTTGGACAGTTTTGAATGTTAAAGTGTGTTAAAGAATACAGTAAAGAAAGCTAAGGAGAAACACTGAGTGTATGTAGATTGTCTTATGCATGACTTCCAAGAGGTGACTGGACAACTCTGCATTGCTAATCTTGCTGAATAAAGCTCTCCAGTACAGTGTGCTGTGGCTACTGCAGTCTCAGAGGCACATAGAACTTTAGTAAGTAAAGAACATTATAGGCAAATGAAGACACCAAAAAAATAATGCAATCAGGCATTTTATACTTTCAATATTACATGAGGTTAAGGACTGCTATTACTGCAGTGCTATGTATGAGTACATTATTTTTATATTTCAGAAAATCACATTCTCTTTGTGTCTGCCTCTCCAATAAAAGATCTCTTTAACCTCAGGGATCTGAACACTTTACAAAGGCTATTCGCAAATCAAAAAAAAATGATCTGTAGGAGCACTGAAGCTTTGCACTCTCCCAAAGCAGATGGGAGAATGCAGTTAGAGTGTTTCTGACTAAACAGCACAGTGTTGCTTGCTTATACAATTGGTAAGTAGTCAACCTTAATTTCTGTCTCAGTCACATTACATGTCCACTTATTACACTTCTATTGTTCTTTGTAATACAGTCAGTAAACAGAGGCTTTTTTCACTTTATAATCCATCACCACAAATTACTCCCTTTCAGTTGTATTTTGACAGTTTCTTGGAAATGAAGCAATAAGGTTTTGTGAAGCTCAGTGTGTGACTTGTTCTGGTTTTATTTCCTTGCAGAATAAGGTCTGATCTTTTCTATTTTAAATTGCAGTTAGTATACAAATTAATTGGGGTTTGCTTTAGATATGTTTCCCAGGGTTTTAAATGCATAAGAATTTGAGGACTTGAATATTCCCTTCCTCCACATATATCATCTTCTCCCTAAACAAGACCCTGTTACTGTGAATAGTGAATAGTGCTTAATTCTTAAGAGCTAAAAGACTAAGTGAAAATATAGTTCTGCATCTAAGTGAATTTCCACATTTCTGTTCTCTAAGGTGTTGCAAGAATTTGACAGTGTTTGTCCTATAATGGATCACAAGTAATATTTCACAGTGCCTTGGAAGAAAAATATATCTGTGGTTGGTATAATTTGTAATTTAGGCAGACTTGACTCCAGACTTTAGGTACCGCTGGAGGACACAGCAAATATTTTTAAACTAATGTTTTCCACGACAACTTTCACTGAAAATTAAATGAGTCTTGTGGCATCTTTCTGTGTTCTACTTTTAGGCAAAAAGGGTCAGCCTTGTAGTTTCTCTTTCGATCTTTGGTGATTACTCTTAGTCAGAAACCCTGAAATAACACAGTGCATTTCTTGCTAGAGAAAATACACAGGATATGAGGTCTTTATAGAAATCAAAAGCCAGGCTGTGACTCTGAACTTATTTCCAAGTCTTGCTGATCTGGTACCAAGTTTTCCAAAGTGAATGAGGGATGTTTGCAGATGTGGACAGAAACCTGAATGTCAGAGCTAGTTTTCAGCATTTAGGGCTTGATTTAGGGTTCTTGCACAGGCTTGTCAAGTAATTTCACAAAAAGTCTCTGTTGAACAGTTTTGATTTTCATCTCCAGTTTAGGGAAAACCACTTATTCTTACCTTGGATAGAGGGCCCTTCCTTGTTTTCTGTATGCAGAACTAGTTGGCCTTTCTAATGGACTTTTTCTTTCCTGCCTCAGACTCAGCAGCATTAGCTGAGGTTCTGTAGTTGGTTGTTTTGTTGTTTTTTTTTTCACCTCTTAAAATTTTAATAAAAGAAGTTTTTCAGTCTCTTGGCAAGTGGTTCCAGTAGGATTGTCTTCTGCCAGGAGCCTTTCTTGGCTTCCATATTGCTCCATTTGGTGCATTCTCTGTATATCTGGATTTAGCACTGACATATTTCTTCTTGGGACTGTCTGGACAGAATATGTGCGTATACGTTGTCAGGCACAAACATGGTAGAAATCTCTAAGATCTCTGGATGCACAGCAGCCTCAGGGCTGCTGCTGAGCAGTAATTCCACCCAGGTGTCCCAGATGGTTGTAATAAGTGCTTGAATCTTGCCCTGAGAAAATTTTCAAGTGGAGAAAAAATGAGAAATCCAGAGAAGTATGGACTAGGCAACTGTACCTGGACTGAAATAGTGGGGTATACAGAAATGTTATGTCCTATTCCTTATTCTGTTACAGTGACAGGACTTTTCTTTGTACTTTACCAGTCTTTCTGAAAGATGACTACAGTTTTGAGATGAAAATTTCAATGAAGTGGGAACTAGTATCTCAGAAACAAAGAAAAAACTCCTGTGCTCTGAACTTAACGTGCACTATGTTCTACATAGTTCTGTTTGTAAAGGTAATGATTGTTCTGCCTTCAGTTTAGTGGTAGATTTTCTTCCACTGACAAAGCCCCCTGAAGGAATTACTTGTGTTCCTGACGTTCTGCCACAGTTTGCCATTTTCTCCACTGGTCTGTCACAGCTCTTCATAGGCCTATGATGTGAACTGGCTTGCCGTGAGTCAAAAGGGAATGTGCACCCTGTCAGGAAGCTGGGGAGGGAAAGAAAGTTTTTTTAGCTGGCTCTGGTAGCAGAGGTGTTCTGGAATGAAACTATGCTTTGAGAGGACTGCTTGTCCTTTCTAGCAACAGTAGAAACACCAACGTTCTGTCCACAATTTGTGAGAAAGTTTACTTTGAAGGCATAAGTAACACATGTGACTTGTTTGACTTTTGCAAGGGGGAAGGCCTACCCAAAAAGAATCTGTAAACCAGTTTAATTTTGTATAGAAACTATTCCACAACCATATGGAACAAAATAACAGCTGGCCTATAATGGCATATGAAAATGAAAAGGCTGAGGAGTGTTGAGCAAATTTCCCAGTTAGGTGACTCAGTGACCACATTGTCTTTTCCTCACTTTTGCAACTTTGTTCCTGAACAACTCCGGAGTTCTTTCCAGCATGTGTCATGCAGCACATGTTTCGTTCACATTCCAGGTATCCCACACAGAGTAAAAAACTAAGGGTTTTTTTTTGCTACTCTCTTTCTCCCCCCTTCCCAAAATCCCAGTCTATTTATAAATTGCACAACTTGGCATGGAAGCACTGTGACCAACGTGCAAGCATATTGTTTAATTATCAGTTACTCTTTTTGATGTTGGTTTGGCAACCAGACAGACAAAAGTGGGTTGCAGATGTCTGGTTCAAGTGTTAGATGGGCAAAGCAGAGGGAACTGAGTAAACGTTTTCACTGCATGCTTCTCAATACTTCTTATTCTAACTCTGCCATGAGAGTGAATACACTTTCTATATGTTGTGGTCCTCATTGTTGTAGTTTTTTAATGCTATTTTTGATAATTTACTTGAAGTGCAACTTTTGCTCAGCTTCTGGAAGCTATGGATGATTTGGCGAACTCTTTCTCAAGAGAAAGAACTTCGATTCTTACTCAAGAGAATTTAGAATTTGCCCTTTATCAAAAAACAGACTCCACAATTAAGGAAAAGGAGTAAGAACCCAGATGATCAGGACAATCCCCCTTTTGTCCTTCCTGATCTGTGCTGTTAGGATGTGTTCAATGATGTCTGCCTTATTGTCAAGTGCATGATGTGTCCCCTTCCCAAACAGGAGGAAACTTCAGACCAAACTGAGTCTCCCTCTGCACTGAGCTGCTGCAAGGCCATTAATGCAGGATGTTGACTCACACAGGAGGCTTGAAGCAAAGCTATAGGCCATCTGATTATGTCTGTATTTTAATTGCACATTTCCTCCCTCACTTTACAATAAACAACAAATGTGAAAACAAAGTAAAACTACCCCCTAAAAGTTACCTCCAAAATTACCTGATGTGTACTAGGTTACAGGGTAGTTCCACAGTATTCAGATTCTATTTGTAACATCAATATTTACATTTATTATTTTATAAGCTATACTGCATCATATAATACCGTATTTTCTTACAGTCTGGGCAAATGTGATAATCTGTTGTCTGAACATTCTTAAATGCTATGCTGCAGTGTGAATTTAAAGTTACTAAGCTGATATATGTCGTTTAAAGACTGCTTGCTGCAACTAAAATTCCCATTGTGACTCGTGCAAGTTGCCTTTCTCAAGCAAAACAGAATTACACAGCTATTGCCATTAAGTCTCTTTGCCATGATTCCGGTCATGTTGTTTTATACTTCACACAGTCTGTTGCTTAAGACAGCCTTGCAAATATCAGGTGTAGGAGCTATATTCCTTTCCTGGAGGAAAGCTGAAATTTTCCACACTTTTGAGCCTGTTCTCCAAGTTAGGATATTCCTGTATAATGAAGACCATGTTGCCTGTGCATCACCTTCAAGTGCTTTTGTTCTGTTTTCTCTTTTATGATTGCATGTGTCCTTTCTAAAGGATAAATGAGATGGGTTAGAGATAAGCAAATACAGGCAATCACCTAAAGCAGCACTGAAATTAATGTCTGTGTTGCCTGCTTTCCTATGTGAGAGCATAGGAATGTGAACTTAGCTGCAGCTGTGGTGGTATGAGAATGACAACAGGAACTGTAACAATAAAACAAACAAACAAACAAAAAATATCCCACTGTTGCTGCCCTTAATCCTTTCATCTGAGCTGGAAACTTGTCTCATTGTCCTGTGGCTCTGTCTTGGATGCACTCCTGCACAGGGCATCCTGGCCCTGAGACCTAGCTTTTGGAGTAGAAAATTTAAGATTTGCTTATGCTGCTGAAGGGATTTGAGCTGAACTCTACAGATATGGAGGTTTGTAATTAAATTCCATTAGAAGAGAATTATATCTGCTAAAAGAAATCCTGGACCCCCAAAAATCTTATTTAACCATCTAAATTGGGAATAATTTAAATCTGGACTGCTACGCTTGGGTGAAATTTTCTTAGTGTGAGAGAGTTCAGGAACAATCTCAAAGAGGGACTGCACTCAGCCTTTATGAGGAGCAAATCTTGTCTTTCTTTTATTAGACAAGTTATCTCAAAATTCTTTTTGTTCTTTCTGCCAGCACAGTGTGAATACATGTCTCTGAATCAAATGCAAAGTCATGACTTGAGTGCTCTCTATAGCTGCTTTCTTCCCACCATTCCTTTGTCGTATTCTCTGGTTTGTTTAATGTTTCTAAACCACATTGCTTTTTATCTAAATTTAGTCTCATTTTAGTGATAGTGAGTTCTTGAACTCTCTGAAGCTCTTGGTGTTTTGCAATATTTGTACTCACCCTTAGCAGCACTTTGGAAAGATCAGTGACTTTCCTGTATGTTTAGTTTACTTCTTGCACTGTGATTCATGAAGATGTTGGGCTGAGTACTAACGCGTATTTATCAACATCCACAGTGAGCTGTTTCTCAGAGCAGAAACTGTTTTTTCAAACCAGCTGTCCAGAGACCATTAATTTGTCAAAAATATTTATTCTTTCTGAAAAGCCAGCTCTAAGTGTGCAAGTAAACCTTCCTTTTTTACCAGCAATTCAAGATTACTGGTCTTCTGAGACATTAGAGGATGTTGTCAGTGTGTTCCCATAGATGTCATTTCCAAGACTTTCACCAGCTGAATCAAGAAGAACTACAAGAGGCAAAGAATGATGACATATCTAGACACTCTTCTGAGGAGCTGAATCCTTTGCAATGGTTTCTGCTAAATATTTTGTTGAAATTATGCTACTCTTGATGGAAATAAAGGATATTTCACTGACTTCATTTAAGAGATGCAAAAGCTGCAGTCTTCCCTGAGCAGATATTAAGTATGTATTATAATGACCCAGGACTGCTCTTAAACTTCTTAGAATGAGCAAGACAAAGCTGTCCCAATCATTCTCTTCATTTGGTGTTACTAATTTCAAGAAACCCACATTTTTCATCTGTGTTTTTGACAATTAATACTTTAACTTTCAGAGATCACTAGGAAGCTGTAAAGCACATTTGAATATTATACCCTTGATACATGATGGTTTTTCTTTTTTTCTCTCTTCTTTTTCAGAAAGTATTTTGGAGAAAAGATAGGACTTTATTTTGCATGGCTGGGTTTATATACAGAATTCCTCATTCCATCTTCAGTAGTCGGGATTATTGTATTTCTTTATGGATGTATAACCATTGAGAGTGATATTCCTAGGTAAGATTCTCATTGACCAATAATTAGTTACTTGAAAATTATGACTGTGCTTTTTGTTTGCAATCCTCCCCAAATGTGAGAATAATTGCTTTTAACATTTTGGAAGATGCAGTGATGTACCCTGTGAGCAATAGAAATACACAGGCATTGAGTAGATAAGACAGTTGAATGGCACACATTTGTTTGGCTGCATTGTATTGCACCTCCTGAAAAAGAAATGTTTAGTGAGTCTACTGCACTATTGTAACTTCTTTTTTTATGTGACCCATTTGTTTTTTATCGATACACAGGTCTCCACTCTCACCCACAAAAATATTGTGCAGAACTCACCCAAGTTAATGCAAATGTACTGTCCATTCTGCTTGGATTATGGATTATGTAGTAAAATCAGGTTATGTGCACAAGTTAGTTGAATAATAAGTAGCAGATTTAGCATATTTTGTGTCTGAAGTGTTTTTCTTCTTGCCATTTAAAAAAATGCATTGAGTTTTGTTCTGGGTGTCCTGAGGATGTTACACTAAACAAAACTGCCAAACTGTCAGAGAGATGTTAATGTTTGCTTCTCAGTGAAAAAAGGACACTTTCTGTGTTATCTGTGTCTAACTCCTGGTAGAGAAAGGATACTGGATGAGTTGTACTGCTGCCAGTTCCTGTATTGTCTCAAATGATTTATCAGCACCTAATGTGGATCACTCAAGTAGGACAATATTACTGATAGGTAAATGATGAATAACAATATATCTGAGCTAGAGTTTGTTTGCTTAGCTTGATCTGAATGAACCCTGATGAGCTGTACTTGTCTTGTGGGAAAGCTTGTGCTAACATTTAAACATAAGTGAGATTTATAGCTAATATGTATCTCCAGCACCCTCTACTGCCTTTTGAAACAGGAGAGAGAATTACTTGAGCAATATGATAGCTGGAAACAGCTGTATGCCTTTCATCTGATATGATGTTAAACATATTGATACAACAGTTTGAATTGTTCTTTTTTTTCATTTGAAGTCAGATAAAAATACTATTTAATAGTAGGCAATATAACTGCAATATGCTAGCTATCAATGGAGCAGTGTTGCAAGTCTTTCCTTAGCTCACAATTCTGTCAAGGGCACTTCAGCTTTGCACTACTCACTTCACCTGAGTAAAACACTACAAATGTAAAGGCCTTTCACATACATTCATGGTGCAAACAAATGAAAGCATACTCAACAGTGTCAAGTAGTGTTTGGCTTGTTAAAGAGATACTGATAATGATTTTTTTAAAGACTTTTAGCAACTGAATGAATAAATAGCACTAAGACTAAGAAGTAAAATAACTATTTTAAGGTGAAGATTTTAAAATCTGCAAGAAAAACTCTTATTGAACATTTTCCAGAGGACAGCTGAACAGTGCTCTAAACTAAGGGAAAAAAAATACTACTTAACATCTGAATAAATAAGGCAAAAGTGAAAGCTTTCTAATTTTTGTAAGCTTTACTGCTAGGGGCAGGACCAGGCTTTTTTTAAACATTAAGTTAGCATTTTGTAATAGAAAAACAATGTTCTATAGACACCAAAAATACCATGTCCATATTCAGTGGGCACTCTTGAGAATCCTGGAATATAAAAGTAACATTTCCTGAAACCATGGTGCACACCATTTCTTGACACCCTTAAAGCATATTGGTATGGGTTCCTAAAATAAGTGCTCACACTTGAAGAACTTAGCCAAAAATCTTATAGGAGATGGTGGTACAGATGAGAATTGATGTTGAAGCTTTATACTGGAAAAATACACATTGCTTTTATAAATACCTCACAAAATAAAATACAGAGTAGAGGTGAATCTTAAAGTAAATGTTGTGAAATAGAATATCCTTGCTAAGAACAAGACTCTTGGATAGTACAAGTCTTAAATTCAGTGCACATATGTCAATTTATAGCAAAACCTAGGATATACTGAAAAAGGTGGTACAAATTTATTCTCTCTGTGACACAGAAGAACCAATGTGACTTGGTGCTGCCTCTGGCTTTTATGCATACTTAGATAACCAGTCCTGATGCAAAAAGTGGTATGGTACTTGACATGGATTTCTTTGTACTACCATGCAAAACTGTGTGGTTTTCAAGGCTAAGTCAAATTATATCCCACAGAATTTCCTTTATGGCCTCTTCAAAATTCTTTTGCATGAATTTAAATCTGATCTGTATCAAATCACATAACTGACTGTAGAGGTGGCCAATTCCACTTTGGCTATTTATTTTTTTTTTTATTTTAGTGTGGTAAACCTCAGTACTCAGTGATGCAGTCTTTGTTAATTCGCTGCTACAGCGTTGTGCTCAGATTGGCTGCCGTGATGCAGGGTTTTTCTGCTGTTAAGGTGCCTACAGGAATTTAACACTCCAATGCAGGGCAACATGCCTTGAATAGACACAGCTTCTGTTCTCTGCAAGCACAAGCCACATATGTTTGCAAATAGATTGTAATAGCTGTAAGGTGCTGCTCGATATCCCCGCAGAACTTGTGTCCTTGTCATTCATAGTAAAGAAATGTGCGACCAACGCAACGCCTTCACCATGTGCCCCCTGTGTGACAAGTTCTGTGATTACTGGAACCTCAGCTCTGCCTGTACTACTGCTCGAGCTAGCCACTTGTTTGACAACCCTGCCACAGTCTTCTTCTCCATCTTTATGGCTCTCTGGGGTGAGTATTGCTTTGTATGTCAACTGTCTCTTTTGATCTTGGGGCTCCTGAGAGAAACGAAAGCTGCAATGCGCAGCAGTAGAACATATAGTAAGTAGCCTTACATATAGTAAAGTGCTGTTTTGAATGGGATACATATGGCTTTATGAAACTGGCAAGCTTCAGAGGGCCAGTGAGGGGCTGTCTGTGCTGACGGTGGAGAAGACAGTATTACAAGGCTTAACCCTGTCAGCAGCGAGTTTTGGAATAAGTGGAGAGGAGTTTCATGGTTCAGAGAAGAAATTTATGTCCTTTCTTCCTCTACTGCCTTTTTTAATGGCATTTTCAATATTTGCCACACTTTTCCTCATTTTTGATTGACAGAGCAAGGCCTCTTAACAACTTTGTATTTGAGGCAGGAATGTATTTGGGGTTTGGTATGGTGTAGGCAGCTGAGAGGGTTTAATTTAAGCAGAGTCCACTTCCATGTGGGACAACTTAGTCACATAATTTTATCAAAACTTTATGGGATTCTGAGAACAATGGGACTATTACTGTTTTAATTATAATATGTTCTAAAGTATTCCATTTAAACAAGCTTGTTTTTCTTTAATGCCAAATACATCCTGACTCACTGAGGATGTCAAAACACTTCATAAACAATAATGAATGCATTAGAGTATTATTCTTGTTTCTGGCTTCAGCTTTGGCTTGAAAAGTGTGTTTACTGTGTTTTCATGTATTATTACTGGTGCTATGCCCTCATTCACTCTAGATCTTGTTTATTGTGAAAATGAAAGGTGTTATTGCTACTGTAAAATGATATTTTTATTCCTCTGTTCTTTTTTCTCAAAATGAAATTTTCAGTCTTAATATGAAGTTGAACAAATATATTATTGGACTATAGCCATCCCTCAGCAATCAGTGTGTTATACTTTGCAACTCTATTAAGTTTTACAACTTGTTTTAGAAATGTTTGATTGGTAGCTTGCTGCTGAGTGTGGATAGCATAGCATTTTTAAGGAACTTGCAGACAGAGCAGATCAGGGAAGTAAGAATTTTTTGTTTATCGGTTCCTGGAAACCCTTCAGCAGAAGCTGGAGAATATGTAAGCGCTATGTCTCAGAGAAATGGCAAAAAGGTTATAAATTTATAGACTACCTCAATTTTCCTACTTCAAACCGCCACCACTTACAGAGTAGGCTTGCAGATAAAGTGTCACAGTTTACCTGCTGCCATGACTCATGCAATTCACTGCTCTGTTCAGATTTCAGTGTAGCTCTTTAGACAGCATGTATATGAATGATGAGTCTCAAATTCCTCCATAGGCAAATAGTATCTTCCTGACAGAGAATCTGTACTGTAAACTTGCATCCATGCAAACGATCATTTCCATGAAGCCTCATCCAAAATAATTATATTTTAGAATCAGCAATGCATTGTGCAAAGCAAAATGTTGATATATCCTTGTCCTAAGATAAATTAGTAGAATCTGTAAGGGAACAGAGAGGAACAAAAAGTTCCGTATGCGTTGCTTTTAAAAAAAGACATGTAAGAATAACAAAATTCTTTCTGGGCTGTAGCTCCCCTCCAAAAAATATTTCCCACAGATTGGAAAAGTCTGTTACTGACCATGATAGCTGAGCTTGTCAGTGCAAGAAAATACAGCGGTCATATACAAAAAACAGCAAAGTGAAATAAAGTATCCTATACTAACTTTGCCCAGCTTGCCTATTATGTATTAGATTACACCAAATTTTGCCGCCTTACTACTAGTATGGGTAATATCTAGATATCATTCTGCTGAATGACAGCTCTCATTCACATAGTTAATCATCTTGCCTCAGTATTTTGAGTAAATGTTGCCAAATGCCTGTTTGTAGAATACATATATAGTGACGTGGAAAACAGCATGTCTTGTGACTTAGAACTGTATACCTGAAAGAGCAAAGTCTGGTGGTTTCAGCTGACTTCATTTCATGATGGTGTTGGGCACAAGAAGCCTTTCATCCTGCTTGCCTTCACTCATTCTGTAAGAGGTAGACGACTTACTATGTTTAATGTCTCAAAATGAATAATTTTTTTGCTAGCTGCCACATAAAGCATCTCTGTCATTCCAGCAACACTGTTTGCAAATGACCATATTTACAAAATACAAAGTAATGCCTAGCTAATGTGCATACCATCATTGCTGTAATTTCAGCTGTCAGATGTGTTTATTAGAAGTAGAGTTGAAAATATTGTGACTGTTTTTCTGCTAGAGTAAGTCAGTGCAAACTTGCTGATTTCAGAACAGCTTAGCCAACTATGTTCTTACAGAGCTAAATATGGAACCGACTTTTTGAATAACAGGAAAAAATGGAATGGGTAATAACACCCTATAAAATAACCAAATATTTTTGTGTTTAAGGTATCTAAAACCCCTTCAGTTTTCAAAACATGATAAATATAACTTTTGTATGTTCTCTCAGTCTGTAAGAAAGGATCAGAAATAGCAACTTAATTACTGAAGTTTTGAATTTACTTTCAGTGTACTGCCAGTCCTGTGTTTAAATATTTCTTTCTTGCATTATGGGAGGCTACCTGAGCTGCAAATATTTTCATCTAGATGTTGTAGTAGATTTTGCCTTTTAAGAGTCAGGTTATTTTAATAGCAGTCTGATTTTTCCCAGTGTTATCTTACAGCTTTTACCAAGTGTAGATGCACTCAAAGGAAGTTGGATCTGATTCTCTAGTGTTGTGTGTCTTGTGGATCTATCTGCAAGATATTCAAAGTAAACACTGCAGTGTTCCAAAAATATTTTCACCAACTGAAAAGGTGAATTGAAGCATTAGGAAGTGGAAAACAGTGCTCATATTTGTTTTTATAGGTACAGCTTTTATTGGTATAGTGGGTTTCTGTAGTTGGTATGTACAGGTTTAGTATTGATGTAGTTATTTCAAAATAGGTGTCCACAAGTCAAGAATAAGAAGTGCTGTTTCTAATGCATTCATCAGTCAGTCAATCATGAACAGCTAGGCAAAGGACTATCTAGAGGAAATGGCAATTATGAGAGGCAAGTCAATAAACTGTAAATATGAGACAACAGTGCATCATCTGTTCCTGCATATTTGTGAAATAGAAAAAGCAGGAGAC
Source organism: Florisuga fusca (assembly GCA_038090715.1). Classification (NCBI taxonomy): domain Eukaryota; kingdom Metazoa; phylum Chordata; class Aves; order Apodiformes; family Trochilidae; genus Florisuga; species Florisuga fusca. Next base: position 5,233,198 of record JAAWXA010000019.1, on the reverse strand, counting down.
TGAACTACTGGCCAGTCATTTAGGGCAAAATTACTGTGTCTATGCAGGATGAAAATATTCAACTGTACCATTGCAATATATTTCAAAACCACTACTTTCTATATTTTACTGAAGGCCTGAATTTACGTGTAGGTAGCAATGATTTATTTCAGTAGCAGGCTACACCTTTCTTCACATGTTTCTGGCTGATTACCAACATTGAAACGGCAAAATCTGTTTGGTCAGTTCAAGTGTTATAGATTGATATTTAGAGCAAGATTTTGTTTCATTATGTGCTTTGTACTAATGAATGACTAATGGTACATTAACAGAGATTATGTTTTTGGAGTGGATATCAGCATATGTGGTCTCAATTCCAGTCTCTGATAAGAATTCACAAGTGCCTTTGGGCAATCCACCTTTCTGTATTTTATATGTAAAAATGTAGGAACTACTGCTTCCATGTTTTACTTGTATTCTTTCTTCAAAATTGGGCCTGAGGTTTCTTAGTGCCTGTTTATAAAGGGCTTAATATAATGGGATTCAAATATCAGCTGGAGCTTATAAGTAATGTAAGTATTCAACGTAGTGCATAAGATTTATAACTCTAAAAATGTTTGATTCTTTTAAAGCTACTATGTTCCTTGAACAATGGAAACGTTTGCAGATGAGACTGAGTTACTTCTGGGATCTAACTGGACTGGAGGAAGAAGAAGTAAGTTTCCTTCCCCTGTCCTAATTTACTGTATAAAATTTTCTATACTTGAAGTTATGCATTGATATTTAGATTTTTCATGAGTGTTCTCCATCCCAGTGCAGGTTATGGCTATGTTTTTCTAAAAGACAATAGCTGATAGAATTTTGAGTATTAACGTATCATTGAAAAAATCTTCACCTAGTTGGCACTAAAATTTTAATAATTCATGTTGAAAAAGATTACAAGATAACAGCAGATCATTCTTTGCTGAGTGCCCATATGCCATTGTACAGAGTGCAATAATGGAACAATACAGAACAAACATATTGTCATACAGATGCTACTTCATTATGTATAAAAAAAATTCTCCGTGACTGTGGTTGTATCAAGTCAGGGTAGAATAAATAATATTTGTGTCCAGGTACATGCTGCATCTGTGATTCCCTAAGTGCAACACCCTAAACCCTTGAGCATCCTCCCTTGTGCATGGTGGGATCAGCTCTACTTAACTCATTATGAAAAGATGTTTGTCTTCTTTGTTCTTAAAAAAACCCAAAACCAAACATCATTGAATATTTCCCTTCCTCCCTAGGCAATCTATTCTGATACTTACTTACCCATACTGCTAATAAGCTTTCCTAGTGCCTAGCTTAAATCATCCCCTTACTAATCTCTTCCTTGAAGAAAAATGCACAAAATGGATGTCTCTTGACCTGATCTTTTTATCAAAAAGCCACACGCCATATAATCTCCTGCCAGCTATTTGTAATTCAGAAAAAATGCAAAAGTTAGATCAGATTTTGTTCACTGTTTATGTATTTGATTCAAAAAGATAAGAATAATTTTTTCTGTAACACATTCTGGTACTGTATCTCAGTGGTGGTGAAGTCTTTGAAACTGCTGAAAATTATGCTGCAAAATGGAAAACTATGCCTGATCAGGTTAGACCAGAAGGAACTAGCAGCAGAATGTAAATAATCACTTAAGAGAGCAAGAAGATAAAGGACAGAAGGTTTAGCATTTTTAAGACTAGATGGGATTGTTTATTGTTAACAATTTCCTTTAAAAAAAGGGAAGGTAGGGAACCCAAACAGGGAGTAAAACAACCATAAAAGTTTAAGAGCTGAGAAGTGTATTGTTAGAATTATATTGAAATATAACTTTTGTGAATACTTAGCTATACAATTTTTACTAAAATCACAGCTTTTTGTCCACCTTGCAAATTCTGGGAGCAAACTCTTTTTCTGAACCCTATTATGGTTCGGAGAGACCAAGGCTAATTAGTACCGATATGATGGCCTAGAGAGAGGGGTCTTGAAGAGAGGCTCCTGTTCTTTTTTAATAGTTCTCCATGTGCACATCCATCAGGTGCTTGGAATAGCCACGGCCCCTTTTCCTGAGTTGGGTCTACCTCAAGGGACCTTCAGCCATTTAAATCAGCAATCATAGAGTCTGGGTTCTGCAGATGTAATCTTCCTCATTCCAGGTGCTATTCATCATCCCTTCCCTGTTCCAGTAAACCTGTTCTAGTTCTAACATCCAACATGACCACTAAACCAAGGCACAGTGTAATGCTACTTTGATACTAATGCTAATGTGGTAATAAAACAGGCAGCATAAGACTTCTTTGTTTAAAATGTGGACAACTGAAAAACAAACTCTTAATACAACAATTGTGTGTTCACAGCTAAATCCTCTTGTGAAAAAACCATTCAGTAGTGGTGGAAGGGGAACATGTAGCTACAATATTTCGTGTTGTCTCAAAATTTTCTTTCCATCCTCACTACTTCTCAGTCGTCAGTAAAGACTGAAAAAATATTTAAGGTCAAAGACAGATTTTTAGTTCTGTCTGTATTTCTGCACAGTGGAGAGTGGCCGATGATCTAATCTGGACCATGGTTCAACTTGAAAAATTCATGAAGATTTGGAAAATGGTTGGTCAGAATATGCACCATCTGCAGTCAGATAATTCTGAATAATCTAAAGCTTTTGTTATCTTTTAGGAAGCATGCCTTAAAATGCTATATAGAGTCATAGAATCATAGAATCATAGAATCATAGAATCATAAAATCATAGAATCATAGAATCATAGAATCATAGAATCATAGAATCATAGAATTAGCCGGGTTGGAAGGGACCTCAGAGATCATCAAGTCCAACCCTTGACCCACCGGTGCAGTTGCTAGACCATGGCACTGAGTGCCACATCCAGTCTCTTTTTAAATGTCTCCAGGGACGGAGAATCTACCACATCACCGGGCAGCCCATTCCAATGCCTGATCACCCTCTCGGTGAAGAAATTCTTTCTAATATCCAACCTAAATCTCCCCTGGCACAACTTAAGACTGTGTCCTCTTGTCTTGTTGAAAGTCGTCTGGGAAAAGAGACCAACCCCCACCTGGCTCCAACCTCCTTTCAGGGAGTTGTAGAGAGTGATGAGGTCTCCCCTGAGCCTCCTCTTCTTCAGGCTGAACAGCCCCAGCTCCCTCAGCCTCTCTTCTTAGGGCCTGTGCTCGAGTCCCTTCACCAGCCTGGTTGCCCTCCTTTGGACCTGTTCCAGGACCTCGACATCCTTCCTAAAGTGAGGGGCCCAGAACTGGACAAAGTACTCGAGGTGTGGCCTCACCAGGGCTGAGTACAGGGGCAGAATCACCTCCTTGGACCTGCTGGTGATGCTGTTTCTGATACAGGCCAGAATGCCATTGGCCTTCTTGGCCACCTGGGCACACTGCTGGCTCATGTTCAGCTTCTTGTCAATCCAAACTCCCAGGTTCCTCTCTGTCTGGCTGCTCTCCAGCCACTCTGTGCTCAGCCTGTAGCGCTGCATGGGGTTGTTGTGGCCAAAGTGCAGGACCCGGCACTTGGCTGTGTTGAACCTCATCCCATTGGAATCAGCCCAGCTCTCCAGTCTGTCCAGGTCCCTCTGCAGAGTCACATTGCTTTTACCCGTTGTGGAAGGTTGCCTGGAGGCCATGGGTCTCACGTGCACAGAGGTTTAAAGGAAGAAAGCTCCAGGGAAATAAACATTCTAGAAGTACCATAAATAGACAATGCTGAGAAAATACTATGTCAGAAACAGAAATCCAGTCTGAAACTAACTGGAAGAAAGTTTTATGTGTGGTGGAAAAACTGGGCTATTTATGAGATATTCTTATTAAAATGGGAGAGACTGATAAAGACTTTGAGATCTGGCATGCAGAAACATTCTTACCTTATATTCACTTGTCTGTCTCTGGTAAGAATAAGACTGGAAATTAATATTTGCAGTAGTTCTATCCATGTGATAGTAAATTTGATCTAGCATTCAGCTTTGGCAGCTACTTTCCCACTCAATTTTATCACTTAAATCTATGACCTCTGACAAGGCGTAATAGGATGAATCCACAAAATGTTCACCTTTTTTCATGCATCAGTGACCTTCTCTTTAAACCTTGTGTCTAAGGTTTTTGGAATCACTGCGGTGCATAATGTGCAAAATGTAGCCTCCTTGGACCAATGACAAGTTCAAGGCCCACTGTCTCATGATTTTGGTCTTGATTAGGATAAAAATACCTTGTCCTAGTTGGAGAAAATTAGCCTAAGCAGTTCATAGTATATTTTGTCTTGATACCGCATTGTTATGATTGATGAAGCAGCTTTTTGACAAAAATAAAAGATTTTGCAGTGTTTATTGGTTTTTGTTTTGTGAGAGCTACAAATTTGTAATACATCTAAAGTACACTCAGTCTTAAATATTGACAGAGAAAAATTTCCATAGCCATGCACTCTTAAAGACTACCTCCACAGCCACGTGTTGTCACTGTTACACATTAGGAGACACAAAAGAAAAGAAAACAAACAAACAAAAAACCCTCCAAAACCCAAACCAAACCAAACCAAACCAAAAAACAAAAACCAAACTGTGCCCAAGGGAGAAACAATCCATTCTGTATGAACATTTCTTTGGAGAAGAGTTTCTATGTTTATATAATGATACAGATTCTAGTCCGTAACTTCAACTACTTAATACTACCATAGGACAACTAAATACAAGAAACATAACAGTGATATGCACAAACATTTTAAATTTTCTAGTGTCCAGCTAATGTTTTTTCAAAGTTAGAGAAATAAGGCAAGATGGAAGTTGCTTCACTAACAACCTGGATAATGCCCCATTTTAAAGGGCTAATATACAACTTTGCATCTGGGTTTCTTCTTTACATTTGTCAGCAATATTTGTGCAGTAGAATAATTGTAAGCAAACCTTTCAGTACCATATGTAGGAGTATTTTAAATGGGGGAATTTTAATAGATTAGTGAACAAAAGCAAATGTTTTTATATTCTGCTACACTTACCTACAAGATGTGGTATCTTGACATTGCAATGGCAACATTTTGTTGTTTGGTCTTACAGTCACTTAAAATCTGAAGCCATATCTCAGAATTTTATCTTGCAGGTAATCCTTTAAAGCACTACTGCTACTCTTGTTCTGTGGGAGCAAACAAAGGCATTCTATCTATTTACTGGCAAATACATTTCCATAATGTACCTTCTGGATTCTTTTGACTACTTGAGTTTTATGTGGCTTTGCAATATCTTTGATAGCTGTGCTCCTATGTACTTGTACAGTGGCTTTTGTCATTTAAAATCCCTGAACTTGTAATAATGTTATATGACTTATTGAGGCTTTTGTTTTCAACTTACATAAATTAAATTTATTGTGCAAATATTCTAGACTACAAATAGTGTGAACAACTACTACTGATCACTTCATATGGGCTGAGATATAAAAGTACTTTTTCTTGTGTGAGCATCCCATTACTAAGAGAGTCTAGTGCAGATCACTGGTGTGAATAATAATCTCCTAGACCTTCTCCCTCTCTTCCCCACTGTGTCATCATCATAAGAAACAGAGGATTTTATTCCTTGCTTTGTAATAATTCGTCCTCTTGCAGCAGAAAACATCTGGGCTCTCTGTTGTATTCATTCCAAGTTTCCATCTTGATTTAGGGCAGTTCTTATTTGTGGACACCTTCCTGCCTATCAGTGTGCAGTGGTTTGCTGCTCTGTTTATGTTCTGTATATCAGGATAAGAGTGGTCAATGAATTTTCAATGTTTCTTTGAATGTTCATAGTGTAAAAATGAAGCAGTGGGTTGGCTTATTTTTTCTTATTATTCTTTTTGCAGGTTCTATTTTTTTTCAGCAGCCCAGATGTGTTTCTCATGCTTTTAAAAATTCCATTAGTGCTTTCTTCCAAAATCAAAGAGAAATTAAGGAGAGATCTGTTCTCTGTGTATATTCATGTTGAACTGGATCATTACCTACACAGCTTTAGGCTGCAATGTATAGTGGATACACACATTGTTTGTTTGAGGCAAATCCTGGAGACCATTCTTATGGAAAATTCTCATTGACATCAACATAAGTTTTGTCTGAGTGAAAATTTCATGATTTGGCTCTTTGTTTTCAGGACGGGAATTATCGTTTTCTACTCTGAGCACTCATTTGGCCTCAGAGTACCTTGGCTCACATAGTTTTCAATAAAGGTCTGGCAGCTGTACTGGCAAACTTCCAGCATCATGGGATTCATATTTATCCCTACATGGACAGTTTGCCTTCTTCAAGTCATAAGAACTATTTCTAGCTTATTGTCCTAAGTGTAGAACTTAGGGAACACTCTCAGAGAAAGAATTGGTTCTGAATCGTGTTTTTTTTATAGCAGAATAGAGTTGTTCCTTTACATCCATGTATATATGGTCAGGATCAAGTATCTCTAAATCTGTGATGTAAAGAATAGTGTCATGCAATATGCTCATAAAAAGATGTAGATACATGCATTACAGGAGGTGCTGTGGGGTGAAATGAGTTGGCAGTTTTGTTGAGGACAGATCAACTAATTTTCCTGTCTAGATGTTGGTGTATGAAATGCAGTTAAAATCATAGAATTGTTAAGGTTGAAAAAGACCTCTAAGGTCATCAAGTCCAACTGTCAAACTAACACCCCCATGCCAAATAAACCATGTCCTGAAGTGCCACATGTACAGTTTTTTTAAACACTTCTAGGACTGGTGACTCCCACTTCCCTGAAGAGCTTGTTCCAAGCTTCCCCTTTTACACTAAAGAACCTTTCCCTAATATCTAAGCTAAACTTCCCCTAGCACAATTTGAGTCCATTTCCTCTCACCCTATTGCTGGTTACTTGGGAAAAGAGTCAGGCACCCACTTTCCTACCACCTCCTTTCAGGTACTTGTAGCGNGGTGGGTCAAGGGTTGGACTTGATGATCTCTGAGGTCCCTTCCAACCGGCTAATTCTATGATTCTATGATTCTATGATTCTATGATTCTATGATTCTATGATTCTATGATTCTATGATCTATGATTCTATGATTCTATGACTCTATATAGCATTTTAAGGCATGCTTCCTAAAAGATAACAAAAGCTTTAGAATATTCAGAATTATCTGACTGCAGATGGTGCATATTCTGACCAACCATTTTCCAAATCTTCATGAATTTTTCAAGTTGAACCATGGTCCAGATTAGATCATCGGCCACTCTCCACTGTGCAGAAATACAGACAGAACTAAAAATCTGTCTTTGACCTTAAATATTTTTTCAGTCTTTATTAATTTGTTTCAGCTGTACCAATGTCTCTTTTAATTGTTTCATATAAATATCCTGACGACTGAGAAGTAGTGAGGATGGAAAGAAAATTTTGAGACAACACGAAATATTGTAGCTACATGTTCCCCTTCCACCACTACTGAATGGTTTTTTCACAAGAGGATTTAGCTGTGAACACACAATTGTTGTATTAAGAGTTTGTTTTTCAGTTGTCCACATTTTAAACAAAGAAGTCTTATGCTGCCTGTTTTATTACCACATTAGCATTAGTATCAAAGTAGCATTACACTGTGCCTTGGTTTAGTGGTCATGTTGGATGTTAGAACTAGAACAGGTTTACTGGAACAGGGAAGGGATGATGAATAGCACCTGGAATGAGGAAGATTACATCTGCAGAACCCAGACTCTATGATTGCTGATTTAAATGGCTGAAGGTCCCTTGAGGTAGAGCCAACTCAGGAAAAGGGGCCGTGGCTATTCCAAGCACCTGATGGATGTGCACGTGGAGAACTATTAAAAAAGAACAGGAGCCTCTCTTCAAGACCCCTCTCTCTAGGCCATCATATCAGGTGCTTGGAATAGCCACGGCCCCTTTTCCTGAGTTGGCTCTACCTCAAGGGACCTTCAGCCATTTAAATCAGGAATCATAGAGTCTGGGTTCTGCAGATGTAATCTTCCTCATTCCAGGTGCTATTCATCATCCCTTCCCTGTTCCAGTAAACCTGTTCTAGTTCTAACATCCAACATGACCACTAAACCAAGGCACAATGTAATGATACTTTGATACTAATGCTAATGTGATAATAAAACAGGCAGCATAAGACTTCTTTGTTTAAAATGTGGACAACTGAAAAACAAACTCTTAATACAACAATTGTGTGTTCACAGCTAAATCCTCTTGTGAAAAAAACCACTCAGTAGTGGTGGAAGGGGAACATGTAGCTACAATATTTCGTGTTGTCTCAAAATTTTCTTTCCATCCTCACTACTTCTCAGTCGTCAGGATATTTATATGAAACAATTAAAAGAGACATTGGTACAGCTGAAACAAATTAATAAAGACTGAAAAAATATTTAAGGTCAAAGACAGATTTTTAGTTCAGTCTGTATTTCTGCACAGTGGAGGGTGGCCGATGATCTAATCTGGACCATGGTTCAACTTGAAAAATTCATGAAGATTTGGAAAATGGTTGATCAGAATATGCACCATCTGGAGTCAGATAATTCTGAATATTCTAAAGCTTTTGTTATCTTTTAGGAAGCATGCCTTAAAATGCTATATAGAGTCAGATTGCTTTTACATGTTGTGGAAGGTTGCCTGTAGGCCATGGGTCTCATGCACAGAGGTTTAAAGGAAGAAAGCTCCAGGGAAATTCTAGAAGTATCATAAATAGACAGTGCTGAGAAAATACTATTTCAGAAACAGAAATCCAGTCTGAAACTAACTGGAAGAAAGTTTTATGTGTGGTGGAAAAACTGGGCTATTTATGAGGTATTCTTATTAAAACGGGAGAGACTGATAAAGACTTTGAGATCTGGCATGCAGAAACATTCTTACCCTATATTCACTTGTCCGTCTCTAGTAAGAATAAGACTGGAAATTAATATTTGCAGTAGTTCTATCCATGTGATAGTAAATTTGATCTAGCATTCAACTTTGGCAGCTACTTTCCCACTCAATTGTATCACTTAAATCTATGACCTCTGACAAGGCGTAATAGGATGAATCCACAAAATGTTCACTCACTGCGGTGCATAATGTGCAAAATGTAGCCTCCTTGGACCAATGACAAGTTCAAGGCCCACTGTCTCATGATTTTGGTCTTGATTAGGATAAAAATACCTTGTCCTAGTTGGAGAAAATTAGCCTAAGCAGTTCATAGTATATTTTGTCTTGATACCGCATTGTTATGATTGATGAAGCAGCTTTTTGACAAAAATAAAAGATTTTGCAGTGTTTATTGGTTTTTTTTTTGTGAGAGCTACAAATTTGTAATACATCTAAAGTACACTCAGTCTTAAATATTGACAGAGAAAAATTTCCATAACCATGCACTCTTAAAGACTGCCTCCACAGCCACGTGTTGTCACTGTTACACATTAGGAGACACAAAAGAA
>JAAWXA010000019.1:5052430-5223758 GCA_038090715.1 Florisuga fusca | reverse complement strand
CTTCAGCCCTGTCGCAGTTAGGCAGTTTTGCAGTTTTGATTGTATTTCCAGTATAAATGGAAAAATAATAATTGGAATATGTTTAGCTGAAAGTGTCTATATCCGTTTCAAGTCTAAGAACAAGCACTTTTCCCCTTCTTGTAGATGGGTATCATGCTGGCAAGATTCCAGTCATCTGGGACCTCCCCTCACTTCCGAGGACATGGAAATGTCTTACTAATAAAACTAGACATAACTTGACTAAATTTGAAAACAATATGCACTCAAAGCAAAACTGTCGATGGAAAAGTAAGTTATAGTACAATGGCATTAGATTTTCTCACTCTGTTTCATTTCAAACCAATTTTCAAAAGTTGCCCTGACCTCTGGCAGGTGCCCCTGCTATCCCAGAATTCTTTGTTTAGAAGAAAATAAGAAAAAAAAGAAGAAAGATGATTCAGCTCTGCAGGTGCTTCCACAGTGTAATCAGATCTCCTCATGATCTTAAAGCTTCATTTATCTCATTTGCCTACTTTCATCAGGCTCTCTCTTCTCACCTAGCCCTAGGTGCCTGCTGTCTTTATGCTTTCCTAATTTAAGTTTAAAGGTGCTTCTTCCATGTGACCTCTGAACCTTGCCTAAGTAAATGTGATGTAAATTAATGCAAATCAACAAAACTTTAAAAACTTCTAAGTTCTGATATTCTCTGCTATGGAGAATATGTAATTGCACATTTGTACAATGTGGATCCCTCCAGCAGCTGGGCCCATTCAGTCTGCCCAGTAGCTGCCTCTGGACTCCAGTGTTCCCAGCTGCTGGTACCCAGAGGTACAAGCCTGCAAAGCTGCACTTGTTTGCTGGTGGTCAAACACCCTTGCAGACCAGCAAGCTATTCACATGTGAGGAGCCCTTTTCATCCCCTTATCACTCGATTTTTACACATTTGTTTCTCCTCAGATGACTTTAACCCCTCCTTCTCCACCTTTGGTTCTTTCCCTAAGCATCCCATAATAAGTCCTGTGCTAAATACTCTTTGGATGCATGCCATAATGTATCCCATACCACTCGGCAGTGATCCCTCTAGCCTGTTGTGGAATCATCTTGAAGACTTGGGTCACAAATGAGTGATCAGATTAATTTTCATTATATTTTAATGTCAATCTTTTGCTTNATAAGAGACAGCCTCCCTGATAAGGAAAGGAGAGAGAATAAGCGAAAGAGACTTATGGGTTGGAAACTAAACTACACAATTTTAATGAAACAGGAATGATAAATAGGAAAAGTTACTAATTATATACTTTTACACTAAAGAACCTTTCCCTAATATCGGTACGGGAGCTAAACTTCCCCTAGCACAATTTGAGTCCATTTCCTCTCACCCTATTGCTGGTTACTTGGGAAAAGAGTCAGGCACCCACTTTCCTACCACCTCCTTTCAGGTACTTGTAGCGAGCACTAAGGTCACTGCTCAGCCTTCTCCTCTCCAGACTAAACAATCCCAGTTTCCTCAGCTGCTCCTCATACGACTTTTGCTCTAGACCTTTCACCAGCTTTTCTGCCCTTCTTTGGACTTGCTCCAGCACCTCAGTGTCCTTCTTGTACTGGTAAGCCCAGAACTGAACACAGTTCTCAAGGTGTGGTCTCACCAGTGCTGAGTACAGTGAGCAATTACCCCTCTAGCCTTATTGGCCACACTATTTCTGATACAGGCCTGTTGGCCTTCTTGGCCACCTGGACATACTGTTTGTTCATGTTCAGCACCCCCCAGGTCATTTTCTGCTGAGCAGCTTTCCAGCCACTGTTCCCCAGGCCTGTAGCATTGCCTGGGGTTGTTGTGACCCAAGTGGAGGACCCAGCACTTGGCCTTGTTAAATGTCAGGCAACTGGACTGGGCTCACTGATCCATCCTATCCAGGACCCTCTGCAGAGTCTTCCTACCCTCAGGCAGATCAACACTGCCACCCAATTTGGTGTAATCTGAAGAATTACTGAGAATGCACTCAATCTGCTCATCTAGATCATTGATAAAGATATTGAACACTACTGGTCCCAAAACTGAGTCTTGGGGAACACCACTTGTGCCTGGCCACTCACTGGATTTCACTCCATTCACCACAGCTTTCCGGGCTCCTCCAGTTTTTTAACCAGCAAAGAGTACAGGTCTAAGCTATGATCCACCAGTTTCTCTAGGAGAATTCTGTGGGAGACAATGTTAAAGACTTTACTTAAGGCCAGGTAGATGACATCCAGCCTCTCTAGGCTGACCACCTGGTTATAGAAGGAGATCAAGTTGGTCAAGCAGGACCTGACTTTCATGTACACATGCTGGCAGGGCCTGGTCACCTGTCTGTCCTGCACATGCCATGTGAGAGCACTCAAGATGAAACACTTCACGATCTTTTCCAGCACCAAAGTTAGGCTGACAGGCCTGTAGCTCCCCAGATCCTCCTTCCAGCCCTTCTTGTAGATGGGTATCATGCTGGCAAGATTCCAGTCATCTGGGACCTCCCCTCACTTCCGAGGACATGGAAATGTCTTACTAATAAAACTAGACATAACTTGACTAAATTTGAAAACAATATGCACTCAAAGCAAAACTGTCGATGGAAAAGTAAGTTATAGTACAATGGCATTAGATTTTCTCACTCTGTTTCATTTCAAACCAATTTTCAAAAGTTGCTCTGACCTCTGGCAGGTGCCCCTGCTATCCCAGAATTCTTTGTTTAGAAGAAAATAAGAAAAAAAAGAAGAAAGATGATTCAGCTCTGCAGGTGCTTCCACAGTGTAATCAGATCTCCTCATGATCTTAAAGCTTCATTTATCTCATTTGCCTACTTTCATCAGGCTCTCTCTTCTCACCTAGCCCTAGGTGCCTGCTGTCTTTATGCTTTCCTAATTTAAGTTTAAAGGTGCTTCTTCCATGTGACCTCTGAACCTTGCCTAAGTAAATGTGATGTAAATTAATGCAAATCAACAAAACTTTAAAAACTTCTAAGTTCTGATATTCTCTGCTATGGAGAATATGTAATTGCACATTTGTACAATGTGGATCCCTCCAGCAGCTGGGCCCATTCAGTCTGCCCAGTAGCTGCCTCTGGACTCCAGTGTTCCCAGCTGCTGGTACCCAGAGGTACAAGCCTGCAAAGCTGCACTTGTTTGCTGGTGGTCAAACACCCTTGCAGACCAGCAAGCTATTCACATGTGAGGAGCCCTTTTCATCACCTTATCACTCGATTTTTACACATTTGTTTCTCCTCAGATGACTTTAACCCCTCCTTCTCCACCTTTGGTTCTTTCCCTAAGCATCCCATAATAAGTCCTGTGCTAAATACTCTTTGGATGCATGCCATAATGTATCCCATACCACTCGGCAGTGATCCCTCTAGCCTGTTGTGGAATCATCTTGAAGACTTGGGTCACAAATGAGTGATCAGATTAATTTTCGTTATATTTTAATGTCAATCTTTTGCTTGTTTGCTTTTCCTTTTTTCAGGAACATCCCAGACCAGAGTATGAAACCAAACTGCTGCAGAAGAAACTGACAAATAAGAAAATGGCAACTGAAAACTCAAATGAAGTAAGATACAACTTACTCTTTCTACTTATATTTGATTCTTGCGTTGTTACATTGAGAAAATCTTTTTGTCTGTCTCTGATGAATAGTTTGCAAAAGACACTTAATCAGCCCTATAACTTGCTTGCTAGGGGTTTGGTGTTATGTATCCCTGCAGTGCCATTGAAAGGCTTTGTGATCATCATTTTGCTAGCTCTGCAAAGAAATTGCTGTAAAGAAATTTGCAGAGGAATATGTCTGACAGGTGGTTCAGGATCTGATTTGTAAAGTAATGAGTGACTAGTAAGATAATCATCAGAGGAATTCTCATAGCAGTGACCTAGAATTGCAGTAGTTTGTGGATAATAAAGAAAACAGCTTTTATTCTAGTGCTTCTATTTGCATAGCTATCTGGCATCTTCAGCCCTGTCGCAGTTAGGCAGTTTTGCAGTTTTGATTGTATTTCCAGTATAAACGGAAAAATAATAATTGGAATATGTTTAGCTGAAAGTGTCTATATCCGTTTCAAGTCTAAGAACAAGCACTTTTCCCCTTCTTGTAAAATGCTGATTGATGTCTATTTTCTAAGCACTTGTCTCTAGATTTTGTCCATTGCTTGGTTAGCTATTGCTTATTCCCTGCATGCCACATATGCCTACAAAGTCAAAACATTCCAAAGCTATGCCCAGTTTCCAGGTAGAAAGAAGCATCTTGCTTTGTTTAGACATTGAGAACCAGTATCTGAAGTGGAGAATGCTCCGGTTGCCAGGTTTGGTGCAATAAATTTAGCCTTGCATCTTGTGAAAGAACTTAACTATCCCCTTTTTCCTATTTCCATCAAGACTGTATCCCAGTGGCTTTCCCTTTCACCTGTTGAGCCCAACTAAACTCCACAGAAGACAGCTGAAAGATTCTGAATTGCTTTAATGGGCTTTGGCTCTCATCCATGAGTCATGAGGCAGTGTGAGGTGATTAGCTTGCTTAAATGAAAGAAATCACAGCATTACAAATTAGAACTGAATCTAAGGTAAAAGAAAGCAATGCAAATGAGGAACCATGGAAAGATGCAGCACTACAGAAATGTGAATAACTCCTTTCAAACTTCAGGATAGGAAAGGCTTTCCTGGAATATTTTTTTCTCTAATTATTTTTTTGCCAATACAGATGGAAAAATATCACTCAGGAAAAATTTGCTTCAGGTTTTTCAGGCATGTATGTGCAGAATTTCTCCAAAGTCCCAGCAGGAGACAATACCCTATTTTGGAAATTTATGTGATAATTTTGAACTGCAAGCTGCAAAACTGAAACAAACAAACAAAAAAATTAAAAAATAGCAATATTTAAATCTGAAGTAATTTTGAATAAAAGGTATTTTAGTTCTTGGGTAATTTTTTTGAAAAGTTTCTGAGAGTCATCTCTTTTCTAAGCTTAATAAAAAAATAAAATTCTTTGACATTTGACATCCAACAGTTACTCATATGGAGCAGTTATTCATATGGTAAAACATTTAATTTGTGTTGATTATGGTAAATTTCTAATAAATGCATTCATCGTGTAATGTACTGACTACCATATCTCTCCAAAATACTGAAATATGCTCCATACTTGTGAGCAGTTTTCCATCAGTCAACGTTTTGCTTACTAATACTTGCAATCACTTTTTCGATTTCCCTCAATTCTTTCCAGCAAATAACACATTAGTGTGGGTTTGGAAGGTGTGTTGCTCAATGTTTTGCAGCTCAATCTCTTAAGGTAATACTAAGATAGTCATATAAGGGCAAGAATTTTTTGTGTAACACCTGCTGAAGAGGGAAAAGGCTATTTCTTTCAATGAACTGTTCTGTTTAATGTAATTGTGAAAATGTACCACTACATTTGGTTTTGGAAGTTCCTGAAAAATGAGACATTAAAAGTGATGAGTATTTAAGACCTCAATAGTTCTTCTGCCCAGTTTTTAGGGGTTTTCATCTTTTCTTTTTCCTCCCTCAGATGGCTGTATGTTATAATCATTGCAATGCCATTAGCTCAGAAACTTTTGCATGGCAGGTTAATATTAAGGCACAGGTTTCTGTGAGGTCTCTGGCTCTGTACTTCTGCCTTGTTGGGTGGAAGCCAGGGTACAGGACTTTGTCATATTAATAGTGCAGATCTAGCATCTGGACCTTCATCAAAGTAGAGGTTTCTCTGTAGTTAAACATTCAGTCCTAATTACTTGATTCTGTATGAAGACACAGATGCTTGTGAGGTCTCAGGCTCATCATATCTTGGTTGACTGTCTAATATCATGGCATAATCTCTGTGAAGTTCTCGCCTGAATATTTTTTAGCGAAGTACTGTAATTTAAAGGCATATGTTTTGTGGGTGTAGCTGATCAGCAACTGTAGTCTGCTGTGTTGATATCAAAGGACTGGCTCTGGCACCACTGCCTAAAGCTTCTCAATACTTATCTAATATGAAGTCAGAAGTCCCAGTTCAGCAGCTGTGGCTTGTTGGGATAGAAATGATGCCAAAGCTGCGGCTATTGTGAGAATACTGATTTTGAGCTTACTTAAAGGCATACATTTCTATAAAATTACTGGCTTGTTTCCAGTATGTTAACTCCTCTGTTATGGTGAGGATTTCCCTAGTTTTATGGTGAGAAACAGAGGTTTTATGTGGAAAGCACTGTATACAGTGCAATTTTTTTTTCTTGCCTTACTCCAAGCAATCCGGGTGAAGATAATTGGGTTATTTTTGAAATGAAGGGACATGAGTTTGGTTATGGACTGGTTTTGTGATTGCAGAAGAAAATTGACACCACTTGCATACTCTTTTAAGTGATAACTTGGGAATACCTGCTAACAGGAAACCTACTTTGACATACAGCTTTCTCTGTCTGCTGTAGAAGTCATTAATTTTAATGAGTGTGGAAGATGCCCAGCACCTGTCAGGCCCAGTAAACATATGAGTCACTCTACCCAGCCAATAAATTCCAAATCAGCTTGATGAGATGGGCAATAGAAGCTATTGCATATCCAATGTATTACTTGCCCAGTGGGGTTTGTGTTACAGAATATTGCTTTCACACAAATACTACTTAGAGTATTTAAGCTACTGTAATGAGCAAAGATCAAAATTCCAGCCTACATCACGCCATGTGGTTTCAGTTGTTTAATAAATATTTTATTGGTGATTTTGGGAATGGGAAAGAAACTGTGTGGTCTCAGTGAACTTCACAAAAGATTTCTGTGAAGTTACTCTTACAATAACACCCGCATGTTCTACTGTTTTGGAATATAATTAACTTAAAGCTGAAAGAGTTGAAATATTTACATGAAGTGCCTCAGGCTAGCTAGCAAATACATAAGCATATTCTTTATAAATTATGACATTCATTTAGAAAAATGAATGCAGTTCTAAGGGACTGATCCTGGAAACCTACAGTGTTCTGGTTTATATTCAGTAGTAATCAATATTTGATTCTTTGTGGTCACAGACAAAGTTTTCCAATGTAGAGGTTCTTGATTCATGCCATTAAAAGGCTTATCTGTCCTTGCAGCAGAGCTGAATGTTCATGTGTCCGATAATATATTCATGCAAATATGGCAGATGCAATTGTGGTAATGAAGCAGTCAATATTATTCTTTGTTGTTCTTGTTTAATACACTATAACATTGAAGATGTGGATAAAAATATTTGATGAATAGGGTAAAGTTACTGTATCTAAAAACTATTAACTGAAAAAGGTGTTGGATATTTGTCATCTTCCGATAAGTCATTCCTCTCTCAGTGCAACAGTAATAGTCTCAGTGGAAATAAATAAATGCAGGTCAGGAAATGAAAATTGGTCTCATGCCTGAAAACATGCAGATGGGGTTGGGTCCAGGTCTTGCTGGAGCTGATGGAAAGAAAGCCTTGCAGTCATTTCTGGGAGAGATGGATCAGACCCTGACTCCTTTTCATTAAGTGTCCAGCTGATCTGGCCAACATGATGCAGCATCACATATATTCTTATCTTTCTTATTTGGCAGGAAACTGAATAGGTCATTCTACATATTTCTCAAGGAAAACTTTCATTAAGAAAAAGAGGACTTGTTTGTTGGATTATATCCCAACTTGGAGGAAACCCTGGGAGTAATAGAATCTGGCATTGCATCCTGCCCTTAATTCATTCAAAAAATTAAAGTGGCAGAATAAGTTATTTAAATTGTTAATTCAGCTGGTAATTGAAACAAAAGAAAGAAATATTTCTTTCCAAACCATTGTTTCAGTTATTATGGGATTAAAGCAAGATGGTTTGACAAGGAAGGTCTTTAGTGTAAGGATAATGCAGGCAAATACAAAGTAGAATTTTACATTGATGATGAACACTAAATATATATATATATACATATATAAATAAAAACGTCAACATGGCAAAACATGAAATAGTATCTCTTGCTGCTAGTTGGTTCCTTACACAGTTTTGCATAAAAAGATCTCCCATAATGCCTGAGAAACACTTCAGAAGTTGAACAACACCTCTTTATTAGCAATTCTCTGATAAGAATCACTTTAAAAAAACGGATTTTTTTTTTTTAATGTATTAGCTGCAACACTGTAGAAGAACACAAAATAACTGGTCATAAATACTAATTTGAACAATCAGATACGTAAAACTATTGTGAATAATTCCAGAGTTCCTTAATATTATTGTGAAAATAATTTTTTAGCATTTATTGGATCTTACTATTAATGTGGCAAAAACATCACTTTTGACCTAGTATTTCTTAAATGGTCCAGCGTGTCTCCAGCCTCTTTCTTTGCTTTACTTTGACCCTTAATTCCCCTTCCCATCATGTGGAATAGTAAGGAAAGTATGTAAAAATTGACTGCTGACATGGTCTTTCAGTGTGTTCTCATTTAGATGTGTGGGTTCTTTGTCTATGGCATATATGATGTACATTCAAACCTTTCATTATTGCTTTCTTGTAATTTGGTTATCTTAGTGTGGATTAGTGTAAAACACAAAGCTAAAAATATTCCACTTGCTCTCTGTACCTCTGAAAATATGAGGTGGGATTTTCTCATTTGTATCAAATAATTAAACCAAATGTATAGTCACAGTTTTGTGCCTATAGTATTTAGAATCATATTCCAGTGGGTTTGAATGTCTCCAGTGAAGGAGACTCCACAACCCCCCTTCCAATACCCTTGCTCTGAAGAAAGAAAACTCTCAGAAATATACTGATTGAAAGCACTTCAGGATTTTATCTAGTCCAAAGTCCTGTCCAAAAGAGTGTCAGGTGTGGTATTAAACCAGGTTGCTCAAGGTATTATCCACTTGGTTCTTGAAAATCTCTAAGGATGGCTAAGATGCAATCTTCCTGGACACTGCCTGACTATTGTTAGGGTGTAAAACCTTCTCATCGTGTCCAGCCTAGACCTTGTTTTTCAGCTTATGTTCATTGTCTCTCATTTTCCCAGCATGCATGACTGTGAAGAGCCTGGCTTTCTCTTCTTGATGACTTCCTTAAAAAAGCTAAGCAAGCTTTATTCATCAACTTCTTCATGAGATAAGTGTACAATACCTGGGTATTGTACCACTGAATTCAGGGAGAGTAGACTTTTACCTATTAATACATGATGCCAGATTCATCTCCAGACAAGTTCAAGATTCACATAAATTCAGTATCTTATTTTTTTCTGCTGGACACACTATTTTTGATACAGGCTAATGACTACTGAGAAGCAGAGGTAATAACTTCCCTTGATCCACTGGTCAAGGGATGGTTATTCCAATCAGGGTGCTGTTGGCCTCTGGTGCCAGGGTACACTCCTGGCTTATGTGCAGCTTTCTGTCTACACAGACACCAAAGGGCCTTTTTAGTTTTCAGTTTCAAAAGCAAACCTTTGCTTTTGTCTTTGCTGAATTCCATGAGGTTTGTAGAGGTCCATTCCTTCAGCCTGTCTAGGTCCTTCTGAATGGCAGCAATGTACTGGAGCATATTGATTGTTCCCTTCCCAGTCTGATGTCATCTGCAAGCTTGATGACCAATCATTGCATCACCTCCACCAGGTAATTCTTTAAAGGTGTTAAACAGCCCTAGTTCTAGTATAGACCCCAGATTTTACAGGTCTTCCTGAAGAGTCTGACTCATTAGCTGATAATCTCTGAGCCAGACCATCCGTCTTGTATTTTGCTGAAGTTGAGGAAAATATCACTGACAAGTCTCCTCTTGTCCACAAATCTGGTAATTTTCTCACAGAAAGCAATCGCGCTGGTGCTGTGTATTCACTTTTGGTAAATCCTATTGGCAGCTCACAATCACCTACTTCTTTCTGTGCTCAGAAATGGGTTTCAAAAGCACTTTCCAACTGACCAAACTGAGGCTGATTACTTGATTATCCTTTTGCTCTTTCTTTGAAGATGGATATAAAATTTTTCCTTTTCCAGCTGTCAGGGCCATTCTCTGATCTCAGAGATGAAGACCTCTGGGACCAATCATTGCAATGACATCAGCCAGTTCTTCTAGCTTCCATTCCTCTTCTCCAAAGTTATAGGCAAATGAAATCACTGCTTATCTTTTCTAAAGGAATAAATAATCATTGTTTTGTATAGATATCAAAACAGGATTAAGAAATACTGGATGCTTTTTTTTATTTAACTCTTGGAGGTCAAATACTTCAGATTAGAGCCAGGATTTTCAGAACAAGGTATCTAATGGTCATGAGACTCCACCAAAATAAGAATTAGTGGTCTTTTTCAGAAGACACCTTTGAACCTAGAAATAAGACAAGGTAGACTGCTGTTTGTTGGTGTTATTTGTGTTATTTATTAAGAATTTGGCTCAAAGAAGCATTCTTTCTAGGGCTGTACTACTGCTTGCATTGTTTAATCATGTAACTGGGACTTAAGCATACAATTAGGGTTAAGCCCTTGCCTTAGCATGCTGAATACGGATACAATTAAATGCTTTTTTGAACCGAGATCCAAGCTGCTTATTGACATGAAAGATGATGCAGTTTTCTTTCCTATTAAGCTGAATGGGAAGGCTCATTCCTATAGTTTTTTTTCATCAGTACTTGAAATTAATAGGAGTTCTGCCTGGCTGAGCAATGAAGTATTATTCCTTCAGTCTGTGGTTACTGCAGGTGACTTACTATCATATTGTACTCAAAGACTATAATAAGACTATGTTAGAAGGTTACAGCAAAGTCTTAGGTTGAAAAATAAATATCCAGAAGTCTTCTGGGGTTTAATTTAATACAGATACTTGAACTTAAGAAGTTTCCCTTTCCTATGTGTTGGTGACAAACTTCCATATCTTAGAGTATTTTTTTTTACCTTCTGTTGAGCATATTTATAGGGTAAATTTCATGATAGTGATCTCCAAGGTCAATACAGAAGCACAGATTTGGGACAAAATTCACACAAATTGGCTTTGGAAAGAACAGTCAGCTAAGCCAGTTGCCAAGAAATATTTATTTGATACACACTACAATCCTGTCTGCAATTTTTAAAGAAATAAACTGAATTTAATATTAAATTCCTTGGGGCATCCATCCCATCAAGACTGAAATTGCACTTACTCCAAGCTTAAAAAACTAAAGTCAAATTGAACTGCTCAACTTTTGTAGCTATTACCATGGTTGCTTGCTAATCTGTTGCTTTTCACGATACACTTAATTTAGGAGGAAGATTGTATTTGTGAGTTCCTTCACATCATGGTGTTTCCTGTAATAGAAAAAATTCAGTTTTTACAGGTTTATTCAAGGAAACTCTTTCTGCTATTGATATCACCTGGACATTGTACACATTGTCCTGAATTTAAGGAGAATAACATTTTAATGGTTAATATAGGGTGCTAGATTCACTGCTTCTTGCAATGTCTAGTGCTCATGCAGGGAAAATATAAAGCTTGTTTAGATCCATCAACTAATTTGTTTCCAGTGACATACTCCAACTTTATTCTTGTGCATAGGTGATGATATAAATAAATACAGAATATTGCCCTTTTAAACAGTGAAAATAAATCACTTCGACATCTCCTCTTCTGCTGAGATCACTGAAAGGTGATTGAGTGGTATTTATGTGCATCTAGCTATTCCTTTGTAGGTAAAGATAACTGATCAAAATTCAACCCTCAACATGAAAAACCTTCTCTAAATTGCTTTAAGCAATGTATTGGAGTAAGATAATCTCCAGAGGTGCTTTCCATCTCTGACCATTGTGCAATTCTGTAAAATGCGGGAAAGAAAGGATCCAAGCAAGTGCAGACAAATTGGTTTCACCACAATGGGCATGTTTTGAAAGAAAATATAATTTCAGCTTTACTAGAAGTACTTGAGAACTGAGACAAAATGTAACATGGGTTTACTAAAGGCAGATTAATAAACCATACCATCTAGACTTATGTCTTTTTTTTAATGATTCAATTGATTCTTTAAGGAAAGAAAATGCAAGAATCTCCCATAGTGTCCTGCCAGAAGGGGAACAGCACATAGTTTATAAATCAATATATTTAATTTGAACTGACTGGAAAAAAAGGTAGAGTTTTCATTAAAAATAATTTTAAAAATAAAATTATGTTTTAAAATGGTTAATTAGTCAATGCAACTATAGTCCCTTCCAGCCACTGCGGTGTTGTGCTTCAAGCTTCATTCTTCTCCTGTCCTTCACGTGTTGATTTTTCATCATTCATCTCTCTTCTCTTCTCTTCTCTTCTCTTCTCTTCTCTTCTCTTCTCTTCTCTTCTCTTTTCTCTTCTCTTCTCTTCTCTCTTCTCTCTTCTCAAGACAGAAAGGCCTTAGATGGTTGAACTATTACTGGTACACACCTATTCTACCTCTAATATTCAAAGGTATGACCAAAAGATGACAAAGCATTAACATAGCTCTTTGTTTCATGGTTCCTAGAGCCATCAGGATTGTGAGAAACTGATGGCTGTTACCAAGGAGAGCTATCAACTTTCATGTGATACCTAAGAGCAAAATCATTTCAAATGGGAAGTGCGTCAACCAGCTGCATTCAGAAGTGTTCAATAGGGAAAATGACTGTACTGAGGTTAGGAGGCAGCCTTAAATCCCCGGATGGCTTTTTGTGAAAGTATAGGAGGTATAAATATCAGGCAAATAGAACCCAGCCAGATGAAACTTGAACAATGAACCCTGGCAAACCTATGCTGAAAATCTGGAGAGTACCATGCTTCTTCAGGTTTCCCATTTTGCTCCCGGAGCTTTGTACAGAAAATGGTGCTTTTCTACATGCACACAAGCTAAATGTGAAACATTTAGCCCTTAGGAGCGGCCCAGTGCAATAATTTAGTAGCATGCAATTAAACTCACTAAGGATTATATAGTATTTCAGCTGTAAAATAATTGGAGTCCATACAGCATGCCAAAACATTGCACTGCCAACCCAGCCAAGTGTGTTTGCTACAGCTTTTAAGGAAGAGAAACCTTGAGTCACTAGCTGATGCAGTGGTTTATGCAGGTAGAGCCCAGGCACTCAGCTAAGAGATGGCCTCTTGTGGAGGAGGGCACATTTCTCCTTCATTCTTGCAGGGTCTATGTTTGGGCTGTCCTCAGGGCGGGATGCTGCTCATTGATCCCCAAGCATGAAGGATAACACTCTAATCACAGCTGTCAGGAATGCAGGCCATAGGATAGATTGAATTCCATTGTTTTAATTTTTTATATGGCTATGTTTTCAAAAGGGCTTAGCAGCCAATCTGTGGCAACTTATCTCCCACTGAGAATACTGAAAGCTGTTGGGAGTTGAGTGCTTTTGAAAATCTGGCCAGCTGTGCCTTTTCAAAAAGCATCTCTAAAGTTTTCTTTTGCAAGCACTGCAAGAATGAACTCTTCTCAAAAATTTGGACAATAACTCTTCTCAAAAATTTGGGGTGCTTTGGACTTCATTTTTACTGGACACTGATTATAGCCCTATGAAGTGAAGATGTACCCATGTGACTGACAGTCTCCCAGAGTCACTGGGGGGAAGTGGTTGGGATATTTCCAGGGATGAAGTGTCAGCTCTCCTGTACCTACAGGTAAGAGTAATGTTCAAAGTTCAGATGGACAGCCTGAACATACCCCTTCCAGCCTGATTTCAGCATTCTGTTATTTCCACTGACACCATACAAGGAGGATAAACTGTGTGATTATGTGCTTCTCTCTATAGAAATAAACAGAGGAGGGAAGGCTATGTTGTCTCTCTTCCTTAAATACCTAATAAAAAGATGAGACAATAATTTCCTTTGACAGAAAACCTAGGGAAAACTGTCTGAGAAGCTGTTCTTTGACTGTAGATAGCATAGAGAGGACGTAACAAGTATTAGCACTCCACTTGAGCCAGTAGAAATCTATGGTGTCTTAGGTGAAATACTGCCCAGCATTACTAGCCATGTTAAGTCCTTTGTTGTGTTCACCTCTAATTTTGATTGTTTGAATTTTCAAGTGCTCAAAGTGTATGACTCCTCTTATAAATACTGCCTCAAGATAAATGTCCTATTATTTTCAAAATTAATATTTATTAGTTTGAATAGAGAGAACACATCTATGACCAAACCAGATGGGTCCCACGTATGTAAGTCTGGTGGGACAGACTGATAATATGGTTTGTCACGCAGGAGGAAACTTGCAGCAAGGAACAACAAGCTACTAGTAGGGAGCACATAGGGCTTGACAAAAAAAACCCAACACCAAACACCAAAAAAACCCACACCCGAAAGCAATTGCAAGTACTCATATGCAGAAATTAAAAAGGAATGAAGAAGCGTGGGCACTGTTCTGGGCCTGGTATTAAATGTAATTGACTTATGCTATTAAAATTAGTCACAGTGGTAGGATAATGAGCTCAACGTGAGCAGGCAGTGTATGCTTGTAGCCCAGAAAGCCAATCATATCCTGGGCTGCATCTAAAGAAACATGATCAGCAGGTCAATGGAGGTAATTCTTTCCCTCTACTCCACTCTTTTGAGACTCTACCTGGAGTACTGTGTCCAGTTCTGGAGCCCCCAACACAGGAAGGACATAGAGGTCCACAAAGATGATCAGGGGGCTGGAGCACCTCTCCTATGAAGACAAGCTGAGACAGTTCTATTTGTTCATCCTGGAGAAAGGAAATCTCCAGGGAGACCTTAGAACAGCCTTCCAGTACCTGATGAGGACCTACAGGAAGTTCCCTTTTTATAAGGGAATGTAGTGGTAGGAAAGGGAAAACAGTTTCAAGATGAAAGGGTAGATTTAGATTGGATTAAGGAAAGAAATTCTTTCCTGTGAGGGTGGTCAGAGATGACACAGCCCAGAGGAGTTGCGGATGCCCCATCCCTGGAACTGTTCAAGGCCAGATTGGATGGGGCTTTGAGTAACCTGGTCTAGTAGGATCTAGTGGGATGTCTCCTGTAAATGATGCTCCATCACAAACTAGCAAAATTCTGGCTAGATCACCTAGACTTGGATTAAGGTGTTAAGGAGGTGGGTTGAGGCATGGGACTAAACTTCATGCCAGAACTGGTGTGCTGCCTCTTGTGAGGTTCAGCTTAAAAGAAGCAGGGAGGCTGTGGTCTAAAATCTGTGAGATAGATGTGCTGATAACATTTACTGCATAGGACTGTGGCTGACACAGTTAAAAGATCTGGCATAGGAAACAAAGCAGGTGCAACACAGACCAGGAAAAAAAAAAATTGACTCTATAATAAAATAGAATGCGAGATGGTTAGGAAAATTGGTACATATCTTTAACGTTGGGTAAACTTGAAGAGCTTTGATATCATAGGCAAAACTTCAAAACAGGCAGAAATACATTTACCACTTGAGGGAAGTACTGTACCACAAAACGAGATAAGGAAGATTCTACTTTTAGAAACTGACATGTCACAGTATTGCTGTGGTTTTCACAGCATGGCTAATAGTATGATTAAAAGTTGCTCAAAAGATCTTCAGCCAATTAACATTATATTTTCATTATTAAATCAGCAACAGCTTGTAGATTTAATTACCCTGTTTTCATTTCTAAGGCTAGTACTTCATACTGACAGACAGCAATGCCTAGACTAAGTTTTATGTGGTGAGGAAGAAAATGTTTTATAGTGAATGTAAAAAGCTCTTATGGAATGGAGGGATATTCCTTAATTGGATTGTATATCATCAGGATTTTAATACACTTGATTAAGGGCTTGATCATGATATTCCTTTCTCTGGAGCCCTTACTGAAGTCAAAGTGAGAGCTACAAATGGAAAGTTTGCAAGACAAGACTGGCATGAGAGAGCATTAAGGAAAGCTTATCCTAGAAAGCAGGCATACAGCAGCTACATCTATCAGACTATTAAAGTTAGATATTTTAAAAAAATTTCCAGGGTATGAAAAGCATCATATAAGTATATATAAATATATAATAGAAGTTATTTACTTTACCTTAACTGTTCAGTAAAAATTACTTTATAGCCAAAGTCCATTGAAGTGAAGGGGTATTTTTTTGTTTTACCTGAGTTTGAGTCAGATTGTTAGAAATGGTGATTGCACAGTTGTTATAATTGTTACAGATTTTCATCAAAAATAGCTTTTAAACAAAGAATGGTTTTAAAAAGATTTTCAAAAGGTTTTTGCATGTGCATTATTTCATTGTCAGCTGAGACTCAAGTGACAAGTATTCAAGATATATTTTTTTTGTGCTATGTCATATGAGGTAGCTGGAATAAACTTCCTGATTTTAGAAGAAATATGGACTGAAATATAAATATGAGAGGCAGAGCTCAGATCCAGGAAAAATATTATCTATCTATTGCAATGAAAGTCATAACAAATTGTCTAGTGTCAATTTGTAACTATAGAAATAATTTTAGTACCCCAGAGCTATTTCATGCAAAGTGTAATTTATCATAGAAATGGCTAGCAATAAGCTCACAGCTGTATTTTCATTAACAGGTAAAGGGAAGATAAAGATGACAGTTATTTGTAAAACCTTGAATGTCTTGTGACTAGGAGCAGTGTTTATTCACATTGGCTTCTACAAACAGCAACACTGAATGTGCAAACCAGTTGAAGTGCTTTACTTGGAGCAGCTGGGTGTTGTAATTAACATAAGGAGGATTTTGAGAGCAATCTTTGACAAAATGGAAGAAAGAGAAAACAAAGGATGTATGGCTCAGATTTTTTCCTGCAGGACAGAAATATTAAAGAATAACTTGAATTTCTGGTGTGTTATTTTTCTTTATTAAAATAGAAAGGATGAATATATTCAGAATGAGCTGATGTGTATTTTAGAAGCAGAGCGTTGCTCTTCAGCCCACATATGGAAAAGTGTCAGAAGCCTTTTCCCGTTGTCCATAACTCAGGGGACCACATAGTAATATGAGTACTGAACTGGAGATCCAAGGAGCTAGAGTTCCAGAAATCTGTGAGCTAATTCCTATTTTGTCCAAGTGTGTGAATGCAGGGTAAAAGACAGACACTAGAGCGAAGCTTTCTCTGCTCTTCAATTCTGACTTTAGGTGACAGCTGTAGTTCCTTAACTGTATTCCTGAAGGACAAGGGAACTCCATGTCAGTTTCCTTGCATTTTATCTCCCCAAGGGTGTTCTCTCTCATTAGGTCAGGCTCAGTCATTTGTAACGAAGGCTTTTAACAGTATAATTAAAAAAAAAAAAAAAAAAAAAAAAAAAAAATTGAACTGAAATATAGAACTAAGTAACACTAGTACAGAAACAAAATGCTCTCGCAAACGATATGTGAATTGCTCAAATTTGGCTCCATTCCCAGAGCTTCAGCATCTATAACTGCCAGAGCCCAGGTTCAGACCTTGAAGGAAGAGAGCTAGATATTGGATGTTCCAGTGCTAAATCACCTGTAGCATCCATATGACCTACACACTGTTAAAGCCAGTACGGTGAAATGAGCCACCCGGTCAGCAGTAACACTAGATCCAAAGATTGTAATCTCTGTCCATGAAGGATCAGAATCCTTAAAATCCTCCAATAAATTCCCAAGTTTATGAACTCCTGAAGTTTTAGTACAGACCCCACTATACCTACTGCTTTTTAAAAAAAACTATTTCCTCAAGTCATGTGAATAGCTCAGGTGCATCCTGTTATTTTGTTAAACTGTTACTCTTAGAGCTCCTGGTGAGGAAAAAAATGGGAAGAATAGTGAATACTCAAGACGCAGAAGGAAAGTAAAACAAAACAAAACAAAAGTGACAAAGACAAAATTTTGTAGTGGTTGAGAAAATTGACTTGAGAGTTTTGAAAATTCAGATTAATATTACATTTCTGTACTAGTTACTCTATCTTGAGGGCCCCATATGAGGTTCCAAATCCATGTTTCACTGTCACAGAGAACACCTCTGATAAGCTGTCAAGAGATATGAATGGTCATCTCAAAGGTGGCTGTCTGGCATTGGCTTCATTATACTGAAGTTTTTGTGTCATTGTCATTTCTTTATAAGGACACACCTCTTGTCCCTCTCTATCAGTTTTTTGTCTTTTCCCCAGTATGTGATGCTGCTGTGGATGCTGCTCCCATGCTCGAGACTCTATGTGCTTCTTTGCCTCATGCAAATATTTCTGTATAGGTGTCAAGCAGCTCAGGTCTCTGAGTTGTGTCCTAGTGCTCAGCTTTTACATAGTTCCATATGGGAAAACCAGAAAGAAATCTTGTACTGCTAAGAAGTATAATGCTTAAGGAGATTGATGAGCAACTAACCGATACTGTGAAAAGAGACTCATTAAAATTAACATTTTGCTGACTTTGCACCTTTCCTATGTCAGGCTTTAGGTGTAAGATACATTTCTTTATGAATACAAGTGTTATAAAACTTTTAAGCATGGATTAAATATTTGCTTCACATCAGATGTGATACCATAATTCATAGTGCTCTTTCCAAAATATCATGAAACGCATCAACTGTTGAGATGTTCCTCAGAGGTTCTTCAGAGGGTCAATGGTTACTTTAGGCTCCAGATTCTGCTAATGATGAAAACATAAAAAATTAAGACATATTTATAGAGGAATCATTTTACTTTGTGTCTATCTATATAATTACCAAATGGAGAACAGAGACTAGGCAAAGTACAGATCCTCCTGAATGCACGGAATCCAGTAAGTTTCCAAATTCCACAGACAGTAGCAGTAAAGGATGCACCACCAAGAATGCAAAAGAATGAAATCACCAGCCATATGAATTGCTGTGTCTTTCTGCTTTTGGGGATTGTAGCACAGCTGAGTTTTCTCTATACCTGCTTATGGAATCGCATGATGTGTGTCTGCCGAGAAATGATTTGTCTTGATGTCCTTTTGTGTTGTGTCAGTGGTTCTCATTGGCCATAACTTTATCCTGAGAGAGATGCTGAGAGGACTCTCTAAGCTTAGTTAGATCTTGCATTAACAGAGTGAGAGAGATGAATTATTAAATAGTGCATTCTATATGAAGCAGCTACCGATTTAAAACAAGTGAAGCTAAACACAGAAGCTCCAGTTCTCTCAAAACAGTGTTATCTCTCAGGTTTTGAATGTAATGATTGGACTCCTCTATTCAAGAGGTGATAATGAATTCAATCATAGTTGGAGCTTTGTAGTACCGTTTTTAAAATTAGAAAATTAGAATCCACAGAACTTAGAGATCATACTTATCATCGGATGTTCCATCTGTAATTCTTTTTTCCTTTCCTTCCTCTTAACCCTTCTCTGCCTACCGAACAATTTTTTCAAGGCTAACAGGCACCAGAAAGTGTCTGAGGAGCTTTCCCTAATGTCTTATTGCTTTGTTATCCAGATATAAACATAACATTAATACAGCTCAGTACTATAAAGCCTCCACTTTGGGGAGACCTAGTCAAGGGCAAGATAGTCTTTCACAAATCTAGAACTGTCAAATTTGGCCTGGCATTCAGGTAGGAAACACCTTGGGATGCAGTGGTCCTCACGGGTCCTCATTGCTTCTTGAAGTGGTCCACCAGGAGCTGTTGAAGCAGTGGATGTGTGTTGAATGCAGCATGTCTTCATGCAAGAAAGCACACACTGCAGGTCTATCAAGCCTTTTTAGCATGGTGAAGTGAGCTGTGGTTTGTACCTTCAATCCCAGCAAGAATGTACTTTGAATAATCTTACCAGTACCAGTTAGAGTCATGGCAACACATGGCATGCATGTTAAGTATTAACAGCAGGGTATTTATATGGCACAAAATTCCTGCAATACCCCTGTGACATTTTCCTTCTATAGACACCTGTTGATACCATGCTGGAAGAAAACTGACAACAAAGCTATTAAAAAACTCGTAGAATTGAAATCCTTTTCCACTGGAAAATATTGTTTACTCAAGTTATTTTGTTGTAAAACTTGTTTTGATTTTAATGAAATATTTTTGTTCAACTTTTATAGAGTGAAGTTTCCAACTGTTGTTATTAAATCACTTTTTTTTTTTTTTTCAAAATGCAATTTATGTTAGAGGGTTTTTAAAAATAGAATAAATCAAAACAGAATATTTTATATATTGACGTAAAACATTTGGTTCTCAGTAATTAAAAACACTTTCGAAAACAAACACTTTAGCTTTTCATCCTAATTTGGGACATATCTTCCTCTTTCTTTTTTCTTATTCTGAAATGCTATAAAGCTTTCACTAGAGGGAAAAATCCCAAACACTTAATGCCCTTTTTTATCTTGCTGAACTACCTACTAGGGATACCTTTTCAATTGCACTTTTTCATAGCAGACTTTTGAGTCCTCTTTCAGGCTGAGATTGATAATTTGGTCCATCATCCTTATTCCTGTCCTTATGATCTCACCCAGATTAGAGAAGAAAGAGAAAAGTTGTGCGTCATGCTGGAATAAGTGATTCTGTAAATCTGTGAATAGAGTGGGAAGTCTGGGGGAAAGAGGGAGAAAAGACAGAGGCCTTTCAAAGAGCAGCAGAGTCTCAGATGTAAAATGCAGTAGAACTGGGTAAGGAAGAACGGGGAGTGTGCTGGAGTTTTTTTAATGTGAGGTCACATATCTTATATCGAGAAGTTGGACTAGAAGAAGAATGCTAATAAAGGGATGATGTAGACAAAGTCATCGATAGGTTTCCTGGGAGTCCTGCTCCTCACTCCAGAAGTCTTCTCACAGGAGAGAGGGCAGGGGAAATATCTGTCTTGCTAAAGAATACTGCGAGAATGGAAAAATGTGCGGTCCAGAAGTCCTGTGACAAAGGAGTCTCGTGGTGTCTGGGTTATTTCTAGATTAGCTGAAATCCACAGGGCTAGAAATTATGGCAGATCTTCTTTTGTAATTGCTGGGGAAATATCCCACCCACTCGTTGTCCCCAGAGGGCGTTCTGGATTCAAAGGCTGTCAATTCATACTGAATAACATCTCTGAATAACTTTTTTGCATTAAGAATAACCACCTGGCATCCCTGGAGGTACTGACAATAGGTTAATTCAGCAAAAGAGAAAGGGGCAGATGTGGGTGGTGTTCTTGTAATTTCTCTGAGGACCATCTACCTTAAGTATGTCAGGTTCAATGTTTTGGAATAGTAGTAGCAAAGTGGGAATTGAAATTCTTTGCTGGGCCTCTGAAAAACCCAAAGTGCAACGATGGAAATTTGGACTTGGAAATTTGAGTTCACTGAGCTCACCAGTCTCCTTTGAACCCATCAGGGTTCTATCAGTTCCAGACCTTTGCACTCTAGATTTCAGAGTTCAGTTGACCAGCCATACATGGACCATGCTTGGCAGGAGGAGCACAATGTTAGTTTTCACCTCCTTAAAAATATAGAACAAATAGTTCATTCATTGAGCAAACAAGCAAACTGTTTTCTTTTGGCTGGGTCTCCTGCTGCCTGATGAAGCTCATCTGCGGTGAAATAAATATTAGAGAAAAATCCCAACAGAAGAAAAAACATCTTTTCTCAATAATCATGCACATTTAGTCAAATTATTTGAAAGGTTCCAGATGTTTAATCTGTTGCTAATTTATTCATTCTTATTTGGACTTAAATGAAATTGTTTTATTTCTGAAAGAATTATTCCACCTTATTGGTCTCATGAATATATAGCCTTAATGCCCTTATAATCCTACAGGTTCAGTGGCACTTCTATGAACTTCATAACATCTCCATCTATTTGTATTTGGTGAACTTTGCACAGCACCAGTCCCATGACTGATGTAAACTGGTAGTAGCACGGTTTCAGAAAAAAGGAAAGTGAGAGTCAGTAGTTCCCTCAAGCCATCAGGGAACTTATCATTGTAGTAGCAGTTTCATCTTTAGGTATCAGTTGTATCTAGAGAAAGGATATGGAGTTATTTTGCATAAAAGAGCCACAGACCAAGCTTCAAAAGTTGGAAAGAATACATTTCCGACCTGAAAACATAGCCTTCCAATTAAATGCACTGACTGATGTCTGTGTGCATTTAGTGTGTAGGGCTCAATGGGAAGGTTTTGTGTTTATAAACCCTCTAGATGAGCATCATCTCCTTCAGCATCTCTGTCCTTTGGTTCTTGAGGAATCATGGACTAGTGAAAAACTAAAGGATAAAAGGAAAATTCAGCTCTCTCAGAAGAAGGATGTGGAGCTTACTTAGCAAACACGATGCCTAAAGAGGCAGGAGCTTGTGTTTGAGACTTTTATTTCCTCAGCCAATGACAAATAATACATTTCTGTGAGCTTGCTGATTTGGATGGACTGTACCTTGTTGGGCTGATATTACTAGACCTAAGCTTCTGATTTGTCATGGTTATATTTAGGACATGGAGCTCTGAGGGCCCTCACCAATAATTTTGTTAGCGTGGTGTCTAGGTTTCAAGATTTTGTAGACTCAGCATTTCTGGTTTTTACCTGATATCAAGTGACAGAATGCCTCAGATAATTTATTCAGAATCTTGCCTTATTGGAAGGCACATTCACATGTGTGTAAGCTCTACAGGTCAGGTCTCCTTTCTTTGTCCTTTGGTGTCAAGGACACAAGTTATATGTCTGTTGATTTCAGAACTCACATTTCCCTGGTGGAGGTCAAGGGACAGGCCATTGTTGGGTTTGTTATTTATGTCATGCGAAGAGAGCAGATTTCACTGTGAATGCATGAGTTAGCAGCTCTGTTGAGTTTCCCTGGACAATGGACAATTTAAACCAGCTTTGTGAGATGCTGGCTCAGAACATCTCTGTAGCTTCATGACTTTTACCAAGGTGCTGACTGTTGTGAAGTCATTGGTTTGGAATATCCCAAAATCTTCCTGGTTACATTCTGGGTATAAGTTTCTGTGAAGTAGTCATCATATAATAAATACTTTTTTTCATTTAACAGGGAGCATGGATTAAGTGGCCTCTGTTGACCTGAAATGGAGACAGGATTGTTGTATTTGCTCACATGAATTAGTGTGTGGATACACGATGAAAGAATAACATATGTGATAGTACCTCTGCTCACATCCTATCAGTAACTGCTGGCAATTCAATTTTTAGTTTCTCTTACTGGTAATTTGAGTAAAATACATGAGATTTATTAACATTTGATATTTTTCTGAAGGAGATGAAAAAAATAAAAGAAGTTCTCAATAATTTAAAGGAGTTTAAGACTGCAAAGGTCATAGGCATTACAGACAAAAAAATAATACAGGTATGTGCTCCAAAGCAGGACCAGCTATACCCAGGGTGATGTTTGCCAGTTGTTTCTTTAACCTGTTAGAAATATTCAGTAACAAAGATGCCACAGCTTCCTTTAGGAACTTGTCCCAAGCCTTACCTATGCTTGTTTGAAGGGCTCAAGGATTTACTGTCTTCATGTCCAAATTAAGTCTTCCTGGTAGTAATTTAAGCCCCTACTTACCTATATCAGCAATAGACATAAAGATTCTTCATTGATTTCCTTTACATGAATTTAATAGCTTTAATTTTTTATATTATCTGATTTCCTCTTTTACCCAAGTTATAGGATTTCACTGAATGAATTTTGGAACAGATGTGTCACAACTCATTGAACTAAACCAATTAGAAAATTATAGAAAACCATGTGGCCTTGATTTCAAACCTTCAAATACAGGAGAATTCTTCAGTATTTCTAGACTCCAAAGATCTTTTTTTCCTTCTTCCCTTGCCTGTGCAGGTGTATAAGTGAACAACAAGTGTTCTGTCAAGGGTGAAAAACAAACATGCCCTTTGCCTTTTGAAAGAGGCCAGGGACACAGAAATAAACATGAGGTCACCACACAAGTTCTCTCTCTGTACTACCTCATGATTGAAAGGGAATTTTGGAGACTCACTATTGTAACCAAGGAGACAATTTGAAGGAGAGTGTTTATTTTGATATTATTTTCTCTCATTGTGGAATGTAACGGTTTTGTGTGTGTGCACGTAACGATAAAACGAAGCTCTGACATTTCAGAGGATGCCTGTCACAGCTCTGGTTGCCCAAATCACAGGCTACATAGCTGAAACTTCATCCAGAGATAAACGAGCATTGTAGGTGGCCTAAGCCATATCTGTCACCCTCATTTCAGCCACATACCATATGTTAGTCAGAGGAATGGGACATATAATAGAAGCCTTTCTATCAGATTTATGTCAACAGAGGATTTCCAACAAATCCCTGCAATTTTCCCCTGGACAGACTTTACCTTGAAAGTTTTCCAGCAGTCCAGTGCAAAGCAGTTGCAGCAAATGAGAGAGTAAGCCTGAGAATTTCTGAGAATTTTCGGAAATACTGCATCAACAACTTCACACTGAAAGCTGTTTTCCAAAAGAAACTAATTTTTTAAAAACTTCTGTTGAAAGTTGGTTATAACTGAGGGTTTAAAAGTGAGATTCCATAGCACTGTAAATTCTTTGTGGACTTTGGGTGCAGCTGGGACAGCGTCAGCATAGGAAGGGGTGTAGATAAGCATTGTTTTTATGGCAGTGTTAAGTTTTTCTATGCTCTACAGCAGGAGCTCTGAATCTTCTGCACAGAACTTCCCACCCATCAGTGTAGTGGGTGGTGGTGTCCCAGAATGCAAAAGACATTTCAGTAGTCTTAAAACCACAAAAGATGCATGGCAACAAAAAACTGTAGGAGAGGTCTGAAAGAACCTGTTGTAGTCTTGCCTGTGATTGGAAAGTATCTATTTCTTTGATATTTCTTTGAAATATTTCTGTTCCTGTTCCCATAGGTTAGCTATGTGACCTAGTTTATGGATAATCTTAATAACAGGAGCTTGTGACAGTACCGGAAGTTCAGAAAATCTTGAGGTTGGTCGGGAGACTTTAAACAAGTCTCTGAAAAGAAATGAAGCATCCCAAATCACCCTACTAGACTAATGAATGCTTTCCAGAGGTCTTCTGGGTGGCCTCATATCTGGTTAGCTTAGGTATCCTTTGCTAGTTCTACAGATAACATAGAGAGTTAGCTCAGGTCTGTCCTCATCCAGTGGTATTTATGTAGCCATATTATACTTGCTCTCTCCCCCAACAACTGCCATAAATGCAATCTGGTCCCTTGTTATATGTGAATGCCAGAGTTTTTTTAATCCCAGTTCATTACAGGACTGCTTTGTGTCATGCCACTCAGTTCAGTCTGCGGAATTCAAGTATTCTGAATTTACTTCCATGCAGATTGTTCATAGTTTAAGATATTGGTCTTTTTACTACCTGTGAGAATGACCCAAGCATAAATTACCACCATTTCTACACTCTCAAGATTAATCTTTGGGCAGTAAATCACTTCCAAGTAATTCACTTCCAAGAATTTATTTAATCTAACTTTTTTCATTATTGCTGTTCCAAATTATTTTCCTAGTTGTATTGTTCTTAATTTGTCCTACTTCAATCTCATTCTATTTCATGCTTGGATTTCTGACTTCCTAACAACCCAATATCTAAATTTCTGTTCTCTTCACTATTCGTATCTCCAAATTTAGTATAACCTGCAAATTCAATTGATATGACTTTCAGAGAAATTACTATGTTAACCATGGGACAAACAGTATAGCTGTCTCAGACTAGATATTATATCTCAGTTTAATGCATAAATTGTCAGTGATTTCCACACTTCCATTTTTCTGGTATGATACTACAGAAACCCATTTGTTGATACACCAATTCTATTTTTATCAATAATATGAAAGAATCAGGCAAGTATTTTTGAGAGAATGAAATGTGAAACATTCTTTCACACTTTTCCCAGTCCTGCCAGCTTGTTTTATATTGAATTGGTCTGGGGCATTTCAAGGTAGCTTTCAGTAGATCTACATTTTACTGCCACCTACCAAAACAATTATTTCTTAAAGAAAAATAAGAGATGAGTGATCTGTGAGTCTGGTGGGAAGGAGCTCTGTAGAGATTTCTGTGTGTTTTCTATACACTTTTGGCACAAAGGTCATCATCACTGCTTGGTTTTATGAACAAAGATTTAAGAAGGGCTCTACCCACGCCTGCTGCAAGCGCACTGATGGATGACAAGGCCAAAGCACCTACGTACAACTTGAATAAATAACACATAATTCAGCCCACTGAATGTTTATTATTTCCTTGTTTGGAAATCAGAAAAGGTCTTGATGTTAGGGTACTAGGATCTTTTTCTCTCCATTTTATATTTAGATCTGGGATATTGTCTAACAATTTTGTATGAAGTTCCTGGTGTCTTACTGGAAAGCAGTTAAGATGTGTTTGGTGGTCATCTTTGGTCTGATATCTACACCCCCTTGTACTAAAAAAGAAAGCCCAAACAACCAAGTGACCAGGCATAGAGATTTTGTTGCTTGAAACTCCACCTCTGGGACACTGGGAAGTATTCTACTTTATGACACATGACTTAATTTAATAATGTCAAAGTGTCGATAATTTACAAAACTAAATTTATCATTGAATTTAATTTTGGGAAAAATGAAAGTTGATACAAACACTGATGGTTCTAATTCATTAAAATCACAACTCTCAAAATTCTGAAGATAATGCTAACAGTACCATAGTGTATGTCTCTCATTAGTCTTCCAGTTCCATTAATCTCTTATTTCTCTTTGCCTTCTGGTGTTTTACTGAATATGAATATATATATTGAATACTCTTCCACTCTTGTATGGGGTTATGGGGTAGGCTGTGCAAGTATCTGTGTGTGTGAAGATATGGGGGTGTTTGTGGAGAATTACTCAATAGAGACTTGCTCCACAATCAGCTAAAAGAAATATTCTTCCTAGACATGGGCTCAGACCAAGATCCAGGTTGGACTCTGTTACTCTTCCCTCTGGAAGTGCCTCTTTCTGCTTTGACTGCAGAGGAAACCCATAACAATTATTCCTGCTATACTGAAGTGAGGCTTTGTGAGTACCTGCACCTCTCACATTGCTTCTGGCCCTGTAAGACATCTGGTGTCTCTGTTTCCCACCTCTGAGTCCTTCTTCATTTTCTGTGCTCACAGTATGGTACTCCCTATCTAGTATTGGTTAAAAAGATAATCCTGAAATTGCGCTCTGATAAATTTCACTGTCTGGTTTTAAAGAGTCAGGTAGAACAGCTCAGCAGGGAGAAAGCATGTGGACAGCACTACTGTATTTCTGAAATGTGTCCTTTTGGGAGCAAGACATGGAGAATGTTGAATGCTGCTTTGCTCTTGTACTCCTCCTGATTTTTCCAGTCTTCCATTTGCTGTTTAACCAGAACTCTTCTCTGCACGTCATCTCTGTATTATTGGCAAAAGTTTGCCTTTGTAGATTATGCTCTGCAATGGAGTGTCAATTTTTATAGCATATTGAAATGTTAGAATACAAGCTTAATTAACATTTTACAGCTGGTAATAAATGCTCTGGAATCAGGGAAAAAATCTAGCATAGCCACATCCCCTTTTAATTCTTTCCCTGCTTCTCAAATATTTCATTACCAACTTAAAAATGTTTCTAAAATTATCACCAGTTCACTCTCCTCTGCCATTGGTGTGATTATAGAATCATTAAGGTTGGAAAAGGCCTTCAAGATCATCAAGTCCAACTGTCAACCCAACACCAGCATGCCAACTAAATCGTGAGCCCATGTGATCAGTCAGTTTGTGTAAGCTAAATTTGAAATTGCAGCCAAAGGAAACTGATAATATGTTGCATGCTTTTTCTCCCACTTTGTGTGGGGATAAGTGGCTTCACATGGTGTAACACAATGGCTAAAGTGGTTTTAAATGTGCAATGCCAAAACCTTCGGCTGAGATTCTCCTTCATTGAAGTCACTGGGAATTTGGCAACTGATTTCACAGGAGCAAGAATTTCAGCCTAGATTCTTCAGGCTAGGACACTGGTCGTGCTTCAAGGAAACATAGAACACATCGAAAAGACAAATTTCCTCAGAGTCTAACACTAAATGAATCTCATCCAGAATTGTAATCATATGCCCTGTTAAATTTTTTAATTGTGTTCCCTTCACATTAGTGGAACTAATACATGCAGTTTAGAAAAGTAACAAGGCTATTAAATGTTGCTAAAAGAATCACACATAAAGAACTGTAACTTGACTTTTACAAATTGCAAAATTGCCAGCTGGCTTAGTTCCACCAGGCCAAAGTTGCTAATGCCAGATTTTATAATGGTGACTAAATGAGCAATTTTGCAGATAAATTTCAGGTAAACAGTTATTTATCTGAGGCAAATCGACTTGAAGTTTCAATAGATAACAAAATTTTGGACCTTTTTAAATTCTAGGGAGACATACTGCAAGCAGCTGGGTGTATGATTGTGTAAGCAATGCCTTTTGCAAGGACTTACACAGAAAAGATAGTCCTATAGTTTAAATAATTTACAGAGAAAAGCTTTTAAAATCACTACTGTACTAAAAAGGTACTGAATTATGGAAACTAGCAAACCATCTTTTCTCTGAATAGTAATAATAGACAAATTGTTTTAAAATGTTCTGGTTTTATTGTTCCATTAACTTCACCATCAGATGGCCACAGTTTACAAGTGTGAAACCAGATTGACTATTAGAGTAATGGTGCTCTGGATTTCTGTACACAAAGCTGTTGAAAATCCAGTTAAATCCAGGACAGTGTAAGGCAGTGAATATTGCTCATAACTGGGTTGTTTGGTTGTTTTTTTTTTTTTAAATTAAAGCCACTCTTTGAAACTCACCTTTCTCTCCCTTTGTTTGACAAGCCCGGTAAGTCCATATCTAGCTAATGTCAAAATGTATTAAATTGCTGTAATCATGCAAATTAAAGTAGGTGCATGTCTGGCTTAGAATGACTATGTTTTTAAGCATATTTTAAAACCCTGTGTGGCATTTCATTACCTTCTCTGAGCAACTTCAGGTGTTACACTAAAGAAAGAATACTAATACTGAGCAAGTGACAGGATATCTTTTCATGCCTTGAACTTAATTTGTGACATTCCACTGCCTTCTTTTTCTACTGTGACAGACCTGTGTACCACTGTTGGTAGGTTCCTTTGGAAATCCCACCAGATGTCTAAGTGTATTTGTACATCTGGCCCTTTGCCTTCTCAGGATAAGACTTAATAATCTACAAAGAGCATTGATAAACAATGAATATTTATGACTACAGATGTAACCCTATTGTTTGTGTAAATTATAGTGCATTTCTGGTAATGTTCCGAATAGCTTCAAGTTTACATAAATAATTCATAATTGTAAAGCCATATGTTAAACTGTCACTGCAAAAAGAGAAGCGATGCCAGTTTTCACTTGAACCATATGTAAATATCAAGAAGTTCATTTTAAGCAGTGATATAAAGACTAAGCACCTTAATGCTATTTACACAATAAAGACTGCAATATGCTACAATGCAGTAGATGCATTAAAATGAGTATCAAAGGCAAAAAAAATCTTTAAATATAGCAGAGGAAGGAATATTTTTTATTTCAGAATAAGGTACAGTGTAATAAATTAACCCAGTCTAGCTTTACAAATTTAAATAACACTGAAAGGAAACCTGCAGACTTTTGTTGTTATTTCTAAGTGAATAAAGCAGCTTGAAATACTTCCTTGAAGCTACAGCCAGGAGAATTAATTCTGTATCCTTGCAATGAAGGTAGAATGTGTATGTGACTTTGAAGTCTTCTGACACTACCTATCCACCTACTCTACCGATAGTAGTTATCTCTTGATATAGTCTAAGGTACATGCTGTTGCTGCAGAGGGAAAAATCAGTAAGAATTCTAGTTGTTATGTTGCAGCTTACCTTTATTCCAGCAGTACTGTTGCAGATGGGTAAAGATCTACATTCACCATGCCTTGGAGAATTTTGATAATACATTTCATGTCAGTTCAAATTTAATAATCAGAGCTAGCTTCTATTAGGTGTATGTGAAATACCTACACGTGTTGTATTGTCTGTGTGTACACATACATGAAGTTGTGTGTATATATATGTATAATATACATATGGATACATATATCCTTTGAGAAAGTTCAGAATATAATGTTAAGACTGATAAGGGAAGTATTTGTATTAGTGGATGCTTTCCTCCATTCTGCAGTGCCGCTGTTGACAGAAGAGTGGTTAGAGTCCTCTTTTCCACCAGGCTTTCTTGTATTCTATAACTGGAAGTATGACCCTCACCTAACATAGTAACAATCACATGATATATCTGGTTCTGTGAAAAGGATGTGCATATATATCTTGAGCACAGGCACTTGGCTATGCAAACATGCCATCGTAAGTCTTGTTATGTGAGAAGCCAAGTGAGTGGCCCAAGTCAGGGCTGTTGCCCCTAGGAGATTTGTTTCCAATCACGTTGCAGGGGAAAAAACATAACTGTGGGCTTGACTGGTTGTTCCCATTCTGATTAAGCAATCTAAGCTAGCAAAAAATCCAAGAAGCGGTCTGATGACAGTCAGTAAGAACCAAAATCAAGTATGTACCAGTAGATGCTCTTAGCTGACAAAGTTGCAGCTAAATGCCAAGATTGGAAGTGACAGATAGGAAAATGCAGCCTGGAAATAAGCCATATAGCTTCAATGGCTAAGACAGTTATCAACTGGAATGACCTAACAAGGCTTGTGACTTAACTATTTGTCACAGAAATGTTCAAACTGTGGTTAGAGGTTAGTTAGAATGTTAGTTAAAATACATTTATTAGCTTTATAGCAAAAATCTCCTCAAGTATCCCTTTCTCTTTGCCTTTATCTTATTTCATGGTCAAATTTTAATTTCTTATCTTGAGCAATACACATGCAATATTTTGGGTGTTACACAAATAATAGAAGATGTGTATTTGATACCACAGTTCTTATTCCTAGGTACTCACTAGGACAGCACAGTTTTTACACAGATTAAAGCGTTAGTTTCTACTAAGAAAAGTGCAGTTGTAAAAATGATACTTGCTTCTTTGGTGCTTCCTGGGCATACTTAGAGATGAACTTCTCATCAGAAATATAATTCTGCAGCTTTTTGCTGTTGCCATCTGTAAAAGATCTCAGGAAGCCAAGAGAGAGGGTTCTTGTGTTATTTTCTTCCCTGAGAATCTTTCACTAAGTTCCAGTCAATCACTGAAGCTCAGTGCAAGGCCAGTGGAGTCATTGAGGTTGCCCAGGTGCAGCTCCACTGAAAAGCCTGAATTTCAGAACTGGAGTTACGAATGAGGACAATACAGAAGAGAAGTGTGACACTTTACTCCCCAAGTGCAGGTTGAGCTGGCATAGCTGATGCTTTGAGGAGGTGTTTTTTAGTGGGAAAATATAAATAAATAACTAAAATACTTTGGATCTGAGCAAGCTGGTTGTGGTTTAATTCACAGAGAAACATAGAACTGTGTTCATAAAGCTGCTTGATACTATCCAAGTACAGTTTATTCCCAGATTTCCACAGTTCAGAGGTCCAACCTGAGGATGCAGAGCTGTACCTGTTGGATTTTTGCCATGCTAGGTAACCCATAGAGAAATAAATCGTGAAGAAAAACCTAGATGGAGCTGACTTTATTAATTTTTTTTATTATTGGGGTTTTTTTCTTTTTTTTTTTTCTTAAATTTTCTAGTGGGTAAAAATTGTATCCTGCAAGGAACACATTCAAGACCACATTAAATATTGAAACAGGAATGCATCACTACACCCAAAATAGCAAGTACTTTTTTTTTTCCAATTCCACCAATTTTTTCAATTTCAAATACATCACTGCACTTAAAGAAGCTGAAAGAAAGACATTAAAATTTATTTTTTAGTTTGCATTGTTCACCACAAAAATCTTTATCATTTTGGTCTTCATATACACATAAACCTGCAATACAGTCACGCCTGGGGAATCAACCGCAGCGCAACAAAGCTGTCATTGAGATTGTTCTTCAGACTATCAGTTTCATTTTTTTCTGTCAATAAATGCATACAACTCTTGGATTGCTCCAGATAGATGCCTGCTTGGCTTTGTTCTCACCAGTCTTCAGGAAAGCTTTTCCTCTCCTGTCTAACATCTAGGCAGTGCTCTGTAATGCATGCTATTGATTAGGCTGGGCTATGAGAGGTCTGTGAATGAATTCCACTGAACTGGAATAAACCACACTCACTGCAGTGTGCAAATGCACTATTTGGGAGCAAACGAGGTGTTCTCGGTACCTCACAATGCAGCCTTTAGCGGCTAGATGGCACTATTGCCAGAGCATAGAATCAGGTGTGACAGAAAACACCAAGAGAATTTACAGATTAGCAAGAGCTGTAACAGAAAGTAGCTTTCAGCTGCTTACTGCGTTGGTTTAAATTTCAGAATTTGGTTTCTGCCATGAATGCTGGCTAAGTAATTCAGTGATCTTTTCGACCAGCTTCTTTCTTCTCGTAATGACATGGCAGCTCAGCACATTGTTGGGAGCACCCTTTGGCTATGTGCCTCTGAGACAATGGCAAACCCAGGACAATGTCACCCAAGGGTAAAGGAATGCCTGAGAGAGAAAGCTGCCTTGATGGTACGCTGATCTTCTCTTCCTTGTTATCCACTTGTCTTTTCTCATGCCTGCTCGCTCCTCTTCCTAATTGTATCATTCGTTGTAAGTAGAAACAGGGAGAGCACTGACAAAGTGTCTGTCGTTCTGCTGAGCTCTGCTCAGCCTGCATTGCCTTGTTCAGACTCAGTCGTGTTTTTCCTTATGCCATGGCATGGACACCATAGATGTACAGGTGCTGCCTGTGCCTGCAGTGTCTGTGAGGGTGGCTTCTGTGAGAAGAGGCCAGGCTCACTGAAATGGACTCACCCCAGATCACAGCTGAGCCTCTTGGCAAGATAGTGACATCTCTGGAAAATGCTGTGTCAGAAAGGGTAAAATGTTTCCTGGCAGAAAGGAGAAGGCAAAAAGTGTGAGAATCAACCCCTGCAAGCACCAAGGTGAGAGTGGGAGGAGGTGCTCAAGGTGGACAAGCAGAGATTCCCATGCAGCCCCTGGAGAGACCACTGTGCAGCAGGGATTTCCCTGAAACCCCTGGAGAGGGCAACCATAAAGCTGGTACCCCCACCGCAGCCTGTGAAGGACCCTGTGCCAGACTGGGTGGGAATTTCCCAAAGGAACTGCAACCCCCGGAGAGCCCACACTGAACCAGGTTTATCATGAAGGACTGGAGCCCATGGAAGGACCCATGCTGGAGCAGGGGAACAGTGTTAGGAAGAAGAAGCAACAGAGAAGAGCTGTTATGGACTAACTCCACAAGCCACCATTCCCCATCCTCCTGCACTGCGTGGGGAGGGAAGTAAACAAGTTGGGAATGAAGGACTGAACCTTGGGAAGAAGTTTAGAGGGAGGTGAAGAAGAAGGAGTTTTTAGGTTTTTTTTTCTTACTATCCAAATCTAATTTAATAAGTGATAAAGTAAACTAATTTTCCCCAATTCAAGTCATGTTTGCTCGTAATATCAATTGTTAAGTTACCTTCCTGTCTCAAGGCACACACTTTCTTATTTTAATTTCTCACTCCACCCTGTTGAGGAGGGAGAGTATGAGAGGGGGTAGGTGGGCATCTGGCAGCCAGTGGAGGTCAACCCACCACAAGATAAAGGACTACTTTTGTCCTGTTAAGTAAGGTAATTTTTTTTCGGAGGCAATAAATACTTTATTTAATTCCTTCCAATAATAAATTGAAATTTCAAGAACTAGTTATGCTCCTAAATTATCATTTCAGGAACTTGTTTTATTAAACTTATCAGACATAAAGGGATTTTGAAAAGCTGTAATTTATGTAAGCCAAGTATTCAGGTGCTAAAACTAGGGGTTCCAAGATGTCTGATAGTGTTAGATGGCTCTGCTTTCTTGTCACACATGTTGAGCTTAATAACTGCAATCCTTAAACTCTTCTGAAGTTAAAAATTTTAACTTTGATATTATGATTACTGATTTTCCACTGTTCTTACTGCTAGTGAGACTTTTGAAGCAATTTTCTTGGTAATTTTTGCCTCTTCCTGGCCCTTTTCTATGAATCACAACTTTCTCTTTTCACCTCAGTATGGTTATAAAATGTTCTCTTTCTTTAACTCCTTTTCCTAGTATTAACTCATTCTGCTGTTTTGCTTCTGTAGTGTTTTTCCCTTAGTGAAATTTGCAATTGTTAGGCACTATGTCCTTCACGTCTTCTTGGAGTATAATACCTTAGACCTTCTTTA
The DNA here is from genome assembly GCA_038090715.1 of Florisuga fusca. Classification (NCBI taxonomy): domain Eukaryota; kingdom Metazoa; phylum Chordata; class Aves; order Apodiformes; family Trochilidae; genus Florisuga; species Florisuga fusca. The sequence goes on along the minus strand of JAAWXA010000019.1, from coordinate 5,189,749 downwards.
TGTCCTGTATTTTTGCTGAGTGGTAAAAGCCAAAATGAAATGAAATGCATCTGTGCTTTCATAGAAATGCTTTTTAAAGTAGTCTTCCTGCTAAATGATGGACTCCATTTATGTACTGTATGGAGTATTTATGTACTGCATACACTGGGACAAATTATTTATGCTTCTGCTTGGGTTTGCTCTGGCCCAGTCCTGCCAGCATTCTCCCAAAGGACACATGCTTAACTTTATTTGAACAGCTGAGCTGGGAGGAAGGGATGCTAAGTAATATTACTTCCCATAGTGCTTGGGGCACCACCACGATGGCAGTGGATGTGTAGACAGGATCACGTCTTTGGTCTATTTCCACAGCACAGTAAACTCCATGAGAAAATTCATGGCTTCATGTCTGTGCTTGGAATATATACTGTGTTCCTAGTACTACTTCGGGAAAGCCTTCTACAAAGGCATAATACTCCCCAACTTTTAGTTTTATCTGAGGACAATTCTGCCTTAGAAATGGTTTATTTGAAACCATTGACCCAAATTAAATTCTGATTTAGATTCTTTTATATTCAGAATAACTCTAGGTTAACTCCAACGTAAGTGAAGTACCAGTCCATGGGATATCAGCAGCGGTTCCAGAAATGCAAACAGCAGCTGGCTGTGTCCTTAGTTAATTTGATTATATAACTTTAGCTTAACTTAAACAAACTAATGACCTTATTATTATTTTAAGAAACCTATTTTGTGAGGAGGGAATCATATTTCTTGAATAAATCCACTTTCAAATATCTTCTCTCGATGTACTCATTGCTAGAGTTGGGGTTAGGTTTGTGTGGGGAGAGTAAAAGCATACTGGATTTCACTGATCACAGTTGCTTTAAATTATACAATTATGAGGGAGATGTTTACACATGAAGATAACAAGGCTGGCAGCAGAGATCACAGATGGGAGATAGTCTTTGTAGTTCCTCTTCTATAGACCAAGTACCAGGAGAAGGATTGAGGTGTCTTTGCAAGAATTATTTTAGTGATCACATCTACTCAAGGTAACCACTAACAAAAATCTGGGTTCAGTGTTAATAAGCATTCTTTTACTGATTTCTATCTCAAGCACAACTCTTTTAAAGTCTTACAAAAATCAATTTAAAATAAATGGTTAAATCTTTCTTAATCTAACAGTAAAATAAGATGAACTTCATAATTTTTTCCTGATACTATGACACTTAGTAAGAGCTGGATACATTTTTTCCAATATGAAAGTCACAGTTATGTATGAGATTTTCTGGTTTTACATTTTCTTTTTAGCCTTGTTTACCCTCTTACCCTTTTTTCTTCTCAATTCAAATCTGTTTTCAAATATCAGTATTCTAAATTTTATTCTAAACCTTATCTTATTTTCAAAATTACCACAGGAGTAGGGAAATCAAGCAAGTTTTTCAATAAAAGGTCTTGCTGACTCAAATATTTTCTATTGCACAGTTCTAGAATATCTGATATTTTATCTTTGTGCTTTATCACAGAATGCAAAGGAGAAGCTGACATGGACTGACCGTATCCCAGGATATGCAGCAAACTTTGGATTGATTTTATTTATGGTAATATAATCTTCGTTTATCCATATATATTAAGTCTGAGAAAGTTTGCAATGACATTCAGAAGTGTTCAGGCTACTGAGCAGATGACATGGAAATATAATAAACCTATTACTGGATAGCATGTGTCCAACACACATTCAGGGTTGGACTATGCTGTAGTTGAGGAAGACTGTGGTATACAGTCCTCACTAGAGACTGAGAATAAGCCATCTGTGAAGTGTGGACACCACTGTCCTAGTAAAATTTCCAACAGGCCATAAACACATCATCAAGCTGATAGACTTTGTAAACAGTGACTACAAAAGCTTGGCTAATAAACCTTAAATTACACTGTGAAGAATCCCATTATCTCTCTGGCTACAAAAACTACTGAATGAAAGTGTGTATTCACATCTACAGCCATCATAATGTGGTAATGAAATATGCTGGTTTACACCAGAGGAGCACCTGGCATGGAAAATTTACTTAGGAACTAAATTAAGTTAAAATACCTAACTTTATTTTAGATAATCTGGGGTTTGCATATACTGCAACAGATGTCCTGTGAAGATTTCTGTTTCTGATAATCAAATCCATTCTGTATTCTCACTGAAGCCAAATTAATGTCTGCATTTTTATAAATATATGTGCTTACATATGAACATATATATATCATAGAACAAGTGTATTATCTGTACATGTCATTCATATGTATATATGTATGTGTATATATATGTAATTAGAACATTTTGAGTGAGCTTATAGTCCTGAAGCTGTACCAAACATTCGATTTTTAGACTGAACCTCTAGCCGCCATCAGCTGAAACTTTGCTTATACTGAGTATGAATAAGCACATAGCCCCAGTTTAGCTTTTACAAGTCATTCTTTTGAAGGCAAGGTGCTTACATGTGCTCTTGCCTTTAAACATGCGTTTAAATCTACTCTAAGCATGATCCTAAAGGGCTTTCCTGAGTCAAAGCTTATGTATTACACTCACAGATTAACATCTCGGAGAGATTTATAAAGGTAAAATGTAGAGCTCCAAATCTTCAACTTCTGTTAGAGACAAGAGATACTATGCTGGCTTTCACCAACTGGAGAAGTGGTCACAATGAATTTTTAAGAATATTTTGAGCATTAGTGAGATGTAAGCACCTACAAGAGACAATTTACAAACTGTGCATGAAATGAAGGTCCAGTCTTGATGAGGGATAATCCATTCTGCTAATCCATTCTTTACAGTATTTCATGTTTTTCTTTTCCTTTTCCTTTCTCTCTTCTCTTCTTCTCTTCTCTTCTCTTCTCTTCTCTTCTCTTCTCTTCTCTTTTTCTTTTCCTTTTCCTTTCTCTCTTCTCTTCTCTTCTCTTCTCTTCTCTTCTCTTCTCTTCTCTTCTCTTCTCTTCTCTTCTCTTCTCTTCTCTTTCTCCCTGCTAAATTGGTTAAACAGGTATTGGAAACACCAAGGTTCACTGTCAGTCTCTGCAACAGAATTGTACTGAAAAAACTTAGTTAGTCTCATCTACCTCCATTATTTCTAGTCACACAAATTTCTTTAGCTGTAAGAACTATACACATAACAGGTGATGAAATCTTTACGTGTGCATGTGGACATAGATAGCACACAGACACAGAAGACCCGGACACAGATGCCTGCACACACATGCTGCAATTTCTAGTGCTGCAGAAGTGATTGTTGAATTCTTAGCTACCACTTACAGGCCCTCAGGGTCAGAGGCACCAAGCCATAAGCATTTTCCATGAAGATGTCTACACTGCTACAGGATGATACTGCTGTGCTCTGTCCCTCCTTTCCCCAGCTTTGCAAGCCAGACTTTCCATGATGATTCTTGAAGCTACTAATTGTTTTGTTATTGTAAAACATACTGTCTTTATTTTTCATTTGCATACTTATTTTGTGTACTTCACTTTTGTGAATCCTCTTTCAAGAACTGCGCTGTATTTTTTTTCTTTCTGGCTTTTCTTCAGTCTGTACCAAGCTAGGTATGCTGCTTGTTTCTTCAAAAACATGTTTGGTTTGGTTCTCTTGCCCAGTCTTTCTTGGTGTTTTACACCACCAAATAACTCTGAGTATTATTTTACACATTTACACAGCTTTGAAGACTTCTCATATCTGTTTGGTTGTACACAAAGCCTCATTTGACTGGAGAGGAGGCAGAAGATCCAACCTTGATTTAAGCAATCTCTTTTGCTGGGAATTTGGAAGAGAAATTTACAAGTCTAATTTTTGCCCAGTAAAACCAGCGGTAGCAGGAGGTCTAAGCTCAGCAGGGAATATACAAGCTTGGCTTGTGTGTAATTAGTAATAACATATGTCACAGTTTAGAAACTCCACATTTAGAAGGTACATGTTGTGGCAAAGATTTCTGAGTATTTTAGCTGCTGGAAGAGATCAGGATGGCATGGAGCCATGCCATCACTGCAGCTTTTCTTTGAGTTCTTTGTATTTCCTCAGTCAGAGGAAGGAAGAAAACCAATCAGTGTCGTGGCAGAACAGGTCAGCCTGTTCTTTCTTTTGGATCCTATTGCCCTATTCTTACTCAAATGGCATAGTACTTGACTCTAGAATAGCCCCACTGGGGAGCCAAAGAACTATTTGGACATTAAATTATTATCCGACTTGGATGAAGGTATCAGTCTAGCCCATGGGGTTTTATAGCTTCCTTCTCAGACCTAGTATGCTTTCCTGTTTGTCTTCATTCATACCAGGCTCAGTAGGTGACTTTTTCTGCAGCCAATTTTCACATCTGTTTCGAAGCAATTCAGTCCTTGACAGACTAGTTTAAATATTCAGTGAAGAAACTGTCTGCCATAGTAGGGGATAGAACTGGCCAGATAAGAAAGCTGACAGTGCCAACAAAACCCAAAGTAAGCATTTGAATGAAAGGTGACCATGTGATCTGAAACTTGAGCAAAAGAGGTGTTGTAAGGAATGGGAGAAATGGTGTGAAGGTACAAGCATCACTCTCTATCAGTGACTTGGGAGTGAGAACTATGTTCTCAGCCTCTCTGCAGTCCTAGAAGCCCTCCTCAATTTTCTTTTATTGTGGGATGCACAGATAATGAAGTTTCCTAAAGAAGTGTTTTTCCATGTGTGTCTTAGCAGATGTTTGAAAACAGCTGGGCAACCAAGGAATTTTGGAAGTCCTGGTGCTTTTGCAAAAGCAATATCATAGTTTTTTTAGACAAATAAAACATTTTTTGGGTAACTTTTTGTATCTTGGTATGGCATTGCATGTATGGAAAAGGACACAATAGGGCAAACCTCTGTTAGTATCTCATCCTCTAGTAATCCTCCTCATTGCCACGGATCCCTTAAATTCTTTGGTCAGGTTTAAGAGCTTTCTATTCAGCTTCCATGACCTGAAATTTTCTCTTTCTCTGTTCATTGATACCCTTTCTATGTGGAAGTTTGTGATGGATATAAGTGTCTAAGGAGAACCAAAGAGCTCACAATCTCCACAATGATACATACAAGTTTACTTTGCTGGTTTTCTTTGTCCACCATCATAGTAAAAATTTCAAAGAAATCCACAGGGGGAAGAAACAGAAAAAGAGTAACTGTAAGGTGATAGGAGGAAGTAACCCAAACTAAAAAAAGGAAATGAGCTCAAGGTGACTGTAGAGGTGGAAGATGAGATAGATTATTGCCAGGTGATGCTTTTTTGTTTCCTCTCTTTATTTGGGATGTTACTCTCTAATGTAGTGACTGCTTCTGCAATGGGAAAGTCAGGTAAAATTTCTGATCTTTGTGTTCCTGCATCAGTTTAGTCACATCAAGAACTGAGCAGTTAGCTCAACATTAATCAGATTTTTGTTTGCGTGTTCGGTAGATAAGCCAAAACCTGTTTTTTCTATACAATGACTACTAAAAAAGGGAAGGAAATAATATTTTAGGCCATTTTAATAGTTTTAATTCTAAGTGTTTTATATTTAGACTTTTTTATTTAGGCCAGTATTTGAAAGAAAAATACTAGTATAAAGCAAAACCTCATCACCTACCTTTTATTTGAAACTAATGAAAAAAATCTTTAAAAAGTCAAAATTAGATGCTTTAAAGTCTAACATTTTATTACCATTTTCTCACAAAACCTAATTCTGAATTTTATCTGGTATCTCCAGGAATTTCTCCAAATCATCCATTTTTATTATGTTTACTAGTTCTCCATTAAAACTAAATGTGCACAGTTTTCATCTTCAACTCTTTATATGGCTCTGATTCTTGTTCTGGTTCTTTTGCAACAATATTTTTAGAAAACAACCTCCTTTTGTATATAGCAATTTAATAAACTATTGCTGGATCATTAAAATGAACTGTTAAATTTCCTTGAACCTGTGTTGTGAACCTGGGCCCCTAGGCCCATTGAAGTAATTGCAATAGTCTAATCTTTCACATTTGGGTAGTCTCTTTCATCTGAGGATCTCAACATGTTTTACCTAAAATAATAAACGTACACTGGAATTCTTGCCAAAGGCAAAAATGAAAGTTAAAAATGTGCCCTCTTCCCCCTTCCTGACATGGCTATGAAAATTTGTCGGTGTTTTATTGTTATTTTGTTCCTTGGTGGGTTTTGTTTGGGTTTTTTTTTTTTCATTGTGGGGTAAGGTCTTTTAAAAAATGGAATACTGTAACTCTGTGAAATTCAAATTCTTCTTATGGGAACTTGACCTTAAGCAGCAAGGCTGACTTTCCTCATCTTATGAGTTATAACCAGCTCATGAAGGACAACAGGATACCAACTGATTTCAGGGACAGAAATGTAAAGTGAAGCCCTGGTAATTCTCTTTAGCTCATTCTTAAAATAATAGTAACAAGGGAAATATTTTTTAAATTATTATTTTTTAATTTGTGGTAAGGGTTGGACAAACACAAATGTTTCAGCCAATAAAGCCTCTTTACTTGGTGGCACATACATATAAGCCTTTCAGCCTAAACCATCTGAGTCTACTGCCAGATAAGAGAATTTGTTTAATACCCACATTTGAACCTGAACTACCTGAGTTTCACCAACAATGCATAAATAATGTGTGGAGCTTTAATTAGAGAGAAGATGTATTTATTCAGGAATTGTTGTGTCAGTTCTGAGTTCTGTATCCATTTTCCTTGTATCCCTTTTAGGGAGTTTTGAATTCTCACATTTGTATTAGATTATCCCCACGTTATTATTTCTCTAAGGCATAACCACGCAATGCCAATTCTTCAAACAAACCAAAGGCAATACTCAAAGCTTCTGTTCCAATGCTCACAGCAAACTTGAACTGATGTCTCTGTACCTTTCTTTGCAGATTTCACTGACGTTTTCAGCTGTGTTTGGTGTGATTGTATACCGAATCACAACAGCAGCAGCTTTGTCATTCAGCACAAACGCAACAACCAGGTCAAATGTTCGAGTGACTGTGACCGCGACTGCTGTCATCATTAACCTCGTCGTGATACTTATACTTGATGAAATTTACGGAGCTGTTGCCAAATGGCTGACAGAAATTGGTAAAACTATCTCACCACATTCCTCATTAGTACGTTGCATGTATTGACATGAGGGTGTTCTTGGAGGTTCTAATAAGAATATTTCCCACTGAAGAGTGCCAGTGAAAATATTCAGGCCTATGGGGTAAGGTGCTCAGACATGCCTCTCTGAGCTAGGGGTCTAAGCTGCAACATGCAGTGTGCCACTAATAGGACTAATCAGCCTGTCTGTAATGCCATGTTAATGCAGCTGTGCTATTTCCAGAATCTCAGCTGGAATTTCTCTGTTGCAGTGATTCTGTGCCAAGAGCCACTTATCTAGAGGTGGTTGAGAATTTTTGACCTGGTGTTTTGATAGAAATCTTTACCTCTAATGGGTTTACTGGAAGCCCATGGATTGCTTCAAAGATGTTGCTGGCTCTGGCAAAGATAGTCTGGCAAATGCTTAACCATGTTATTTTACTGTTGTTATTTTTACCAGCTCCTTACTACTCAAAAGATATTTTTACCATTATAGGAGCTGCACTGCACTTTAAAAAATAATAATATATGCACGTTTAAAAAATATTTTTGTAATTTTGGTTAGGGGTTGGATTTTTTTTTTAATCCTAGATAGGAAAGGGCACAACTGTTAAGGCATGATATTGATGTATGGAAAGAATGGGAAGACATGGAATTGAGGCTTCTTCTCTCTGGCAATTTTTTAGGTAAAAACTGGGAAGTGTAAGCCGCTCCCATTGCTTCTCAGGAAAGTACAGAAGGAAAATCTCTTGCTTTGAATTCGACACCTCTCTGAATGTGAAAGAAACAAGAATTTCTTCCTTGCCAATTATTGTACCCCTGTCAATTTATATTTAATTCTAATCCTGCTGTCTTTACTTAGGCAGCATTACTAAGTAACCTTCAGATGTTTTGTTTAAGAAGGTTCCAGTCTGAGTAATCTCTAGTCCTACAAATTACATGAGTTAGAGTGTTCATTCAGGCATCTTTCTCTAATGCTAGGCTCAGATGTCATATGAAACCAAAATGTTAAAAATTTACAATTCACTCATGCTGATAAATGCTCCTTATCATGTAAACATTCATTTTGCTGAGCACAGTAAGATATGGTCTTCTTTGTTTTGTTTTGTTTTTTTTTTTTTCTATTCCAACCCCAAGTACACTTGAATCTTTGTTCAAGTAAAAAAAAAAATCACAGTATAATAATAAATATAAATATAAAGAGTAGTACCACTAATCGCAATTGCATTCAAAACAGGACCAAAGTAATGGATCTGCCTCACTACCTGCTAAATCAGTTCCTAGCAGGAAAAGAGTATTTTTGTTGTAATCAATATTGAGAGCCCATATGGGATGCACTGGGACTCCAAGCACCTCTTGTGGACCCAACAAAGTGGGACACTGATGCTCTCTTATCACAGATCAGACCAGAAAAAGTGCAGATTATATCCTGGTATTATTAGGCTGAACTGGTCATCTTCAGTAATCAGGTGGTGTCAGACTGGACTTGCAACTCATTTACCCACTTGTAACTTTACTCAGGTCAAGGAAGAACCAGGGCAATGGGGATAAAATCAAAGCTATTTGTATTTGTGCCTGATAAAGTCGGCTTGTTCTCTACCTGAGAAGTTTCAGCTGCCCAGTTTTCGTGTCATGTGCTTCACGACTGACCATCCAAGTGGATCATTTTTGAGGGGAAAGTTTTCTGCCTTGCTAATGCATCTATTCTGGCTGGATATATTTCTTGTGTAGCAGACTCTGCTAGCTAGAGGACAAATTCTATGCATACCTCTGTTGGTATGGTATAGTATATCTGAGTGTGGGGAGGGAGGGAAGTGCTGAGTGAGTCTCGGGAACCATATATGGTGTGCAAATTTTCATCCAGAGGCTGAGCTCATCTTTGTGGGAGTTCTTCATAAGGCAAAGGCAAGGTTTTTTTCTCCCTCACATTAAAAGCTGCATTGCTGTCATTTGATATTCTTATTGCCCTGAGCTGTTGTCCTGAGGATTTATTCCAGCGTGTGGGGTCATCTACAAATTGTTCAAATCCTTTCAAGGTTTAATTAAGCTTTTCTATAAGTATAGGTGAATGATGGCTTAGGGCTTATCACCTTGTGTGTTGACCTTTTATGGTCAACATGGTTCAAAGTATCACAAATAAAGCTTTGTGGGAACTCATTAGAATTTTGCTGTTCCTTTAGTGCTCAAATAAACACCAAGTTTCTTTTTTAAGGAAAAAAAAATATGGCAGCCAAGATACGCGAAACGTACCCCGAAACAAAACTGCAAGTACAACACTGTTTTTCACTAAGTCCTTAAGGCCAGAGCTCTGGATCTACCTTGTCATTTCACACTTACATTGTGCTACAGAAATCCATTCAGGAACAAACCACAAAAAATGATCTGCTCTCGCATCAGTCAACAGCTCAGGATGAGCATGGCAGTACAAGCGTTTAACTCATACTGAATCTTTAAAAGAGGATACTACTGTCATTTAAAAAGCTTCTGCTTATGTGTTCTGTTGTTATAAACTTTTCAAGGAAATCGGAAATAAATCTGAGAACAGAGTGATGAATACTGAAAATGTTTAAGATACATTTTTTACAAGCTACCTAAATAAGTCTAGAAATATACAAAGTTTAAAGAGAATGGACAAGCATTAAAAAAAACATGCATTCATTTTTGTATGACAATTAACAACTCAATGTGATAATCAAAAAAGAATTTAGTATTGTATTTAGCAATAAGCACATTAACAATCTCATTACAGAAAACAAGGCTTGTGCATACAAAGTTAAGAAAGCTTTTAAGGTGTTTTTCTGGATACAAGTCTTTCTTTACTTCCATGACTTTGAATTGAGAACATTAATGCTTTGTTATTTCAGCAAAGTAACTGATGCTCTTATGTATGTTAATATGCATATGCTAAAGTACATTAAAGCCAAATGCATTGCTTTAGCTTTATTAAATTGGATATCAATATGCAATATTTTTTCTTCAAACTCCAGACAGCCAGTAGAAGATTTAAATAGATTTTAATTATCCTATTATTACTATTAATACATACATTTTTATTAATAAAATATATTTAATATACTATATAGTTAATAATATAATAGATGTCAGTGTAAATGCCTTAGGTCTGTGCTAAGAGATTGTGGACATGTCCTGAAGAAGAAGAAAGTGATATGATTTACCCAGGTCTCTTAGCAAGGAAATGGAGAGACTGAAAAAGAAGTGACGTAGTGTCAGGTCCAGACTAGATGTCAGGATCTCTGGGGTTTTTTGTCATCAGAGAATTGGATAGACAAAGGCCTATCAGAGAAGCAAGTTCATCACATTGTCATTAATGTTTCTATCAAATAATCATCAGGTTCCATCTAGAAATTTGGAAAGACTCTCTGGGAATAAGGACTCAGTGACAGATAGTGTGCACTGTTAAAAAAGTTAAAAATAGAAAAGAAAAAACAGTTTTAACTCGAAGTTTGCAGTTTGAAGTTTTATTTGGGGGTATAAATGATGTTTTCATATTTACTAATTGATTTATCTGGTGTGGTTTGTTTGTTTGTTTGTGGTGTTTTTTTGTTTGGTTTTTTTTGTTGTTGTTTTTTTTTTTAACTTTCTAGAGGTACCAAAAACAGAGAAAACCTTTGAGGAAAGACTGATTTTGAAGGCATTCCTACTGAAGTTTGTGAATTCCTATGCACCAATTTTTTATGTTGCCTTTTTTAAAGGAAGGTATGCTAAATGTCCTTTATGTACAGCTATTTAAGCACATAGATATTTATGTCTTTATTACGGGATCTGTGCTTAAAAATGGGCAAAAACAGCTACCTATGTCTGGAGCTGTGTACCTTCATCACTTATGAAAGGATATCACCAAGAACTTGATTTAAATGGAAGGGCATGATGTCTTGTTTCTCTTTTAAGCAGAGCTTTGTTCTGCAATGCAACCATTTTAATTTTCTTTCCAAACTAAGAATAACACACAATTCAGAAAAGAATTCCTTTTAATTAAAAATGTGTGTTGCATTTATGAATGAAAGGTATTGTTTACAGGTCCTTACTTCCCTAATTTTAATAAATCTTTCTTGAAGCATCATTTAGCAAAGAAAGATTTTCCTGTTTCATTTAATATTATGGAACTATTTTCTCTATTATTTTCTCAACATTTTGCACTATTCTCCTGTATCACGTTAAATTAAGAAACAGTTATAGTCAACTGGAAGTTGCATGTTTTGGCAAATGAACTGATTGACCAAAAAGCTAATTCAGCTGTCCTGCTAAATAAGTGTGACTTCCTATGGGTTCAGCATCATTGTCTTTTGGGACCCAGTTATCCACAGTATAACACATGCTTTTGAATGGGAAGCTTAAAATGATTGTTTGCTAAAACTTTGGCAAACATGTTTAAGACATCCTCTGGATTCTGTTTCATATCATTTTTCTGTTCCTTTTGGGGGCTGTTAAATTTGTTAATCTGTGCTCCTCACTAATCCTATTCAGCATCACTGATTTGAGAATCAATGACATATTTTACCAGCAGTTGTAACTATTTTAAGATATTAATGAAAAATATCACAAATTTCTTTCTTTTTTAACCACTGTGTTTAGATGTGTAAATAATTTAGTGCATTACTCAAGTGCAAGCGAATGTGATATGTGTTCCTAGTTTTGTTTGTGATCTCTAACCAAGAAAGAGAGATTATTATTATTATTAATAATTATTATTATTTATTATTATATTACTTACCATGGGAACATATTTTATCAGAAATGTTTTATCAAGATGTAGTAGAAAAATATTTGTAGAATATATTTTGAAATATATATTCTATATATATATTTGAAATATATTCAAATATACTTTGAAATATTTTTAAATAACCAAAGTTGAATTGGTGTCAAGTCTTTAAGAAGTCATGCTAAATTAGCTATAACTGAAATATTTTCACTAATATGAATGAACAGTTATATTGTTTAAGGTAACTTTTTTTGTCCTATTTTTATTATTTCATGTATTATTATTTCTTTCAGATTTGTTGGCCGTCCTGGTCATTATGTATATGTGTTTGATGGTTATCGAATGGAAGAGGTAAGCACATATGAAATTCAAACACAAAAATCCTTTTTTAAAAAAAAGAGATTTATGTTCAGTGTATTTCACTGGAGTCTAGACTCAAAAGGAAGAGTAGAAAACATTTTAAACCATGATGTTATAACCTTGACATAAATAGACAGACCCCAGATTTTCCCTCTGAGGCACCTGAGGCTCTCCTTTACTTCATAGTAATTCTTAGGTGAAGGTTCACCATTTTTATTCTTTCAAACAGGTAGTAAGGAACAAACAGATTAAATTATTTGACTGAGGTCTTTGTGAAACCTATGGCAGAGCCCAAACTTGAATTTGGCATCACATTCTATAGGTCACTGTGAGCCTAGAATTTTTAATAGCCTAAAAAGAGAGAGCCATTTTGTGCTTAACCTGTAACCACAGCCTTAAATTGCTGTGGGTATTCCCTTGAAAACAGAGAGACTGAAGGTTTTACAATAAAACTTACACAAAAGTCTTTGCAATATTGAAGACTTTCTCTCCCCTTTGGGAGACATCAGGTTGGAAGGGTATTGGTGATACTGCATTATGTTTATTACATTCATTATATAGTAAATATTTTAAAAGGAAATATGGTGGTCCCAGGGCACACTATGTTATTTCAGAGCTTTACATATTTTTCGTTATGTGGTTTTATGAGTGGAGTTGAAATACCTTATTAAGGATAGAATTGCAATGATGGACAAGGTCCATGCTCCTTCTCTTACGCCATTCATGCTCTTTGATTTTGTTTAATTGCAGTGTGCTCCAGGAGGCTGTTTGATGGAACTCTGTATTCAGCTGAGCATCATCATGCTTGGAAAACAACTGATTCAAAACAATCTGTTTGAAATTGGAATCCCGTATGTATCCCATCCTTCTTCATTACTAGGCATTATTCCTATGACACTGTAAATTGAAGCCTTAATCCTTATTCAACTGAATAGGACTTTTGCTACTGACTTCAGTAGGTTGTAATTGAATGTGATGATAAATCACATTTTTGGTTGTGATGAAATGATCTGGCTATATTTTACGTAGAATAATAAGCTATATCTGCAGTGAATGGCTTAAATAAAGTGATTGAATATATTAAATGATTGATCTAAATTAATTTTAGAAGTCTGGGAAAGCAGGCAAGGTATGATAGATCTCTTGGGAAGTTTTAGAGAAGCTTTCAGAGCTGCAGCATTGAATACAAATTAGGATAAAGTGGAGGAGAGATGGCATGGAGAAGAGCAATAGCTCATAAAAGGTGTTAAAATGTATTACTTGATCAATGACTATTTTATGGGTTTACAGAAGAAATCCACAGATTTCTAAGGTGCTTGTATGTCGTGGAGCTAGAGTATGGAAGAGATAGTGACATGCTGCTCAGTGGCTCTCTGCCCCAGAGAGCTTCATGTACGGTGTCCTCTGCTCTAGAAACAGCAAGAAATCACTCTTGGACTGTCTCCAGTTTAAAGGGAATCTTCAGGCAAGAGAATCCGCTGAGAATCTCCTGCCTCCTGGGAGGTTTGCTCCTGCTTCTATTGACTGAATCATCCTTGTTGGTGGCAGTGATTGGTGAAATGTATTAGATGAAGAGGCTGGTTTAGACACAAACTTCAGCTCCCCTGAAGTCAGTCAGACTCTTTCAACTCTAATGTCAGTAGCTTTTAGATCATGTCTGTAAGGAAGTTCTTGAAGATGCTAATTACAGACAAAGATGAGTGATGCTTAAAAGACTATGAAGTTTTTCTAAAATGAACCCTTTGCTTCCCTTTCCCTGGCACAAACCTTTTTTTTTTTTTTTTTTGGAAGCAAATTAAATGGAGAGAGAAAAAAAATTGAAACAAACATCCTCAGCAAATCCAATGTAAGTTATGGATCGTTTCATTATTCTTGTGGCAAAGGTCACTAGGGAGGCCTGTTTTCTGTCCACATTTCATTGAGTTTATTTTGAGAAGGGGGTGGTAAATCATTCCCAAAATATCTGACACATTGGAGGCTTAAAGATTGCCTGGTGTGATTTTTTTTTTTTCCTGTCTTCCAAAAACTTACTGCTACTAGACTTTTTAAATGGGGATGTTATGATATTAGAAATACTTCTTATTTTACTTTTTTATTCTTGAAAGTAGGGGCTGATCCAGTCCAAACAGAAAATTCCTGTCATATTCTTTCTCAGTACCCTCACTACAACTCTTGGACAATTCCATCCCATTTTTCTCACACATTTCTGTTCTGCCACCCTTTTACCTACAACGTCAGGTGGCTTCAATTTTTAAAAGTGAATTACTGTTTAAAAACAAACATAATTTAATCCTCCTTCCTAGAGAAATACCTCATTTCAGTCACAATGCTATCTTGTCATCCTGAAATAAGTACATTTGGTTTTCCTCTGCTTATCTGTGTTGTGAAGAAAATTACTTGAATATCTGTAGGACTTGATACTTCTTACTGTATTTGTTTGCCTACTTAGGTTAATTAAATCAGAATCAGCCTTGTATTTCTGCATGGGCTACTCTACTGGCTTGAACTAGATCTGTAATGGTTCTCTGTTCTACCTTGTCACATATTCAGGCATACAGATGTTTTGAGTATTGATCAATCAGATTTTCAGAGAGATGTCCATAGGTCTGCTGGACACATACAAATCCAGACCAAAAGGAACTCCAGAAATGCATGTGTTGCACAACATGTTCTGGCAAATCTATGTCTATACATGATGTTGTCAGCAGATGTGACAGAAGTATAGGTAAATATGCCCTCTAGCCCTCTCTTCTGGCTTCCTACTTTATCCACTTCTATCTGTTCTTCTACATTTTCCTTCCCAGGATATCTCTGTCTTCAGAGGACCCTTGTTCCACTTCCCAGGGTCTGTTTTTGCACAGGCTACACACTGTGATTAATAGTGCTTTTGTGAAAGAAATATAGATCAGTCTTTTCTATCTCCATTTTCAGAAGCTGCATTTATCCCCCCTCACCCTTGCCTTGCCTTGTGCCTCTGTGGAAGGAATGAGAATCAGAGTGAGTTACATGAATTCTTCCACTTGCTCCTTGTATTTTCACTGAGGGCTGAGGAAAAGTGCTGCAATCAACCTTACCCACATGGAGAGCAAGGAGAGACTACCACAGATGGTGATTTAGTCTTTAAAATCTGGAACTGTCCTCTATATGTCTGTAACATGGAAGTATATCTCTTCTAAGTTATATCGTGACCCAGATCAAAATAATTTTCTTCCTTATTGAGATCTCTGAATTTCCTCATTATTTTCAGATAGCTCTCTGATGTCATCCACCATAAACCCTGGGGCATTTTAATCACTTTGCAGAAGATCAAGAAATCTCACTGTTGTTTGCTGTCTCTTTCCCTTAAAAAAAATGCTACTAAGTAGATGACAGACTGAGTTTATAAGCAGCAGCAATCCATTGTGTCTCAAATCTTGAAGCAACTGGGAACGATCATTCAGTGGCTGCATTATGGCTTTTCAGTGTTGGCTGTGGAGTTATGGAGTTAAACTTCAGCTGGCAGTCCTGCACTGTTTGGGGTCACTGGGACACATCCTTGCTTATTCCTTCAATGTTTCTGGAGAAACTGCTGCACATCTATGACAACTCTGACTTGATGATCTTCCAAAACTTTCTGTGATATATTTTTCAGTCTCTGCATCCAAGAACATCAAAACAGCTAGGTGCATGCAAAAACATTTGAATTATGGAAAACTAAGCCTCCTTGAACTGTAGTGTGTTCTGTGAGGCTTAAATTCACAAGTTTAACAGATGTAAATATGCCACAGTTCATTCAGATGTGTCACATACTATAATTCTTTTACTATTGCCACAGGAATTGACCCTAAAAGACTGCAGAGCTTAAGAGCCTTAACCTAGAGTTCCTTTAAGACTCCTTTTCTTCAGTTCTGTTTTTCTGAACTTATTGGAAAAAAGGTCTATGTTGTCATTTTATTGCTCTGTGTCTTTGATGTTGGTGATAAATCCTTAGGGGGAAATCCTGGCCCTATTGAAGTCAATGACAAAACTCCCATTGACTTCAGTGGGGCCATGATTTTGGCCTTTTTGTTCAATACCAGGTTCCATCACTTCAAAATGCACTTAACTATGCTGGATAAAAACAAAGAGTGAAATTAAAGACACCCTTTCAAAGCTATTATTATTTTATGCTGCTTTTCACATTTAATACATTATTCTTGATAATCTTTTTAGTTTGTTGGGTTTTTTAATTATTATTTTTCTTTCCTGATTTTGGATGCTGTTTTCTTCTGTTTGGGAAATCAGAAAACCCCAAACACAACTGAAATTTCTGTAGGACCCAGGAGGATTGATCGCTCCAAGTAAGCATGACTAAACCATAAATTTGTGAAGCAGGGTGAGAGATTAATTCCTTTTGTACTATCCCTGCCTCCTGCTTGTACCTCCTACCTGTGAATATGAGAACAGACCATAGGGATATGCCTGAAGAAAATCCTGGACCTTCAGTGCTCCTTCCCCAAAGCAGCAAACAAAATTACAGGCAAGGACACAAGGGTGCAAGTCACTGCACTTTCTTTTCTCTAGACACAAGTGCTCCATCTACTCAACCTAAGTCGTTTCTGTCTAGCTTCCTCCCTGTACTCTTTTCTATCATGCTACAAAGGAAAAAGCAATTGGAAATAAAGCCTTAAAAACCATCTGCTATAAATAATCATTCCTCTTTGGCAGCTGGATTCTAGTGTTTTTCTGGTGGGTTTTTTTGTTTGTGTTTGTTTTTTTTTTTTTAATTGTTGTTGTTGGGTTGTGGGTTTTTTTGGTTTGGTTTATTTAGAGTTTCTGTTTGCCTCTCTGTTCTAGCAAGTATTGCCTTGCAATACCTCAAACTGAGTTCTTGGTGAATGTCCCAGGTGATCTGTCTTTGTAGTACCCAAGGGCAATCGCTTACTGAGAGTCTTGAGAAGCTGGAAAACTGATACTCAGTTCCAATCTTTCTGGCAAGTTCTTGTGGAGATGCATTCTGCACTGAAGACACAAAGACTTGTGCCAACAAAATAATTTCCCTGCATTTGTCCTGTTCCAACCTGCTCCCAGCTGCTCTGCCTCTACAGCCTCTATAAATTCGACTCTGCCTTACTCCAAAAAATTCTGATTTTTCTCAAGCCTTCTTCACATCTTCCCCTATATCCTCCAAACTCTGCAAGTCTTTTTTACTGTATAAATAGAACAACTGTTGCATTGTGTTTGGTTTTTTTTTTAAAAAAAAGGAGGCTTCATGGAAGCACACCATGTTCTTACAGCACAGCCAGGATCAGTTTGTGTTTAATTTCAATTTCTTTTTATCCCTTTTTTCAAAAGCTTGTGAGTTTTTCATTGATGGAATATTTCCCTGTAGTTATTTTGTTCTCTATTCAGACACTGATTACCTTATATTAGGAATTATGAACAGCATAATTAAACCAGATTTCTACTTCTTACCTAACGCAACGGTTAACATAACAGTTTTGTGCCAATCCCTAGTGAGAAGGTTCAGCATTGCTTTAATTGTATTTCCTTTCTCCCTGATCCCACATGCATTCTTCTTTCATGCTATCCAAGCTCCTAAAAACTTTATCTGGCTTTTTTTTATATTCATTGGCAAAAGGACCTGAAAAAATGGCTTCTGCAGCTTTCTATTTGTCTATATTCGAATGTTTACTAGTGGGGTCATAAAGATCTGCTGCTTGTAACTCTACACAAAGCACAAATTCTTACCCTGAATGGGAAAATGCACCACATTCTCACTGGTGGGACTGCCTAGCATGCAGAAATCAGAAGCTAAAGTAGCTCTGGATTACTGTTCTCTGTCAATTTCATTTAAAAATGTTGATCTAAGTAACCACCAAACATATTTCACACAAAGACATTAAAAGATAGTACTCTGTTTTAATAACACAATCGTATGTGTAGCTTATGGAGTTCTGTAAAACTCATTTTCATTGTCCTTCTGCTGGAGAATAACACTGTGCAAATCCCTGTTCTTTGTTCCTTTTAATTTCTGTCACATTTCTGTTTGGTCTGAAACTTCACATGTTTGGATATGACACAATGGTTCTTTTTTTTTGTGGAAAGTTTGAAATTAATTAGTTTAGCTTTCCTTCAGTTAGCTGATTCTTTTAAAAATTATGTAAAAATAAGAGTACCCTTCAAAGATTTACTCAAAAATGGTTAAAGGTGCCACTTCTCATGCCTGGCTTATAGATAACCAGATGAAAAGTTAAATTTCTGAGCAACTGAGCCCTGGATTTAGTGTAGTCCCAAATAAACATTAAAAACAACAACTATTGTTTTAGTTACTTGGTTCTCTGGGGAGTGATGTGCATGCATTAAACTCCATAACTCTACTCCGTGGTGCTATAACTAGAGGATTAGATCACATATGTACAGACTTCACATCTAAACACACCCAAATTTTATCTCAGCTGCTGCGTGGTGACAGTGAGATCCTCTTCAATCTCATCTGCCCATGGAAATGTGAGGGACATTTATAGCTCATATCATTTTATTGGAACAGAAATCAGCCCTGTCTTCAACTTATTGTTCTGTCCTCTGAGAGTCCCTCACATTAGGAAATTAATTGGGATATGCTGGAAGAGCATCCCGGGAATACTTTGATTATTTTAACTCCTGCCCCTAGTCTCCTATCCTCTTAATACTACATCAATTCTGTCACAGACAAGTTCCCTTGATTGTCATAAAAGCAGAGGGGAGGAAAGGAAATTTTAGTGCCTTGAAATGGCTGAGTTTGCATGATGTAGGAGGTAAAAGTCTTTGTAAGAATCAACCTAATTCTTTCTTGTGAAGTATTTTAAATCTCCCCACCCTTTCATTAAAACTATATAATCTGAATGTTCTGGGTACTAAAAGTATGTTGTTAGCCCCGATATATCTAGGTATTTCTAAAGTACAGAGCATGTTACTTTCAGATTTCTGACCTATGTCTTTGCTGCACCTGGAGCAAAACCTAGAGTTGTTCTGTTGCTTTTTGCACCTTTGTGATCCTGGGACTGACAGGGTCTGATGCAATCTGCACCTGGTTTAAGAGTGTCTGCCAATCCCCATTTCCTTCATACTGGTGATTAAATTGAATGGGTCTTGTGAACTCTGCTCAGTGCAGTAATTCTGTATCCGTTGTGGTCATTTCCAGGCTGCTATGGAGCCTGGCACTGAGGTGACACTGTTCCTCTGTAGCTCTGAGTATATTCAGGATCAAAGCAATGAACCTACCAGAAAAATCTTTAGGATGTTTGCCAGCTAGCCTTGCCCTGCTACTTAAGTTAGGGTCTGAGAAAGCAATTCTGAACAACTGGAGGCACAATTGAAAACCCCTACCAATTCCCCTGTCTCCAGGCCACACAGCTCTAGTTCAAAGGATTTGTTGCAAGCTATGGGGGAAGTGTTTTTGGGAGAGCCCTGCTTACACTACTGGCAAAACATCACTGGAATTAGTCTGGGTCATATGACCCATATGTAAAGAAGTATAAAATCAGGTCATGCATATTTGTGAAAGACAATTTCATCTGAAAAATGAAGACATGAAATAAGTATAAACCTTGATTGTTTATCCTGTTTCAAGTCTATTTCTCTTCCTTAATTTTGAAGAAGTATTTTTCTATTGTTTTTTTCCACTTGAATTTCTCAATGTGCAAAATATCATGAAGCTGTTGATTCATATGTATTTAAAATGTAATCTGGGGGGTGCATTGGGAATTATATAGTCTTCTTTTAGAGATGGATTAATTTTACTCTGGGATTATAGTAATGAAATGTATGTATTTTTCAATGGTTTGAAACTTGTATCCCTATCACAGTCAGACAGTGATTAATATTACTATTCCTGCTGAGATTCAGAGACATACTTGCATAAATAATATTTTTTGGCTATCTAAATAAACTCAAGTGTGTATGCATGTGACAAGAAAGCACTGCACTGAAGAGCTGCAGGTGTCTTCTGCTAGTCAGGGCACCAGCTATAAGTAATAATATCAGTTCATTCTTGCACTTTTTTTGCTTGCCAATATGTCCACTCATTTTAACCTTAAAAGTACACTATATTGAGAATTCTACAGTCTAACAGTGAGATCAAGGTTCACCTTTGCTAGAAAGGTGGTATGAATGTATCACATACCTTCTGGTATTTTCTTTCTTTCTTTCTTTCTTAAGGAAGAAGCTCTCAGTGTGTTGTTTTTGACAGTATTATAACAGTATAATTTTTGACAGTACTTATAACTGATATTGTTTAGATCCAAAGTGTTGAACTTCCAGAAGACACCAATTCAACACTTATGTAGAGAGAAACAATTATTTTAAAAGTACTGGGTCGGACTCCATTTTAACAGTGTTATGTTGTTGCAATTTTCCTCTTGACACAGGACTCCTCTGTCCTTAGCACCCTGTCACCTGGCAATAAGCAGCATCATAATTTCAGGAGATGGTGTAAACTAAGCCTATGCAGCACTGAAATGTGATACACATTTTGTATTGCTGCATAAAGACTTGAGACAAATCTTGTAGGGGTGAAAAAAAAACCCCACAAAAACCCAACCAAACAAAAAAAGCCATCTTGTTTCAGTTTGAACTTTTGTTCCTTAGGAAGCTAAAAAAGCTCCTCAGGAAGCTGAAGGATGACAGAGCTGAGCCAAAGGAAATGGACACCAACCACTCAAAGGACCCTCAGCAGTGGGATCTTGACTACATCTTGGAACCTTTCACTGGACTGACTCCAGAGTACATGGAAATGAGTAAGTTTTCTGAATTCCCTTTCTCTTTCTGCAATAACCATAGCTTTACACAAGACTAATCATCGTATATCATATGACTCTATGTCATAAATTGGCATGATAAAGGGAGGAAAAGTCCAAAACACTTGTAGTTTGCAAAAATCACATGCGAGACAGCAGGGCTATGAGACTACCATGTTACCAGAATAGCAAAAATGACTCCTAGCATTTACAGTGAGGGTCTGGTGTTCCCAGCTGAGAAAAGTGTATAGAAACCATACGGACACAGAATCACAGAGTAGCTAAGATGGAAGGAACCTCTGGAGATGATCCAGTCCAACCCCCTGCTCAAAGCAGGGTCAGCTGGTGCAGGCTTCTCAGGGACTTCTCCAGTTGCCCAGTTTTGTTTCAATACTTCTGGAGATGGAGGCTCTACAACCTCTCTGAGCAACTTATTCAAGTATTTGGACACTCTTACAGCACAAAAGGGTTTTCTTATTTTGAAATGGCATTTCCTATATTTCAGTTTGCACCCCATTATCTCTTGTACTTTTACTGGGTATTCTTGAGAATCTAGCTCTGTCTTCTACACCCAAGAGGCATTTGAACACATTGGTAAGAACCCTCTGAACCTTCTCTTGTTGTGGTACAACAATCCCATCTCTCTCAGCTTCTCCTTGTAAATCATGTCCTACAATCCTCTAATCATCTTAGTGTCTCTGCACTGCTTTCACTGCAGTATGTGATGTGTGACTTGTATTTGGGAGCATGGAACTGGATGTATCACTCCAAGTGTGGTAACAGTAGGGTCCCCTCTCTTGACTTGCTGGTGATACTTTTCCTAATGCATTCCAGAAGGTTATTTGTCTTCTTTGTAGCTAAGGCACATTGCTCTTTCATGATCATAATACTGTCTACTGGGACCCCAAAGCCCTTTCTTGCAAAGTTGCTTCCCAGTAGGTCAGTTTCTAGCATCTACTGATGCTTGGGGTGATTCCACCCTCAAAGCAAGACTTCACGTTTTCCTTTGCTGAACTTTGTGAGATTTCTCTTGGACTCTTTCTCCTGTCTGTTGAGGTCCTTCTCAATGGCAGCACAACTATCTGGTATTGATCCTCCCAAAATGAAAATAATTCTTTAATATTTCAAATGCAATAAAAGTGCAGATTTCAAGATATAAATGTATTTTCTTGTAGAAGTAAACTACAATTTTTAACAGAAAACTGTGGGAATATTTTTAGATGACTTAGTTCATAACTGAATGTTTCATGGCATTGAATCCTGTACACAGCATTCCTAGCTATGCTTAAATTAAAACCTACACACACATAAAATAAGAGAGAAAATTCAGCCTATAAGAGCTTCTCAGTCTGCTGAAATAAAGAGTGAAATGGAGAATTGCTATTCCCATTTTGCTCCTGGAAAGCTGTGACATGCAGATGTGGAGTTGTCCACACTTTCTAAGGAAATTTAGGGCACACTTGGAAATTATTTCTTAGCATCCTACCTTTCATACCAGTTCTTCAACCAAAACATTCTCTAGTTTTTTAAATGGCATCTGTGTATTTTCTCTGCATGTATCACTCTTCTAGAGTGATAGACATCACCACTGTTGTGCACAGCCAGATATTTGGTCATGATCACAGGATCACAGAGTTATCATGATCAGAAGACACCTCTAAGATCACTGCATCCAACTGTCACTCAGAAGAAAACCCAACAAAAAATGCCCATATACCACCGTCCCACTAGAGCATGTCCTGTGCCTCATCTTCATGTTTTTTGAATACCTCCGGGGATGATGACTCCACCACCCCCTGGGGTCAGCTTTCAAACTGTGTAAAATAGGAGCAACTCTATTAAAGTCAATAGTATTCTAACTTTGTAAAGCTGGTGTCTGCCATGTTTATATCATCTCTGTGTACATATGTTGCTTTTTTACATGATTACTTACATTGCTACTAAACGATGGCAGAGTTCAGTAATTTTTCAAGGTTTGAGTTTGTTTTTCCACATTAGAGGAGATATGTTTGTTGGTGGAAAACCAGATGGAACTGGGAGTAATTCTTACTTGAAAAGGCAAGATGCCACCAGTTATATATTTAGTAACCACACCATCAGTTAGGAGGACAGCAGGTTCTGATTTCCACTAGGTGGGATCCAGGAGCTGGATCTGCTGCTTCACAGAAATATGCCATTTAGATGAAATGTATATGAGAGAAGAACTGTGTGCATATTTGATTATCTATGAGTGGGGATTGCTGACATCTGAGTGACTTGATCCATCATTTGTATGTTATTAAAAGACTGATTTAGTATCTGAGGTCAGTGTGCCCACTGTAAGTCATTTTGAGATGTAGCATGAGAGTATTTTCTGCTGTTTGGAAGTCAGGAGTCAAGAAAGAAACTTTAAAGCACTGAGTTTGTTCAAATAAATTATTATTAATAATTTATTTTTGCTGTAACATATTTGATACTGTGCCATTGTTCTCAGCAGTTATGATTTGGAAGTCTGGTCTATCTGACATCTTGATTACACTTTGCTCAAGAGAAAATGTAACTCCATTGTCTCAAGTAGCAGTGATACTTATGAAACTGTGTTTGAAATTCTGGGTGCATTATCTGGCCTGTAGAAATAGATACAGAAAGCAAATGCAACAACTGCTGTCATTTTGGTATAATTCTGCCTAAAAGAAAGCCTTTGTCACCTCTTCTCTGTTTTCACTGACATGGGTTGATTGCATTCATCTCTGTAGAGCCACCTCTCTATGTCCACTGCTCCAGCAGGAGTATTCCATGAACTAGTTGAGGATGAGTACCAGGCATCTGAAAGACTATTACCCAGTGAAATATATACATATCTCCTTTCTTATTCTAATGTATGTTTTTTATGAACTTCAAGGAGTATCTCTATGACTCAACAGAACCTAGGAATTTAGAGGTGCAAAAAATCTCCAAATATGTCAGCCCTGTAGCCCTGGGACACAACCCAACTTCAGCTGCCCTCAGGGAAATGAATCTAAAAGGAAGCAGAACATAGAAATGCTGGGAAGGAAATAACAGGCCAGGCTTTTCACACCAGCTGCCAAACAAATTGCAGTGTACCCATCAGCCCTTTAGCTGCCTCAAGTAGACCCTGGAGAGGAGGGAAGGGCAAAGAGGGAATGGTAGGGGTGGGAGATCAGGAAGAAAAGAAATTATTTAGGCATACCCAAGCTTCAGGGCATAAAAATATTCAGGAGAGAACCACAGCTTGTCAATGGGCATGTTATCTAAAACCAAACACCTGTTAAATATTGTATTTGACAACTCCTGTTTTAACAAGCCACTATTCTCTAAACATCTGAAAGAGAATGTATGACAAAAAATGAAAACCACATATGATTTATCTACATATAAAAAGCTATATTGTTATATAGATATATATTAATAAAGGCATGTCCTGTTTTACATAATTGAGGGGTTAAATATATAAATATTTAAGTATATGAATATGAAATATATATGTATATCAGGTATTTCATACAATAGCAGATTTGGGAATCTCTTTTATGGATATGTTTATGGATCTGAACCTTGCCTTCTGTAGTACCATTAATTTGATATAAAGAAGTCCTCACCTGCCATCATCTTTCTCTCAATTGTTTGAACTCAGGAATCTAACTGCATGATGCAGCCTCTACTACCTTATCCCCTTCTGCACATGATGACACTGTGCTGAAAAAAATCTCCTTTAGGATTGTTTTTTTTCATGCATTACTGCAGCCCAAGATGATTTTTCCTCCTGGAAACTTAAAGCAAACTCTTTGCAATTTATGAGTTCAACAAAAGTGAAAAAAATATAGACGTTTCCCCTTGTAAATATTTTCATATGTTTTTGTGTTCAGGCATATCTCAGAAATGCCTGCACTTTAACATCCCAAGTTTCCTGGTTAACTAGTTCTCTCTAAGGACAAGGACTTCAGTTATTGGTAATGAACAAGCAGAGAAAATACAACTATATAAATATTTAAATTTTTGTCCTTGCACATCTGTGGTAGTTGATCTGATTCATTCTGAGAGCAAGAGCACACTATCAGTTGCAGCATGAAAAGATAATTACAGCAGAAGTCACTGGCATGGTAAGGAGGACCCAAAATTCTTTCCAGCTGTGATGGGCCAGAGACTGCTGAGTACACTGTCTGGTAACCAAGAAGTGTGGCTGACTGATGCAGAAGCAGGATGGAGCCTTGAAAATGTTGTGGACTGAAATCTCCCACTCTCCAAAGCCATTATAGTACTTTCTGCTAACAGTAGATGGACCTAATGCAAAGCAACCAGGTGTGGAGGAAGCTCTTTCCACCTTCTTTTACTTGTGGCAAACTCCAATAACATATGTGATGATGCCATCACCCTAAACAGGGACATCTGTGTGTGTGGGGGAGATCACCCCTGATGGACTGATGAGGACAGTAGGATGCAAAAGTCTGCCTTGTTGGAATAACTTTTACTGTCAGGGTCTAAGCTCCTGAGGTTATCAATCACTGGAAACTAAGCCTGTATTTTAGATTAGTCCCTTGTCCCTAGATAATAAACAATGTTGAGTGCCTCATCCTGCAGTCATTCAGGGATAATTAGATGCCCTACAAACGAACGGGTGAATTACTAAGCTAAACACTTATTTATAACAGGAGAATTAGCTTCTCAAGTGAAGAGAGGAGCTCACTGAGCCTTGAAGAGTGTCACAGAGAGCTGTGCCAGGCTGTGGGATTGAAGGGCAATGTGGAGCAAATGAAACCCAAGCTGCACCTCCCCAGCCCTCTCGTTGCCCCGAGTCCGTATCACGGAGCTCAGCTGTCAGACTCACTGCGGGGTGGCTCAGACCACCCACACCGAGAGGAAGCACTTTGTGAAGCTCAGCACTGAACCTGTCAGCTGGGATTGCTGTGAAGGGCATCGAGCTGGAATGGCAATGCAAGAGGCAGTCACACAGGTTATTTACCTATTTTTCTAAATTTGATTTGAGAGGAGGAGGGAAGGGAAACGGTGCGGCAAGTGCAGAGGAAGGTTGTTTTTTCTTTTTTCTTGTTTCCCTGGATTGCTTAAAAAGGCAGAATGACTGTGATGTAGGAAGAGGCATCATAATGAGAAATCTGACTGCTGTTAAGTAATTTAGTTTTTATACTGATTTACTCTGGCGAGCTCCCAGTGCTATCAGTGGCTATCAGCTCAACCAGGAATGAAGCATCTAAGTAAGAAGCTGTAGACTGGGCTTACTGTAACCTTTGGGTTCTCCTGTTCAGATGACAATGGAGTTTCATGCAAAGACAGGCATGGGCAGATTACATACCTGTGTGTGAACATCCACTACATTCAGGTTTGTCTTGCCAGGATGCTCCTACTTTTAAGGACAGGCAAAACCTTTCAGACTGCACAGAAAGCCTCTAACCAAGCTGAAACTCTTCACTCCAGGTCTAGCCATTCACTAAACTGTATTATAGTCACAGGCCACAGGCAGTCCTAGCCTTCTGTATCCATACAGAGTTTCAACAGCTATTAGTTATGAAATGAAATATCTAACTAGAATTAGCTCCAGCAAAATCAAGGACAAAACTTTGATATATCATAGAGCAAGCATCAAGAGCAAGGCATTTAGATTTAAGGTGACAGACATATATAAGCCCCAAAAGAAAAGAAAATACAAAAGATAACCCCCAAAGTCTTTAAGTTGGACAGAATTCTATTGACTTCGGTGGCATTTTGCAGATACAAGTAGTGTGGGAGGAAGAGAAATGTGCAGCAAAGAGGAACGTTTCACCATGGCAAATAAAGTTTTCCTTTGGGGAAACCTTTTGTGGTTCATTTCTTCAGTGAGCTGAACTCTGAATCTTATTTCAGTCATCAGGCTGCACTGAACTTCATTCTTGAACAGGCCTTGACAGTCAATATCATGTCTGCACTTAGTTTTGATTTACACCGGTGAAATTTCTGATGACTGTTTGTTTTGATACTATTAATTGATCTATGTTTGTACGTTTTAGCAGACACTCTTCTGCAGGGACACTCTTAATTTTCCTGAGTGATTGGAAAATTTCCCCCAAGGAATCCTGAAACATAAATTTTCATTGTTAACATGTGTCAAATTTTTCAATAGTACTTCCTTTTTCTAAAACTGTGCAATGACTTTTGACCCAGCCTGATACACCAGACCACTTGCATTCCCAAAGTAGGTAACATGTATAGCAGTTTTCTTATCCAGCTGGTATCATGTTTGCAACATGTGTAACCATCTTGCAGTGGTAGAAGTTGGCAAGCAGATTATGTTTAGAGTAGCAGTAAATACTGCTAATGAACCAAACTTTATGAAATCAGCTCCAAAACCAGATGAATGGTGCATGTGAATGAGTGAAATTTATACTTTTACTGACTGTTTTCTTGAGAAGAAACTGACATCAGCAATGACTTTGAGATTTTTATTTCATGTGGTCTTTCCTTTTTCAGTCCAACCCCTCTAGGAGTCCAAGGTCATGTGGTAATTAAATAAAAATATTTTTTCTCAAAGAGAAATAATAATAAAGGGTTTCATCATCCAACTTCTGTTAAAAATCAACTGTAAAACTCTCTTTTGAATTTTAAGAAGAAAATTATGAGATCCAATGTCTGTAGCTACTGACTACCGTAAAGATTAAACTTAGGGTTTTGGAAGAATTTCCCCTAAAGCAGGTAAAGCCATCAAAAAGGCAATGTGTGAGGCAGAAAAAGAAAAAAAGAAAAAGTAATCATTGGAGAGAAACCTACATTTTTCTATAATCTCTATAATGAAGATGGATTTGAAAATACCAGCTCAGCCTGTTGTGTGTAGGCTTGTTGCATACATTTATTACCAAAGAATAGTAAATTACACCTTTTGCTTAGTTTCTCAGCTAGGCTTGGCTGCATATTAAAAATTTATTCTTGGGACTTTGAAAGACTCTTTAGCATAGGAATGATTCTTCCAGTGAAAACTTCCAGTAACAGATGGTCCTGTGACAGGTATTTTTGATAAGTAAGAAAAAAACCCAACAGAATCATAAACAATTACCTTCTCTCAAGTTAGGTTGTGAAAGATATTACGATTAATCACACTAGTCAGTATAAATCTGGTAGAATCTGAGTGATAATCACTGTGAGAAATGTTATGCTGGAGACTGATTCTGTATCTGTTACACAGCAACACTAGCCAGCCCTCTTCAGATCCATAATTTAAAAGTCTTGAACTGTGCTCTTAATCATAGTTTAGAAGCCAGAGTTAGGGGCACAGTGTTTGCTCTGTGTTTCTTTTTTTGGGATTGGGTTCTGTTCAGGCTTTGTGCACAGAGAAACAGCTTCTGTGAAAAGCGGACTTCTGAGAAGCACTGTGGTCTGAAAGACTGCTCTTGATCATATTTGTCTTCTATATTTTTTTTGTCTCAGGGCCCAACCAACCTAAGTCTGGATGAGATATTGCAGGTGTGGCCTCAGGTGTTGAGAACCTCATGGGCTGGCTCTGAAGCCTTTACCTAAGTCAGCCAGTTAACATGACTTGTCCTGGGCCTCAATAGTATGTAGCGTGGGGTTTTTTGCTCATCAGAAACAGAGTCTGTGTTAGTCACAACACATCTATTCCCCAGCTTTGGTGCCCCAGGAGAAAGCATTGTTTCGCATATCCTTGACTTCCCCTTTCACAGTCTTCAATAATTTTGTTCACTACCTTGTGCCCTGAGGCTGAGTGATGGTCATCTCTGTTGTGTCCAGACTGGCCTACCAAGCAAGTAGGAAAGCTATGAAAGAGGCTGGATGTCCAGAGATTCAATTCCTGGCACAGGTCCCTTTAGCCATTTGCCTCACAGCACAGAAGAATAATACCCAAAGTCAGGTAACATGTAGGATCATAGAGTTACATGTGAACACTTAAAAGAGCTTTGTATGGAGTTCTGATGGCATAAATACATATTCCGGGGTTGCCTTCTAGCCCTCCAGCCAAAAATGGTATTTCTTGGTGTCAGTTGTCCTTGATGGAACAATCTTTGTGAGAGTGTATTGTAAATGTTTCCACTGTGACTGGACAGAAGTCCTGGGTACAACAACTCAATTGCTCTGGAACTTGAACTTTACAGCAGGAATACTTCTCTTTTTAATGCATGTGGCTTTGTTGACATACTTATTTCTCCAAATACTAACCAAACTAAACAAGTACCTTTAAACTGATGAGGCTGATCTCAGACTGCTTGTTTTTAATCTCAGACTGTTTGCTAAATTACTACCCAAGACCATCCAAATTATGGAATGCTTGGTTTTAGTTTTGGGTTTCTTTTGCCTGCTTTTTGCATCATTCACACTTTCATAAAAAGGAGGTTAGAAGATTGAAGAGATGGCCACAGAAACCCTTCTGGTTAAGAGTTTTCTGTGAAGATATATTTAAACAATTGTACAGAAGTCCTTTGCATACCTTGACCATTCTTTCATGAACTTAAGAAAAGAAAAAAACCAAAAAGGAAAAAAAAAAAAACCACAAAGGAAAAAAAAAAAGAAAGATCTATACGCAATACTGAAAGTATAAAACACACACACACATTTGCTTTGATGTTGTTTGCTGCTTCTTTTATTCTTTGCCTGGGAAAATGCAGCTTACTTTATTTATTTATTTATTTTTTTAAAGCAGACCAGCTCTAATCCTGTTAAATTCACTGAAAAAAAAATAAAGGGTATTTTGGTGCCATGTATTTTTCTAAGCATTTCACAGTTTTTTGGGCATCACTTTAACATCTGTTTTTATTTCCTTGTTAATTCTTTTTCCTGACTCTGAACATAAAATATTCAGGAAAGTATGATTTCAAGGATAGGGTGTTTGTATGCTTTGAAAAAGCTCCATCTTAGTGTATGTCATTTGCTTTATCTCAGAGCAAAGCAATAAGAATGAATATCAAATGCAAAGATAATACTTTACTGTGCAAATATATTTTCAATAAGAAAAATAAATGCTGGAATATCAGAAGACTTACAAGCTGCACACAAAAATGATGCACCCAAGAGAATATCCAGAAAGACCTCTTTTCTCAGTTAGTAGTAAGCTGTGACAACAGTGCCTAAGGAAATTATTTCAAAGTAAACACTTGTGCTACATAAACCCCTGATTTTCACAAAAAGTTCAACAGATTCCTCCCACAGTTGTGAGAGAACTTGTACAGGGTTTTGCTGCAAAAGAGACCAAAATAAATAAGGCTTCATAGACACGAACGCTTTTTCTATACTACTATTTATTTAATTATGAAGTATAAATCAAACAGATTTATTAGTTTACTTTTATTGGGATTACTGACTTTGCATTTGGGCAGTGAACTTTTCAGTCTCTTTCCTCTTCTATTCCTCGTTAGTTTTCTGGGGCAATAGACTTCTTTGCACTGCTCTGAAGTATCATTTTAAATAATGTGGCACTTTTACAAGGAAACTCTCCAGTATCATGAGTAGCACTGACTGCTGATGCCTCCCAGTTTCCGTGGAAAACAGCCTTTTAGGCAAATTTTTAATTCCTTGGCTCCTCAGAGAAAAAAAAATAAATTATAATCTCTTTTCAGACTCTAATTGTACACAGCTGAGATCCACCCAGATGAGGTAGATTCTGAAGTGCCAATGAAAGGAGAAGGGAATTAAGGATACTCTGCTCACCCAAAAATCTGAAGCAGCTTTCTTGGAGGGACTTGGTTTCCTACTATATTACTCCAAGCATCTCTATAGCACTAAGAGTTGTCAGGAAAAACATAGTCGTGTCAGCTTTGCAGTTTTGCAGGGTGACATTAGTTCCTTAGCTGCTTAGAAACCAGTTTGTTTGCATGAAGACAGGTCATCCTATGACCTGGAAGAAAAGAGGCCTAGTTCACTTAGAGACCAGTGAGGTCTTTTTATTTATATCATTACATTATGGATGCTAAGCTGAACCCTGTGGTGCACTCTGATGATTCTGTGATGCTGTACTGGCAGTCTAGTACTGGACACGAAACGATACAAAATCTGCCATTCAGATTGCCACTGAATTTTCCAAAGGAAGCTGGAAAGAAAAGGTGACACCTTGTAGATTTTTCGTCTTGCTTAGTTGTGTATCAACTTCCTTGCAGGTAACAGGGCAGGGAAGAACAGCACCATCATAATCAGTTAATTATATATAAATGCAGGAGAATACACCCTGAGCCTTTTGCCTGTTATTAAATTTATTATTTACTTTGGCTTGTGCTAGAGACTAGAAGCATGATTAGAAACATTTGTAAAGCATAATAAGAAACTCTCTCTTTCATAGCTTCGCTTTGTGACCTTTATTACTGAGACCAAATTGTGGAGTTTTATGGGATTTGTAACCCAAAAAAGCTCATCGGCATCTTGCTCTCAGCTGCATTTACCAGCTGCCTTCAGAAGCTATTAAAATACGTTACATATTTCTCTTCCAGTTATCCAGTTTGGCTTTGTCACACTCTTTGTTGCCTCCTTCCCTCTGGCACCTCTCTTTGCTCTTCTGAACAACATCATAGAAGTCCGGCTTGATGCAAAAAAGTTTGTTACTGAACTGAGAAGGCCAGACACAGTAAGAGAAAAAGATATAGGTAAGCAATGAAAAAACACTACAGTGATAACACCAAAAATTCAAAAGGAAGAAGAAAAACACCAGTAAAACCATTAATAAGTTCTGTTTTTCACTTGCAGGGATTTGGTATAACATTTTGAGCTGTATTGGAAAGCTTTCAGTCATCATTAATGTAAGTATTTGGTTACACCAATTTCTAACCATGGTCTTGGGAATTTATATTGTTCCTCCTACTTAATTTAAAAGTGGAGTCTGATTTTGTTAATTGTTATAAATTACAATAAAATCTAAATTATACAGCTCATATCCCTTAGAGTATTTCTGTCAGAGTAGCTTTTGAGTTGGGTTACACACTGCCAAAGATAAAAAATTTTGATGGAAAATTATGTTCTTTCATAAAACAGGAATGATAACGTGAACATAATGCATGTCTGGTACACAGATAAATTATATGTCTTGTTCTGCATGTATTACTTAAGTAAAATATTCCTGCATATACTTTATGATAATTAAGAATCATGCCCTTGGAGTTTAATGATAGTAGTGTCAAAAACATAGTGTTTTTGAACCACAGATCATAGAATAATTTAGGTTGGAAAAGTTCAACTGTAAAATATCAAAGATATCAATGCACTTTAGGAAAGCAGGTGACTGTCAATACTGAAGAAGAAATGTGCAGAAGTGCTCTTCAATTTATCTAGTACAATAACTCCCAGCGTAGCAGTATGTAAGCTAACATTCAAACTGAGAGAAGAAATGCCCCCAGAGAAGCAATGTTAGTGGACTTGGGTCGACCATTCTTGACTTAAGGCTCAGAAGTTTCCAAGATTTAGAATAGGAAATCTGTGACACACTGCAGATACCAATTTTGCTGTCAGGCATAGATTTCAGCTTTCCAGCAATGATCTGTGCTGGATGAGCAAAACTCTGCAGCCTCTGAGTTTTACCTGAGCACATTTTGCAGATTTATGCTCATTATCTTCTTTGTCAAGGAAACATTGAACATCTTTACTTCCTGGGGATTTCATTGAAGGATCAGTTAGCTACTTTTTCTTGACATATGTGCATACGTAACAACAACAAAAAAAATCTAAATGAGTGCCCAGTTCTGCTTCTTCATCTCAGTAACAGTGAAACAGAACTATTTAGCAAAATGTAGTTTTAACTTAATCTAATGAGTTCTTATTGATATGATCTAGATACTTCTGTGTCTTATTTATTTAAGCATTATACCAGCAGGTGATTCAGTGTTGTCAGATGTGTAAATCCTGATGCAGTGGAGAAAATGGAGGATGACTATCTTACACTCAACTGGTTTATCTCAGCTAACGCTGTAGATATAGCAAATTATACTCCAAATTACACCAGCAAGCTATCACAGTGCTCTGTAGTGGGTTTTTTTAAACTAGGGATAAACTTCCTAGTGGCTCCAGGAATGGAAAGAGTTGGAGAAATGTACAGTACAATAGTTGATTTTGCTGCTCTGTGGTCTAAGAAATACTCCTCTTAACTACAACCTTCCCCTGCAGAGACAGAGCAAGTGACTGTGCATTTGTATTTGTTGTGTACCAGGTCTCACTCCATCACCACTCTAAACTTACTTGAATGTGAAAATTATCTCCTGAATTGACTTAATCGGAAACATGTTAGACATAGATTCACCACACTGTTGTTTGGTTGATTTTTTTTCATCTCTCAGGCTTTTGTAATTGCTGTCACATCCGATTTCATCCCACGCCTTATGTATCAATATGCATACAGTCAAAATGGAACCATGCATGGCTTCATCAATCACACACTCTCATACTTCAATGTCAGTCATCTAAAGGCTGGAACGCAGCCAGAAAACTCCCTCTTTGCACAGGATGTTTTGTTCTGCAGGTAAAGTATTCTGATGGCAGTTTGCATAGTCAAAGTAATTTTTTGAGTCTTTTGTCAGATAAAATTTTTCCAAGTGGGAACGTGTAATATTTGTGCCTGTAAAAAAGAGGTTTTAAAAGTACAGCTTTTAGACTATTCTCACTTTTAAAAGCTTCCTAGAAAGGTTTTCCAATGCAATAAAAGTCAAAACAAACATTTATTCAAAACTACTACAGTAAAAAAAAAAAAAGCCTTATTGAAAGACATAATTCTATTTAAAACAATTAGTTTTAAAATGGAAAGCCACTAATTAGAACCAGGATTTCTTTTTCTTCTTTTTCTTAAGTGTTTATTTAATGAGATGCGAGTTTTCAATATATTCTCTCCATCGTCAAAACCTGCCCCATTCCACATCTGTATATCTTATATTTCACATTCATCTTTTCAGACGGTGGAAACAAGGGTTGAATTCCTTTAAAATAAGTCCAAAATGTCCAGTCCACTGCTCCCAGAATGCAGATATCTATGAAGTGGTTCCAGTATGCACAAGAAATCACTGGCATGGTTCCAGATCTTTCAAAGTTACCGTGCTTTTTAAAATAAAAATATGCAGAAATTCAAAAAGCTTTTTTAAGGAGGGGCAACCCATGGCTGTTTCAAACCGAGTTCCTCAGGTGATGTATTCAACAGCCTGCCTCATCCTCCTGTTGGACTACCTTGCAAACACACTCTGCTTAGCCTCTGCAGTGGCAAGAAATCATCACAAACTTGCTCTTCCATTTTCTTTGGAGGGAAAGCCTCCAGCTGTAGGGTTTTTACTACACAGAGGTCTTTAATTGTCCTCCCTTGCTTTGATGCATAATATATTTGCATATGTACACTGTTTTTTTTCTGATGTGTGCCAAAGGTTTTGAATGTAGTACTCCTGCTAGTTAATATCTGAGCCTGCCCCTACAACTGTTTTCTCATCCATCTTTTCAAGCCTCCTTTCTCAGCCTCAGGTCTTTGACATTCTGCTTTCATTGTGTGATTTTACTCTAAGATCAAATTTTCACTAAAGTTCCAAATGTGGGATTCTCAGCTTTCTCAGTCTGATTCTAGCATCAGACTGGCCTTTTCTTGCAATGCTTCGATTTTTGCAATAATTCAATTTTATTGAATACTTAGATACTGTCAGAAAATACTGTTGCCATTGTAGGTATTGTAGATATCAAGTAGTATTTTCAGTTTCATACTATATATGAAATATTATATACTTTTATATTTCATTCATTTGAATACATTGTCATAAATCTGTATTCAAAATAGAGACATATTTGTTCGTCATTAGGTCAAATGTTCCCTACATTTCTTCACTATTGCCATTCAGAGTTTCTTAAAGAAATTGTGTTTACAGGGTAGATACAGATAGCTAAGGCAGACAGAAATTTTTATAGGGTTCCATTAAGTTATGACTATCATTGTCTTCTATA
The DNA here is from genome assembly GCA_038090715.1 of Florisuga fusca. Classification (NCBI taxonomy): domain Eukaryota; kingdom Metazoa; phylum Chordata; class Aves; order Apodiformes; family Trochilidae; genus Florisuga; species Florisuga fusca. The sequence goes on along the minus strand of JAAWXA010000019.1, from coordinate 5,154,983 downwards.
AATGTGCAGGAGCAGCTCTCAGTGTGAGATAAAAAACTTGTTAACTAAAGCTAGTTAGGATGGACATTTTTGTACTGCAAAAAACCTTTGTTTTCATTTAAAGTTGGGGGAAGCAAATATTTTGAATAAAACAAATAATTTGTTTTAAAAAAAATAAAACAACCCCCCCCAAATTAAATTAATTTTAAATATTTTCTGATTTTACCCTTCTAAAAAAGAAATTAATTCAGAAAAAAACAATCACTTAAAATCAAAGAGAGAAATTAATTTTGTAGTTATCCTTCTGACTTAGGTGCTGTAAATTGCCCTTCAGAACAGATTCAGAACAGATTTTTTTTTCCTATTTTGATTTTCCTTGTGAACAAGATGTTTTGCTAAAATAGCTTGAGAGGAGGCAGATGGAAGTTCTTCAACACCGACCTCAGAAAAATTCCATACCCACCTTAGAGAAAATATTGACTATTGCTATGAAATCATTTTCAAGAAAGAAGTCTCAAAGTCATCATTATTCAGTGCAGGCTGTGTATATTTATCTCTTGCTCATGTGCAAGCAAACTTTGATCATACTTAGAGTCCCACTGATTTTAAGCAGCCAAGCTACAATTCACAAAAATGACACCTTGGTTTCCTCACTGGAAGCAGAGTACATGCAGAGAGAAATCTGACCCTTTTAACTCAGGCACTGCTCTTGGGACTGCCTTTGGGACATCCTTACCTGGAGTAAAACCAAGGCTACACGAGCACACAGATAAGGCTCCTGACTTTAAAGCAGATGAAGAGAATGCAACTTAGCACAGTTATGTCCTGATGTCAGGAACTTTGTTGAAGGGATCTGTGGAGCCTCTCGGGAGGGTGATGAGAGCAGAGAGGGCAGACAGAAGAGAAAAAAAAGATCTTGAGTGCTTAAAGTTGCATGCTGTTCTCTACCTGCTCTTTTCCTTCTGGCAGATGGGGTAATGTGCCTTCAGCCTGGGGGCTCTCCATTTCTCCAAATGTTGTTTCCTGTGAGCTCTGCTATTCCCCATTTTAGTATGTATCTTGGAGTTATTTCTTAGTATAATGTTATGTATGAGAACAGGAGGCATCTGGGTACTCTCTGAGGGACTTTTAAGTCGATGAAATGCTTTTCTGCTCTCAGTTTAATTTGTAACCCCAAATTAGCATTCATTTTCCTTCAACAAGCATCTCGATCCACATGGATCTCCCACATCACCACAACTTTGCTACTTTCACTTTGCTGCTCTTTACCTGGTCTCAGTCACTGCTCTCTATTTATGGCATACGAGTGCCACTGTATTTGGAAATGTGTGCATCAGCAGCAGTGATGAAAGGTACTCCTCAGTGACATGGGTTCAACAGAGGCAAAATACAAGGAGAAGAGAATAACCTGCACTAGGTATAAAAACATTCCCTGCCTGATAATATCAAATATATGCCATGGAGGGGTGGGGGAAGGGAAGGAAAAATTGGTTGCAAACAAGAAAAATTTAGAATATGTTTGATCATGTACTAGTCTGAACAAGAAAGAACTATGAGAGCATTTCTGTTCCATTATCAGGCAACTACTTAGGAAAGATGTCAGTATCCGCATTTACTTTTGTTTATGACTCACATCATTTGAATCTTATCAAAATCTCAGTTTTGGATGGAACTATGACTGTGTTAAAACATGGGGTATCTAGTTTGTGTCCCAAGAGACAAGCAACAAACACAGTTCCTTAAGCTGGAAATAAAATCTGCTTTTCTGTTTCTGGCAAATATGTTGGGAACAAGCTGACCTCTCTTATTCTTAGATCTCTGTGACCTCTGGAGATAAATGTGGTTAGACTAAGCCTGAGTTTTGCTCCTTACGGGCATTGCCAGAGATTAAGGTATCTTAAAAATAACCATAACAAGCCAGAAACAACTCTCCCATCGAACATCCAGAATGCATTCTTTGAATATTTGGAGCAGTGTTTTCTACAATGCTGTGAACTCTTTGACACTGTTCCCAAATAAACATTACTGTAACGCCATTCTGATGCTTAGCATTAGTTGTAATGATTTTTTTTTCAGAGGAAAATGACACTTGTGTAACTGAAGGACAATTAAAAGAAAAACTTGTTAAATTATGTGATATTTTATTGGTTTAGCCTTTTTAATCTCCATAATCTGGTTATGATAATGGAGTACATGAAAGCATGCTGATCACACTGAAAAGAAAGCAGCAGGTAGCGAGTCATTAAAGGGACTTTTTCCTTAACAAAAGTCTGCTCCAGTATTCAGCAAATTAATTAAGTGTCTTTGGATGAGTTAATTTTCTTAATGCCCTATGATCCATCTCATGTACTCCCACAAATCAGTGGCAGATTCTAACATTTTCCCTGAACAATTCTTATATACACCTGCATTGCTGAAGCACTACTTTCTTTCAGTGCTTCAGTTATGTTTTCTTCAATTTCTTTTCCAAGACCAGCTGAAGAAGAAAATTAACAGGTCAGCTGATTTAGACTGATTCCCAATTTCACCTGAATACAAATTTTGGATTATTTCCACAAGTCATTCTTTTTCCCGATGCAATATACTTGTTAAATATACTTGCATACTTCTCTGACCTTTGGATGCCATTCAGTTTTGTCTGTCTTGCCTGGTCCTCTTCATCCATCCTTACTTCCCCAGCATCTCTCTTCTCACAGTGTGCATATTTCTTCTTTTCCTCAGAATTTATCAGGTCTTTATTCTTAAGCCACAGTGACTACTTCATATTTTTGCCCTTTTTCAGTGGAATTAGAGTAGTTTCCTATTTTTGAAAAGCAGTAGTCTTTGCAAACGGATCATTTGCTCTTTCCAGCATATATGCTGAATTGAGCATTTTAATAATGAAGAATTAAAGAACTGAGAGAAATAATAGTCTTTTTTTAAAAGAAACTACCTGTAGAAAACAGTGGCTAGTAAAGACCTGAGTTATTACTCTTTAAAGTCCCATGTGCCATAGAATAATCAAAAAATATGAGGGGGAAGCCCAGCTACCTTGTCTGTAGCTCTGACATCTCCCTTGACCATAAATCTTTTGCTAGTGTACTGTTGAATGTAGATTCAGGCACCATAAGCAAAGTGATTTCCAACTGAGACAGGTGAAATTTCCATGGGGTCAGATGTCCTGCAACACTTAGATAGTCTGTGAAGCTCAGAGTACATTAAATGGAAAACCTCCCACAGTTGGTGACCCTTCCATGTGAACCTGGGCTCTGTTTCAAAACAGGGATTGATTTATAGTGCTAGGCAAACCCCACAACAAATTCAGTAGTTTCCCTTGGCTTTGATGTTCAAGGAGATGGAATTCAATAGAACTGATTCTGGCCCTCACTGCAGCCCTCATACACAGACTTGAGCAACTCATGGAAATCCTCATAGTACAGGAAGGTACCAGAGAGGGAGTCTCACAGCATAGGACTAAACAGGAATCCTGTGTAAGACAGGACAGAGGGTTTGGCTGCTGTGTATGTACCACTGAACAAACTGAATAATCCAAAGTCTAATGCAGACCAGGTAGTGCTTCCATAAATTAATACAACTTCCAGTTTAAAGTTGTTTTCTCCTCCTCTCCTTCCTCCCTCTCCCCCACCATGGGTTCCCCCACCTTGTGTCCTTGCACCACAGAATTGAATCCAGCATTTCAGGATGAATTTCTTAAGGAGGAGAAGGGGCAGAGTGTAGGGTGTGTGTCAAAAGTAAATATACAATTTAACATGCAAGGCCATGCAGATAGAACCTGAAGGTAATTTTGGTAAGCACACCTGCAAACTGAAGCTGACAGATTTTATATATGAACCTTCTCCATTATCCCCCGAATGGAGGCTTTTCCACAGTCTAATGAATCTTACTGTCAGGAAGTGTTTTGTGGTATTCAAAACAGATTTTCCCTTTCTTAATTTCATCCCATTACTCCTAGTCAAACACTGTGAACAGCACTAAATTATCCCTTTCAGTCCTAAGGGCACAATTTGTGCATGGTTATCATGTCCAACTGTGGCTGTTACTTACCAAAGTGGAGCAATACATGTGCTCTTCTTTAATCTTTTCTGGTGAGTCAGTCTCCTCAGCCCCTGGATTGTTTTTCTGAACTGCCTTCAATTTGTTGCTATCTTTGTCTTTTTTTTTTTTTTTTTTTTTTTTTTTTTTTTCCTTCCAGTTCTGAAATCCCCACAGCTGAATGCAGCATTCCAGGTGTGGCTTTACCTGAGCTGTGCAGAAAAGGTCTAGTACCCTCCAGCAAATCATGCCTTTTGTTAATCCACAAGTCATACGTCCTGCTGCCATATTTCAGACTTGTGCTAGCTTGCTCACCACTCTAAGCTCCAGGCTATTTTCATTGCATTTTCTTTCAAACTCTATCCTTACAGAGATTCTTCAATTGTTTTATTTTTAATTATTTTCCACTTCCCCGGATCATTCTTCTTTTGTTTCCTGTCTGTATTTCTTATTGCTTTCTGTGTTTCCTGCTATTTGCAAAACTTTCCAAATTAGGAGCATCTGTGATTTTATTAGCTTGTTGTTTACTTCTAAATGATTAATGATGATACTAAAAGCATCAGTCTTTACACCAAACCACTCAGGCTCTGTTTTATCCTGTCGAAGGCTAGACAGTTAATTTAGGAAGTGTCTTTCCCGTGGCTCCCCCTGTTGCTAAAGCAAGGACAGGAATCACCAGAGTGGGAGTCAGTTTTACATGCGCTGAATTTTTCCCTAAATTAATTAGAATTTAGGCGAGATGAATGCACACTTGTAACTTTTCTCCAGAAATCGCCTTGGACTATCTCTATGCTCTAATTTTAACACCAATTCCATGTTCACTGAGATCAATTGAACATTAACCAAAGAAAAAGGGGAAATCCTGAAAAATCTGGAAAATTCCAACATTAGAATAGCCTGATTCTGGTTACAACAGTGAAAAACAGACTAAGATTGCTAAATTTAGTGGAGATAGTCCAGCTCCAGCTCTGGAGTTTCTTTTCATAAGAAGGGTTGAAGCCGGAACATCTGGAGGATTTGATTCCCTTAGATTTCATGACTAGAAAATAATGTTAACTAAAGCAAATGGTGCAAGAGAAAATTTCTGGAACTGTTTGATAACCAAGCTGTCTTCTTTGACAGGTTCAAAGACTACAGAGAACCACCTTGGTCCCAGAATCAGTATGAGTTTTCTAAGCAGTACTGGGCTGTGTTATCTGCTCGCTTGGCTTTTGTTATTCTATTTCAGGTAAGTCTGTTGAGTTTCTGCGATTTCAATCACAGAAATATCACCATAAATGTATCAGAATGCATGTGCCAAAGAACTCCACGTGAAATAGAACTTATGTTTGCAAATACCCAGCCTGATGTGCTCATATCTAGCGGCTGGCTACAGCAGAGGCTCTCTCCCTTTGACTGTGGCACACCTCCTCAGTAGAAGTTTCCTCTGTCTTCATGAAAGGGGAGCCTGCATTAGCCCCTGGCATTTGCAGTGAACTCCAAAATACTTCAGGCCCTTGAACATTTCAGTTAAGTGGACTCTGTCAGCTTTTATAGTTTAAGGCACACCACTTATAAAAAGCACATAAGTGTTATGGAGGCTTGTGAAATGCTGTTATTTACCCAAGGCAAGAAATAACCAGAATAAATCCTCCAAGGTCCTTTGCAACTTTCTACGGAGCAAATTCTCACCCAGTATAGAGATTTCATCGGCAATGATTTGCTACCATGATATCACTCGCTATCCAAAAAGAATGTGGACCTGCTGGAGAAAGTCCAGAGGAGAGCCATGAAGATGATCAGAGGAGTGGAGCACCTCTCCTGTGAAGCTGTCAGTGAAGGAGAGGGAGCTGAAGTTATTCAGATGGGAGAAGAGAAGGCTCCAGAGAGACCTTGGAACATCTTTCCAGTACCTGAAGGGGGTCTACAGGAAAGTTGTGGAGGGTCTTTTTACAAGAGAATGTAGTGGTAGGAAGAGGGAAAATTGCATCAAACTGGAAGAGGGTAGATTTAGGAAGAAATTTCCTAGGAAAGATTCTTAGGAAGAAATTCTTTCCTGTGAGGGTGGTGAGACATTGGCACAGGTAGTCCAGAGAAGTTGTGTATGGCCCCTCCCTGGAAGTGTTTAAGGCTGGATTGGATGGGGCTTTGAACAACCTGGTCCAGTGGAAAGTGTCCCTGTCCATGCAGGGAGTTTGGAACTAGATGATCTTTTAGATGTCTTCCAACCCAAACCATACTGTGATCTTATGATTATATAGTGGCTTGATTTCCAAATGGCAGAAGCCTTCTGCTCTCCTCCTGAGGATTCCTCCACAGCCAAATTGTTCCCACCCCTCACACTGAAATCTGCCTGTCTTTTCTCCTTGCCTATGCAAATATTCCTAAGCATGATTGGGAGTCTTACCTGGTTTATATTGCCCTCTTCTGCTTCTTTTCTCTGTCTTCAGTAATTTTCCGCCAGTGGCTGGAAACTATTTGAAACCAACTGGTTATGCTGGGCTTCAAATAGCCTGCCTGTTGTTCTGCCAGAGTACATTCCCTGGTTAATTAACTCCATTGTCTCAGCTGGGGATGGAGGGTTCATGCTAGTAGCCTTGTCAGCAAATGTTCTCACACATTTTGAGGCATTGCACAACACAGCAGTTTTCGAAGCATCATCATGATAATATAAACTCCAAAGCATAATTTATCTATAAATTTCGCAAACAAGTAAAACATTTTGCTCAGTCTGCTTCCTGCCTCTGGTTTATTAACATCACTTGTAATCACCTGAACACTTGAGCTTTAGGGCTGTGGCTTACATGCTGCAGTAGAGTAAAAAAATGCCACTTGTCAGCAAACAGCAGGATCTGAGGACAGAATGACCGTGAAAGTTGTCTGCTGTCTACATTGGAAACACATGGGTATGCTTGTGTTGGAGGATGCTTTCACTGATGTTGCTGTTAAAGTTATGGATCCTGAATGCACTCCCAATTGATTTGATGTCAAGAACTGAGCACCTGTGAACACCTGTAGAGAATGAATCTGTTCCAAGTTCTTTCCCATTTCAAATCTAAGTGATGCATGTGTTTAATTCAGCCACTTCTCTGAGTGGCAGATGTGCCCAAATGTAAGCTGGTTTCTGAACTAGAGCTTTCCTCAAATTCTTAATACTACGTGCCATGAGCAAAATGTGGTTTATACCTGTCTTATACCTGTATTAAGGGTTTGGTTTTTGCCCTAGTGTAAATAGTTTGTATTTTTCATATTTGTTTCACATCTTGCTGTGTTTGCAGAATCTGGTGATGTTTCTCAGTGTTCTGGTTGATTGGATGATTCCTGACATCCCCAAGGACATCAGCGAACAGATCAAAAAGGAGAAGAGTGTGCTTGTTGACTTCTTCCTGAAAGAAGAGCACGAAAAACTGAAGCTGATTGAAAGCTTTATCGCACGCGACAAGCAGAAACACAAAAGTGGGACCAAAGGCAAAAGGCATCGGGCTGCCAGCTTCAGTCAGCTTAGCCGAAGTCAGAAAGGCAGCGTGGCCTCCTTTAGCTCTCAGCACACAGAAGTCTGACTCCCGAGGGAAGGGTGACATCCTATGCTTACCTCTGCAATACCTGCTTACTGCGAGATGTGATTCTGAACAAGGAAGAGACAGGGAGTAGGAAGCTCCTTTTGCTTCCTCAGAAGCTCCATGGGCGAGGGTCCTCATTACATTTTTATATGCTGTCTGGGCTGCAGCATTTTCAGAGTTTATCAGTGCAAGATAAGGGCTACATTGTGGCTGTAGCTGGTCCTTGTGGTGACGCATGTGAGTTGGGGTAGGCACGTGGGAATTCTCCTGGCTCGTGTGGTCTCAGCAGTAGTACTGCGTCTGTCCCTCTTCCTGCAGGCACCCTCTGGGGCACCAGGAAGAGAAGGGACACTCCTGTTCTGGTATCTATCTTTTGGCAGATCTGACCAGCCACAGCAATGTGTGCACAACACATGGCCTCGTGGCTCGTCGCTGCCAGCAGATGGTTTATAAACATGGGGGGAGTCTCAAGGAGTCATTGTGCCTTCCTAAACACACGCTGCTGCTTGGTGCTGGCTCTGTAGAGCATGCAGGGCACTGAGCTGTGGGAACAGGAGGAATAAAAATCTCTGAGCACTTTCATCTACAGATACACTGGTTTTTACTTAGCAGGAGCTTGAATGCATGCACTAATGAGCAGAGAGGCCACAACATACACGTCAGAATGAAGTAAAGCTGCCAGAACCAGGGAAGTTCATTGTTATTTGTTGCCCTGAACAAATAAAACTCTGCATGTTTGATTCTCCTCTCACTTAGACTGGGAATTCAGCCAGTATCAAGAGGAATCGTGCCACTAAACCAACACCAGTGCAAAGCTGATGAGTGAGAATGGAATCAAGCCCTGTAAATCATGCAGCATTTTCATGTACATTGCACATAAAGTAATGGAACTCGCTGCTGTTATGTGTTTAATGTGAAGTAAAATATTTTGCAGAACTGCATTTCATCAGAAGGTAAACATATTCATTAAACAAGCTTTCATCTACAAGCATTTAATGAATAACTTTATTATATTATGAATGAAAAGAAAACTTTTTTAAAAAATCTCTTTCTTTTACTGTGGTTTCTGTCCCTAATCTGACTTGAAATTCAGAGTCTGGATAAATTATTTTCTTCTCACTTTGTCTTCTCAACAGTGCTTTCAAAACCATCAAAAACACAAAACAAAAGAAGTGCTTTAGTTTCAGGCACTGTGTACAATATGATTGCTCTTTAACGTCAGAGTGCTGCTTTATATGTTTCCAAATCCTAAGAATTTCATTTTTCTTTTGGATAGAACAATCTTTTTCTGAGAACTTCTGGTAATATACTGAGAGGTGTGAAAATAACTGCAGTTTTTTTTCATTCAGTGCCTAAAATAAAAAATAAATAAAAAAAAGAAAAAAGATAATTGTTTAAGGATGGGCTGAAATTAAAAGTTTCATTTTGGAGTTTCCTTTTTGCATTTTCATTTAGAGTTATTTGTCCCGTTTATATAGTAGATCAAATCTGAAATGATAACATAAATTTGAGTAAGACTGCAAATGCTTAACTTTGTTGAAAAAAACGTCTGACCTCTTCAAATGTTTTCTTCTTCTACCCCTGTCAAAACTCGTTTGATGCTTTTTAAATTAATTCAGAGAGAGCTCTCCTTTCTGATTTTTTTTTTTAATTAATAATAGTTTGCTATGGATATTGCCCAGATCTCAGTTTGGCTATATGCACCCAAGGCTTCAAGTACAGCTTGTAAATGCGCAAAAATGTGTAGTGTTACAATGCTTCTCCCTGTTCTATATATACGTTATCTAAAACAAGCTATTTGAAGAGTTTCTGACAAAATGTACTGTACATAAGCTACCGACTGTGTATGTATTCTTACTGTGATAGATAAAAAAGTAAAGGAAAATAGCCTTATTCTTAAATAAAATTTAAGCTTTTTCTTAGTATAAATGCCTCATAGTCACTGTGGTCATGTGAACAACATCCCTCTCAGGTCCAAAAATCATCTTACTGCATCTTAGGAATATTGAGATGATGGGCTTTGTATGACTAAAATATAGCTATTAACATTTAAGTAGGTTCCCTCTGCAGTCACCAGGGAGAGAAAGGCACCACCAGCCAGTTACTCATCCCATCCTGACACTGCTGCCTGAGATGGGAAGATGGATCACCTTGGAGTATTCCTGTCTCCTTCCCTGCACCTCGGACGGAGCCCTGCTTTAGGTTGTGTTCTTGGGTTTAGGTTGCAGAAGAAGAGCACCTAACCTGCTGAGTCAGAGTGTTTAAGACATTTAGGTGACTTAAAGAGCTAGCAGCTGCTAGAATTGCAGTTGATCATACTTCTTTTATTTTAATTTTTCTAAGTGCTTGAATTGATATCTTTTCTAAGAATTTCTCTCTTTGCTGGAAATCTCTGACAAAACTGAGACATAAACCTTGGTTCCCCCCCTCTAAGATTAACATTGCACAGAACTGCAGAACCACAAAATGTAGGGGGTTTGAAAGGACCTCTGAATATCACCCAGTCAACCTCCCTGCTAGAGCAGGATCACCTAGAGTAGACCACACAGGAACACATCCAGTCAATTTTTTAATGTCTCCAGAAACAGGGATTCCACAGCCTCCCTGTTCCAGTACTCTGTTACCCTCACAATAAAGAAATTTTTCCTTATGTTTAGGTTGAACTTCTTGTGTTCCAGTTTGTGTCCATTACCCCTTGTCCTGTCACTGGACACCACTGAGGAGAAGTTGATCCCATCCTCCTGACACACAACCTTTGAATATTTATAAATATTGTTGGGATCCCTCTTCAATCTCTTTTAAAGATTGAATGATGTGAGCTAAACACATCCAGCTCTCTCAGCTTTTCATTGTATGGACACTCCCTTAATCATCTTAGTGGCTGTGCACCGATTTTAATTTAGTGCACTGTATCTCCCACCCAAAAAAAGTGGGAGATTTCATTTTGCTTTCAAAAGACCAAGTCCTATTTGGGATTCCAAAGTCTAATATATTGGGCAGTCAACATTACTGACATCTGTTTTCTCATTCACACTAGAGGGTATTCTGGTAGTGGATTTTGGGATTTGGAAAGGTCTATGTCTGTTGTCTACAACTCAAGTTCATGGAAATATAATGGTTTTTGAAGTCCAGAATGCCTCTGAAGGGGAGAAACATTATGTTTCCAAACAGTAGAAATATCATTTCTTTCAGGCCTTTAGATTATCATAATATTCCTTTTCATTTTCCAAGTATGTGTGAGTGCATGCAACATCTTGTTGGATGAAGGATATTCAGAATTAAGGCTTTTCTCTAAATAGAACTGTTTTTGTACACCCTCCCTCTACCCAGGAAATACCCACTTGTCTTTTCAAAGACTGTGAGTCACTCAGAAACAGTTGGAAAATTGCTATCCCAAAGTTGAATGCATTAGGCTGTTGTTACACAGAATTTCCATAACAAGGAACTGAAATGCATGCTATGGTCCAAAAATGATAATGTGTTTCTAGATTTCCTAGCAAAAGGAACGAGAGAAGCCAGCAGAGGGACACTGATGCTCTGAAAGTTCTCCTGAGGTTTATATATTCCACCCAAACAAGGCTGGGAAAGCAGCACAGCAGCAATCACGGCTGACATCCAGATGGGATCTACCATGATATCACAGAGAGGACAGACAGCTCAATTATCTTTATCTGTGATATGGTTTCTATTTTTCTCTTAAACTTGAGAGCTTCATTCACTGAGAATTCCTGCACATTTGGTACTTGACTCAGGTGAAGTCCCTGAGGATTGCGTCCTTTGTTACATTTCTATGGCAACCTCTGGAATCTCCTGACACTGCTTCCCATCAGCTCCTGTAATTGTAGATCACTGACTGGACGTTCATTTATTCCCAGTTTCTAACTTATCTCTTTTGGACAAAGACTTTATCTGATCCCTTTTTATCAGTCTGATACTTGTAAGTCTACCCACAGAGCACCCCCGTACCGTAACTTGTGTCTCAGAAGCAGAGAATGACTGTTTCAAGAGATGTGTATGGAAAGCTCTCTCTAGGGAAGATGTGAACAGGGATGCAAGCAGAAACACAAAGTGGTAATAAAACCTGTGAGCTGTCATCATTCCTTGATTTAGCAATGAAAATGAGCTGAAATCTCTGCAACAGAAAGGAGAAAAAACTAAGAGAGAAAAGGATTTGCATGGATGTTCCTGCACATTTAATTCAGAATTTCATAGCCTTTCAGATTGCTTCAGCACTGAAGTAAGTAAAAAGCCCAGTTAAAAGAAACAAACAAAATGCCACATCCCCTTGCATGTGAGTAGCTAGTACCCACTGAGTACTACAGATAGTCACAAAACACTTAATCTACACTCCAGGCATCATGTGGAGTTGCACTAGTAGGAATGTACGTAATTGGACATCAGTGAGAATAAGAAGTTACAAAAATAGAGGAATGAGGCTTATATAAAGCCTTAAACCAAACTGAATTGGATGTAACCTTGTAATTATGAGACAATGGAAGTTGTGTTCATCTCTGTGGCCAACGGAAGCTCATGGAGGCTGAAAGAGGTTGCTGCTCCATGTACTATACTATCTCCTTTGGACTGTTGGTGCAGAGTAGTTTCAAACATCTTGCAGAAGTTATTCAGGAGAAGGAATTGACCCAGATATGAGGGGGTCCCTGCTCCTGAGTCATACTATGAACTTAAACACCCTTCAGTCATACAACCCATCTGGTGCACACAACATTCTCAGCAGGTAGAAAATATTGCTTTCTAGACCTCTTCTGCAATGTGCCCTTTCGTGACACTTAAAACTATTGAAATGTGGTCCAGCAAGAAAAGGGTAGCCTGTGTGGAAGTATGTCTGTTAAATGATTACTTGGAAATATCCAACTTAACATGCACAATATTTACCACTGTTAGCAATAAACTCTTCTGACTACAATAATGTAACATCTGTTGCTGTTATGAAGTCTCACCCTTTAATTAGGCACAGATGGTCCTGTTATTCCCCGTCTGGTCTAATTCTTTTGCTTTTGAGAAGAAAATAGAAACTGGTCTTGTTTATGACCTATTCTTGTAGGTAAATTCCTCCACATTATATGATGGTTAAGACTTCTCAGGTGCCCCATAACATAAGACATACATATATACCAGTAAAAGGTGCTTTTATTGCATTTATTGGTATGGAAAAAGGAGGGGGATTACACCAGAATTGCAAGTTATTATTTTGGAAAAGACATTGGTACATGGTTCATCTGAAAGGTGCACAAGCAATGGAGGTTGAGGTATATTTGTAGCATGAAAAAGAGTATAGATTCTATATCCCCTATGTGCAGCCTTTTTGAGGAAGGTTCCGCTTTGGTTATTTTCTAAATGGGTTTCAGCCCTTTCTTAATTCCCCAGTACAGCCGAAACTCCGAATATTCTCTACAGTTCACATCCTTTACCCATCATCTGCAAACTTAGTCAATTATTAATTGATTATTAAATTATTAATCATTGCATTAATTAACAGGCTGCCTCACTGCCTCTTTCACACCACCAATGGAATTGTTAAAATTAATCAGATCCCCTAACAGCTCCTAAGACAGCCTGATAATACACTTTATTCATACATAATGATCTAATGAAATCTTTTTATGTGTACTTTCAGTCTGCTCATCAGCACAATCCTGCTGCTTTACTTTTCCTTATTTTTAAGAAGTAAAATACAGACACTCTTCTACTCACAAGTACATTACTTCTAACCTATTCCCATTGATGTCCTAATTCTGCAGATATAGTTTTAATAAGCAAAATGATTACTATCATGGAATTATATTATATCTGCCTCTAGTGTGGCCATCTGAGACACGATCCCCAGATTTAAACCTCACATGAATTGGTGGAAGCTTTTATTTTGGCTTCAGTACGCCCTTGTTCAGAGAGAATCTGAAATCTGTACACAGCTTACAGCCAAATGAAATAGAGAAATGTGAGAACAGTGAAAAAATATGCATCCAGAGCAAACCCTTCCATTGCTACTGTCTTCAATGAATCCCACTATACTAATGTTATAGATAATATGGGCAATCAGCAGTTTGGGATTTGACGGTACATTTTCCTGAGATTTGATTGTCTTAAAAACTGTCTTGTAATTTTGTCTGTGGTTCATACTGATATCTTGTTAGTGCTGGCTTTAGTAAACCTGATTTTCAGAACACATCATTTTGTGCTTCCATGTACCATGGATTTAATACAGACACAACTATGATTCACTTTGGAAAACTATGATTCTTAGATTTAAATATTTATGTAATTAAAAGTAATTTTTAAATAAAAATTAAGTAATAATTTAGTAATTAATATTTTTTGTGGATGCAATTCTGATTAAAGAGGAGGTAGTAGACATTATTTTTATAAATAATATAGGATAGGTAATCTAAGAACATGGATCCATAACCTACTTAAATCTATGTAGGTTATATAGGATACAAACCTTATGGGGAGACAGTTCCTGTTATCCCACACTTGATTTCATAAGGTTAGGGGGAGAATAAACAGAGAAGCAATGATTTCCATCAAAAAGTGTGTTGCAGCTCTGTGGCTGAACTAAGCATTTTGGGGAAAGACTGTTCTGAGAAAGAAAGCTTTGCCTTTTAAGCTTGAAAGAGGATAGTCAGGGAGGTGGAACCAGGGGAGAAGAACAGGCTCATGAAGCTGTGAGAATAAGTGTTCTTGTTCGTATAGAAACCTTTGCACTCTCTTTGTCAGCAGACACTTTTCAGAGCTTACCAATATCGTGTTTGAGTCCACAACTTTATCCTTTGCAGGAACTCTGGCTACCATAACAGGATCAGAGGAAAAAACTCACTAGTGGTAGTGTTCCTGAATTTCACTGCATAAAATGTCTTGGCCCACTCAGTATAAACTGCTGCTTATTATTAATTCTAATGCTAGATGAGCCTTGACAAGACTACTGGTATTTCATAAGTTTTAACATTTTCACTCGAAGTTCGTATATAGGGGAATAAACTGCTCTCTGCTTAAAGTGAAATTACAGGAAGAAAACAAACCCCTACCTGATTCTGACTACACAAAGTCAAGTCTATTTCCTGAGTGATTCCTGACTACTCTGTTGAATTCTATGCACAAAGGACAGCAGAAATTCAAAGCAAAAACCATGGAGGTTTTAACTACACTAATACAGAAAAAACTTCTAGTATTTTCTACCCAGCACTTAGACAGAAAATTAGCCTATCATGATGGGATAATTCTTTACAGCATTATTAAAAAACAAACAAAAAAACACCTTTCCAGTAGGCACTTATTTAAATAAAAGACAAAGAAATGTGACAATAAAGTTATCTTGAATTTTACAGGTGTGGAGTAAATTTTCCTCTTACATTTAGTGTTTTAATTTCTTTTTCAATGTTTCTGAAGCATTTTTATTTTTTTAAAGGAAGTAAAATCTGCATTAAGAACTAAAGGGGAAATCTCCTTCTGCATTTATTTCGTTGTATGTATCACAGAATCATAGGATGGTTTGGGTTGCAAGGGATCTTGAAAGATCACCTTGTTCCAATCCCTCTGCCATTGGCGGAGACACCTTCTACTTGATCAGGTTGATCAATGTCCCATCCAAGCAGGCCTAGAACACATCCAGGGATGAGGCATGCACAACATCCCAGATCAACCTGTTCCTGTGTCTCACCACTCTCACAGTAAAGAATTTCCTCCTAATATCTGATCTAAATATCCCCTCTTCAAGTCTTAATTCATTGTCCTCTGTCCTCTAGCTACACCCCCATGAAAAAAATCCCTCCCCAGCTTTCTTGTAGACCCCCTTGGGGTACTGGAAAACCTCTATAATGTCACCTCAGAGCTTCCTCTTCTCCAGACTGAACAACCCCAACTTTCTTAGCCTGTCTTCATAGGGGAGATGCTCCAGTCCTCTGATCATTTTTGTGGCTCTTCTCTGGACATGCTCAAGGAGCTCTATATCCTTCTTATGCTGGGGACTCCAGAACTGGACACAGTACTCCAGGTGTGGTCTCACAAGAGCAGAGTAGAAGGGGAGAATCAGCTCCCACGACCTGCTGTCTGTGCTTCTTTTGGTGCAGCCCAGGACCTGATTGCCATTCTGGGCTGCAAGTGCACATTGATGGCTCATTTTAAGCTTCTGGTCCACCAGCACTCTGAAGTCCTTCTTTGAAGGGCTGCCCTCAGTCCCTTCTCCCAGTCTGTATTCATGAATGGGATTGCCTCAACCCAGGTGCAGAACCTTTCACTTGGCCTTGTTGAGCTTCATGTAGTTTGTGCGAGTCCACTTTTCGAGCCTGTCAAGGTGCCCCTGGATGGCCTATAGGATTTCACTATAGATAGTATCTATATTATAAATTTTATAGTAATTTATGTTTTCAAAGTACAATTCAAATCTCAGCTCATTCTACAAAACATGCTTCTGTTGATGCTGAGAGAGGGGTTTTACTTGTTTTGAGAAGCAACAACATATTTTCACAAGAGTTTGGAAACACTGAAGGTCACTAGATATAGAAAAGTATTCTTCCTGTCACACTGTCTGATGAAGAGAATGGAAAACGGGGAGATTTAGATCACAAAATATACACTTTTTTATATAAAACTAAAATAACTCGAATGTAAAGACTGGATTAAGAGATTCCTCCCCCTCCTTCTTCCCCTTCATCCCCCTCCCTTTTCTTTTTTTTTTTTTTTCACAAAATAAACATACCCAACATTTGAATTGTTTGTTTAAATGCCATGTAGGACTGGTTCCAGTAGATGGAGCAATAAAGCAGAAGGAAAAAAATGCCACAGACCTAGGGTGCTCTATAGAGATGGACATGTTCTTGAGGCAGGTCATGAAATGCAAGCACATTCATAAAAAAAGACCTCACACCATCAGAGGAGAAAGTATTTTGAAAGCTTCTCCATGGATTCAAGTTCAGTCAGAAATACTCTTCATATAACTGACACTGACAGGAGTTTTTCCTTGGAATTGGCTTAACAGATGAAATAGAATAATCGCTTGGGATTTTCTCCGAAGCCAAGAAAATAGATTAATTATAAATGTCTTGTTATTCTCTTGGCTTTAGTAGAGATTAGTACAGCTTAATCCTTCCACAAAAGCTAATGCTGTAAAGCAGTATTAAATGAGACAAGCTTTACATATGCCATATGATCTTCAGCCTCTTGTTTTCCACTCTCTCTCTCTTCTGACTCCCCATGTGCTGTATGCTACCATGTATCCGAGCGGGTTCAGCATCATGGCAAGCACCACAATACTGGAGGCCCTGCACAGGTGAGAAGCAGCTGAGCCACAGCTCCTGGCAGAGAGATACCACAGCACCTTGGGAGTCAAAATAATGCCAAGCTCTTGGGATGACACGACTCTTGTTTTTTTTTTCCCTTCCCTTTTCCACCTACTTAACATCTTCTAGGGAAAAAAAAAAAAAAAAAAAAAAAAAAAAATAGAAATAAAAAACCCCAACTTGTTTTGGTAAACATGAATGAGAAAAGCTTTCACTCAAATCAGTGATGATGTTTTTTTTAAACTGACCTATTTATCACAGAAGCCTCCGGCAGGCAGCCAACACCATCCATGAGGCCTGTGTCCTGTCACCAGCCCAGGAAGTCTGTGACACTCAGCTTAAGGGAAAGGGGAATATCTGTGAGCTGGACTCATTCCCTGCTGAGAGTGAGGAGAAGGATCTCCTTCCTCTTTCAGGTTCAGGGAAAGTCAGCCCCTCTTCTGCTTGCTTCTTCCCTAACTTGTAAAACTGACAGCTCTACACTGTCATCTCTAAGCCCTATGCCACCAGTAGGCATTTCCTACACAATTTCCATGAAAGTCTTTTGGCAGCAATGGTCATCTTAACCTCACTTTCTATTTTCATCTCTGTGCAGTTTCCTGAGTTTCTTTGCCAGAATTGACCTGAACAAGCTACTTCAAAAACTCAATAAAAACTTGTGGTTTGTGGCTAAAGTAAAAACTTTAGCCTGCCTAAAGATGTGGGTGTCCAGGCTGCCACCAGTCATTCAGGAGTAGCAGATGAATAGCAGAAATGTGGCTTCTGTCGTGAGGCCTCCATCCCAGCAGACAGCCCCGGCAGGTGTCAGGGGTGCTGTGGGGAGCCTTTTGTCATCTCCTTTCAGTGGCATACATGTCGGGTTGCCTCAGCTTCAAGCTGTGATTTGTAGTGTACAATGAACAGTCAAGCTTGCTCCAACAGAAAAGAGCAAGTGCCTGTAATGTGATATAGACAGCACTAGTTCTTTCTGCTGCAGGTACCCCCAGCAGGTTTGTATGGTTTCCTTTTTCCTCTTTGTTTTGATTAAAAAAAAAAAAAAAAAAAGTAGGATTTTTACACCAGTTTCTACTCTTTCATCAGATTCAAAAGGGTCTGGGAAAAGGCAATCACTCCCTTGCCTCCTAAAGAATGATCCTTTAGTCAGATGTGTCCTTGTGGTCTGAAATTGTCCTCTAGCATGTATCTGCCACAAGAACAGAGATCTGAGAGGTCTGTTCTCCCTCCTTCTGCATCTGGAGCAGGGTGTATGAGAAAGTCAGTGGACAGGAATAAGGATGTTCCCACACACCAGCCCCTGCTTCAGGTGTATATGCAGGTAGGCACTCATAGACATTCATGTATTGCAGAGTCAAATGAAGAAGTGGGGACACCTGATACAAAGAAATGAACACAGCTCCCCTCTCCACTCTCTCTCTCTCCCCTTTTCAGTTAAAGTAGAAGACATCTGAACGATGAGAGCCAACATATCAGAGAACAAGCAGAGCCAGGGAGACAAGAGACTGTGTTCACATCACATCTCGCAGCTGTTGGCTGCCATAGCAAGGACAAACAACTGTATGGAGACCTTCCCAAGCTGTACAGGACCATACCTCGGTCTGGAACTGGGAATGAAAAACAGTGAGCAAAAGTTGTGTGAAGAGCAGATTGATGTCTGACACTATTAATTTTAAAGTCTATATTTGTAGAAGGGACTATATCTGGACACCAACATTTTCCATTCCAAGTTGTTGCATAGTAACCCATGTCAGTCATTCAGGCATCACAGTCTTGCAGAACATATCCTAGCAGACTACTGATGGCACATCTTAAAGATGGGTAAATATGGCTAAAGCTACAGAACAGGAATTCTGCTCTGCATGTCTTTAAATAATTTTTAATTAATTCCAACTTGGAAAAAAAAATGTTTTGCTTGTAGATGCTTTGTGATAGGAAAGGGTGGGATTTGTTGAATAAATAATTCTTTCTGAATTAGTCACCAGGTCTAATTAAGAGATACCAAAGGGACAAGGAACCAGAAGAGCAAGTTTAAAGGAATATCTAGCTAAAACACAAGATAAAATTAGTATTTTAGAATATCAAAATAAACAGCGTGTGTGAATGTTTTTCTTGGGATGAGCCAAAGGAAATATTTTCCTGGGGTTTGGCCCATAGAGCATGTAACAGATGAAACCAATCTGGTTGCTCTCTAGAATGAATTACACAATTAGTGGATAAAAGGAGATATGGTTGATGCTAATGCAATGTCTGAAAGTCATTTGAGCAGTAATACCTTGTAAATCCTGACATTTGGGGCCTGCCTTGTCTTACAATTACCTTTCTCTGTTGCTGGTGTAACTCCTTTGACTGCAGAGGGCTAACACCTGATTCCACCTGTTTGAAAGAGGAAGAGAGACTTGGTTTCCTGGAAAAAAAAAATGTTTCAGCTCTACTAGCAAGGCTGCATTTGCTGGAGGATCTGGAGGATTTTTTCTCTTCAGTACCTTAAAGGTATAATTATTATCTCTAATCTGATCCTATTATTCACAGTCTCGCTCTTAAAATCATCCAGGCAGCCCAGAGGATGCTCTGCCCTTATGGTGCTGCTAACAAAGTTTCCCTAAATTGGCAAAGGCTTGCCTAATAGAGTTAATTCCAGTAGCTACTAAATGGCCTAAAAGATGTATATGCTGAAGACAATGCATGGTTTCTCAGTATAGCATCGAGGATATCAAGACCAGACACCCGTTTTTAGTTACTACCTGTTCTCCTCTCTCAGACACAGACATAAATCAGCTGCACAAACAAAGCAGAGGTGAGAGGAGACTCTAGCTCAAAAATCCAATGAGAAAATCCAGATATTATACTGTCAGTGCTGAGGCATAATCCTCATCTGTTATTACTCCCTTTCCGTGCAAACCCAGGGTAACTTCAGTTGACTTTGAAGAATGACTCCAGCTCTATAAATGAAAGAAAACAAAACACAAAGTGAAGGTGAAATGTAAGAGTGCAAAATGCCTGTGTGGCACTCAGTGAATATTACATGCAAAACAGGCTACAATCTAACATTTCTCTTGGGCACAAGTTTCTACTAAAATACCAAATTCAGTTCTATTCACGGTACAGTTTTCTATAGGCAGTAAATCTATACTGTTAAGGACTTTCCTAACACCACTGTTCAGGAAGGATACTTTTTTAGTATACGCTCATGAGTATCAGTGGTGACTCAAGCAACGTGAAGCTGGGAGAAGATTTGTAAGCCTGTACGAGCAACACATGAAAAAAAGGTGTCATAAAACCACTGTAATTATCAAACCCACCATGCTTTTCAATCCCAGGAAATAAAAATTGGTGTTAATTATAAAAGAAGTCCAAGAATGACAATGAAAAAAACAACAGTTAAAACATCTTCAGAACCTTAGCTACTGGAGAAGTAAGTATAAGTCATACTGTATTTTAAGATAATTTCTCTTAGTGTGAGTACTGGAATATATTGATGATAATCACATGACTATTGCCTAAAATTATAACCGCATGAATACACACATCCTCAAAAAAGTCATTCTGTACTTGAAGTAAGACTGAGAACACAACTCCACCTGTGGCTTAACTCAAGCATGCAGCTATGATAGTGATGGATTGTATTTTAACAGTCTGTATAGAGACAAAGAAGTGGTTCTCAGAACTGAAGGTTAAGCCGTCTCTTCTCAGCTGAAGCAAAAAGAGAACTATTCCACATCATTCAGATGAAAAAAACACAAAAAGGCAGAGAAACCTTTTCATGTACCTTTTACATTTCCCGTACCAGTCCTCTTTTGAATGTTTCTCCCAGGATTTTAAGTAAATAGATAGTAGAAGCCCTTGCTCTGGCAGCATAAACTTTTATACATCTGCCAGTTGATGTGGGAACATTATTTACAGCCACAAGTTATGCTATTGAAATTAAATGTAATAAGAGTATGTGTCTGGCTACCGGAATACAACAGGTAGGCTGTTCTTCTGCTTTTCATTTTTTAAAAAAATTTTCTTCTTAGACCACGTGTCCCTCCCATAGAATTATGGTAGAGCTAAATTCCCAGATGTAAGTGTTTTGCCTCCATCATATGTTACTACTGACGTTCAGCACTGGTTATCCAAGATTTCATCTCTTCATCTTTAAGACACTGCCATCTGTTGTTTCCAGACGGTTCAGTCTTCTGTTTATCCAAAACTTTGTTCCAGGCCATATGGAAAAAATATCTATTTTCAATTAACCATCATATTTTCTTAAAATATACAAGAGTGATGAGGAAAAATAGACATCACTTATGCATAGATGTTCGTGAAGGGGATGATAATTTATTATGAACTATAGTTTCAAGATTTTGACCATGTGGTCATTCAGCACACTCAAATGCCACAAAAGCTGTCCAATTTTGTAATAACACAAACATGTCTTTAGCATTTGAATGCTGTTATCATATATAGATTTCATTGGCACTAGCAGACTGATCTAGTGATTTCCACTAGAAAATTTTCTAGCTAGGCAATTTTCAATATTTTTTTTAGATGGTCAGTAAATTACTTATGTCTTGCTACAGGCTACATGTTATTTTTTATTGCAAATTTTAATCTGATTCCATAAGCTGATTAAGCCATGCAAAGCCCTTCAATATTACATTAAGACTGATGCTAGGAATGAGTTAAAACGTTGCAACGTTGATTACACTTCCTATCCCTACAACAGAGACAGATTAGTAGAGAAGTCATTGTTGTGATGTCCACCTTGCATGCATTTGAGAGTTGGGTTACTTCCAGTCTGGCTTTCTGGACTGAATATCTATTCAGGGATGGAATCCTTCAGATACAGTTCTGGGTGCCTCTTCCAGGTTAATTTCCACCAAAAATAACCCAATTGGTGTGCTGCAAGACCATACTGCACTGTGAACCAAAGGGCAATAAGGAGAAACAATGAGAACTTTACCTTCAACATGACCTGAAATGAAAGGGGTAAAACAAGTCAGTAGAGGCATCTGCCTAGGAATCCATTTCAGTGAGATCAATTCCCTCTTTTCTTTCCTGAATCTGAATTTCTGATATAAATAAGTTTTAATTCTATATGTGAAGGAGTTGCCATGCTTGTGCAGAAATAGATTTCTTCAGAAGTACAATATAAAAAAATAAAAGGATGCTATTCTTAGGAATGGGATATGGGTGTCATTCCCCAGTTCAAAGGAATACTTAAAATGCGAAGTTGAGTTTCTATTCAAAAGAATCCTCTTTGATGCAGGATAAAGGCCTGGGCTTCTATCCTTCAAACAACTCCTCCTGAGTTACAGTCTTGTCCTCCAAGCCACCCACAACCATCAGCCTCCCCCAGATACATGCAGACAATGAGATGTGTAAAGTGACCCAAGTTGAAACTCAGGAGGAAAACAGGTGCCAGGTGGCCACAATATGTGATGGTGACTGGTAAAATCAGGACAGAGCTATAGTGATAGATCCATCAGGACTCAGGCAAAACACTCAGACACAGAAATCTTTGAATTCTCCATTTGTTCAAAGGAATAATGGCTTTGGCTGCTGCTTTAGTAAGGCAAGTGCATGGCAGTAGGAAGTAAATCTACCTCTCAGGATATTGAGACTAACTATGGTAAAGCCTAAAGGCAGAATGGTTCAGAACTGCCTGGACCTTTTGAGCTGTTTGTCTCTAAATTTGCCAGCTAACAGTGCAGGCAGCCAGCAGGAAGGAAAAGCAGAGGCAGTGGTACAGATGTGGGAAACCCTGCAGCCAAGATAAAAATCTAACTGCATACCAAGTGTACAGATAATACTAATGTGTGCTATACTTAATTAATCAGAAAATTAGCAAGCCCAAGCTGAACACCAAATCCTTTCTGCTAGCTAATTACATGTTGCTTCTCAGCTTGAAACAGTGCCAGGTAAATTTTTTGCCCATCAGTTGTGGTACTCCATCCAATTTTTCCACTTGAGAGTGGTTAACTATATACCTGGAAGTTCTAGGAGAGGAAATTTTGAGTGCTGTGCAAGATGTGCTACCTTAGTTTTAAGACATGGAGAACATACTCTGTCTATTTGTATTTATTTGTTTTTTTAATTAAATATTTGAAAGAATCCCCTATCATGTTAACAGTTAGAATGATCTTAGGTTTTAGGTTTTCCAGAACCTTTAATCTCTCTACACTCTTCTATAAAGTGTATAAAGCTCATTGCTGTAGGTTATCATGGTTTCTATCAGCTCACTTTTCCTCTCATGTTCTCATTCAGTCTTGTCCAGGACTACTTCCTTTTTAAGTATTTAGTGTTTACATCTTAGTGTCAGGGAAGTGGAGATCCTCAACTGATATTTCACGTATCTATTTTTTGGGCAATTTTTCACTTGTTCTCTGGCAGCAGTGAGCTTAGCCTGGTTGTGCTCACAACCAACGAAAGCCCTCACTGTGAGTTTACAACCAAGAAGCTACACAGAAAGATAACAAAAAATATATATTTTTTTTTCTCCAAAGGCAATTATAGGTGCAAGCATAAGGTCAGTGTCAGGCAGAGGTTCCCAAGCCATCTCTGAATGAAAACACATAGAAATTTGGATCAGCAGACCATGTTGTCTCGATGCTGTGTTATTGTATTTGTTAATGAACAATGATGCAAATGAGAAAGATTGCTAGAGGGTAGGATGCTGATCAAGGGGCCCAAACTGTCTTCAGGAAACAGTCCTCTAACATCATCCGCTGGCAGCATGAGCACTTAGCTTCTGTAACATACTAAGAATATGTTTTCTCTAGCCACAGAGACTAGAAAGAAGCTGTAGAATAAAAGGATCGGTCTATGATCTTTCTTCACTCTCCTTTAATTTCCCTTGGTAATTAAAAAAATGGAGTATAACAGTCCTGCTCCTCTGACTTTCGCATGGACGTTTCCTCTGGAGGAGAGAATTATCCTGAAAAATACTTCTACCAGTCTTTCAAAGCAACTATATGGTCCCAAATTGATTACTGCCCATTGATGAATATAATGCTGGACCCATTTTCTCCCTATCCCTGATATGGCACAGCATGTTTCACAAAATACCCTCCCCAAATACCTCATTTGGACAACGGAAACTCCTCCCAATGCTCTTCAGCTAACCTTGTTCATATCCTACTTGCATCTAAAGGGATAGCAGGTGCTTTGGTGTTCTCAGGTAGGAAAGCTAAAAATTTGGCAGCCATCCAATTGAGGACACATACCCACACCCAGGAAAGCCTTGTGAAAAAAATTCAGTGAGCTTTTAACTGAGTCTGCAGTCAGGTAGCACTTTTGATTTTGAAAATGTGTTCCCTGGAGGCCAGCAAATACGGCATGAAGGCTATGTTAGCTTCAGTCCTTTGGAGATTTAATGTATTTATTATTTGGTAGTGTTTTTGTACAGGTAGTTCATGAACATGCATGCAGGACTGCTGAAAGAGCTGTGTTGCCCATGGGTCCTGTTCTTTTCAAATATATAAATTGTTAATTTTCCCTTTGTCCTCTTATTTTCTGTCATATACTTTCATGACACAGCTTTGGTGACTATCACCAAATTTTTTACCTTGGCTCACCTCTCTTAATGGTTGGGTCCCTGTATTTCCATTGTATACCTGACAAAAGTAACTTAAGCACCTCTTCAAAATGATCCTTTCTCCAGAGTTCCTGTTTTTCCAAGTGGTTTGTGATCGAGACATTGGCATGGGAAGCACAGGTTCACAGCAAGCTGTTATGAGAATAGTCATCTGAGTATCAATTCACTTAAACCCATACAATCAAGTTCTCCCACCTGGAGATGTTCTGAACTATTGAAAACATCCTTATGGGGCTGTTTGTTTTGTCACAAGTACTGTGGGAGACTTATGCCTTTCCATCAGGAAATCTGGGAGTGAGCTGGGCTATGCTTGGAGACCTCAAATGGACAGAGAGAAATACATAAAGCAACAGAATGAAGTCCTTGGTCTCTCCTTTTGCACAGTTTTTGAACTGTACAGTGATGTAAACAAAACAGCAGTCTGAGTCAGCTGAGGTCTTCTTGGCAATATTACCCCAAACTCAGTTTTACTGCCTTGCAAATGAGATAGTTACAGAATGGCTGCTTCTGCCGTAGGAAGAGAGAAAAGGGAGGAAGATGAGGGATGTGGGAGGAAGCAAAATGTAGAAAAGCCATTTAAAAATGGAGTTTTCCAGACCTGATGCCACAGGGGATTTGAAATGTAGAGGGATGATAAGTTCTATTTCTCTGAGGAGCTGATTCTCTGCAGCAGATGCTTAGCTGAAGAGATGCAAGGAGGATTTTAAATTCTTGTCCAAGTACACCACTTCAAGGAACAGACACCAATATGAGAGCAGGTATTTGAGAAGCTTGTGAGTATGTGCATACCTAGAGGATTTCAGTCAATGGAGTTCAGCACGGATGGTGGTGCACAGGCATGGACAATATAAAACCTGTGACATGGTAGACAAATCTAAGGGAAATTATAAGGGTAGGAAAGATTACAGTCAAATACACCATAAACGGGAGAAAAATGATGAGTTTAAAGATTCTGTGAGTCTTCTCTTCATTAAACTCAAACGCTGGTCAAAACTAAGAATAGACAAGGCTCAAGATTTCTTTTCTTTGCTTTTATTTTCCTAGTTAAACTCCTCAAGTTATTTGGTTCCCCAGAGACAGACAGTGTACCTTTTGTGGCACTGGATCTTAGATAACTTGGTAGTTTTGGTTAATTCCACGTGTCTTTTGGCATCAAAAAGTTTTTACTAACTTGCAGGCCAGTATCAGAAGGTATTACTGAGATCAAATATGACAAATATGACATCTACTTATTCTACAGGTCTCTCAACCCACAAAACAAATGGTGGACTTTGGCAGATCCAAGGTCATAGACCCAATGTTCTCCCATCTGTGGGAGCACATCTGGGCAAAGGAAAGAAAATGTTGAGATTTGTGGAAATTTGAGAGTCTGTCAATCAGGAGCGTCTGAAGCTGGGGCTGGACCTTGTTGGCTACCCATCTTGTGGCATGTCTCAAAACCTCTCATTAGCTACTTGAGGTACCTAAGTATCAATCCCATTTTGCTATTTGCAGCATAAAAATTATTCACGGACATGTCTTACATCTCATTGACATTAATTGTGGAGTGGAAACACCTAAACCACCAGTGGTTGCTAGTTAGTAAGGTCCCTTTGTATGAAGTAATTTATGTATGAATTTAAGACTGACCTTAAGACTTCTTTTTGCCTGCAAATGTGTGTTTGACAAGTGAAATTCATTGCTGCAAGATGTGGCTGAGGCAAATGTAATGTTAGAGGATAAGAGAGAAACATTAAATTAAATTGAACTAGGTTTGCTTTGACCAGTGCATCCTTGATCCAATTTTCAACTTAGCTACAGGACAAAATACAGACATTCTTCATAGAAATTCAAATGATGCCATATTAAACATTGGAAAAAGCCAGTGTGAGGAGAAATATTTGCAAGCATGTCAGTGACTTTTTTGTTTCAAGATAAAGTTTGTGCAAATGTATCGGATTCCAGAATTTGAATAGGTTTTTGTTCTATATTGTAAAATATAATAAGGGAAAATACCAGGGTTTTATGGTAATACCCAACTGCTTTCTCAGATGCCAAGTCAACATTCTAGTTCTGTGTTTTGCCTCAAATATATGAATTTGTGCTGAGGGTGGTGCACTGCCTGGAAATGAAATCCACAAACAGGGCTGACAGTTAGAACATATTTTTTCACTTTAAATGCAGTATATAACAGTGTGTGAGAGATAGAGAGGGATTGGCTATGACTTAGAGACAGGCAATGGTTTCAGAATACAGGAACACTGTTCAGCAGAATGAAATACTCCTCTGAAACATTCCTCTGTGTCCTGTGACAAAAAGGTTCATTTGGGTACTTTGCAATGATATCCCTGAAGAGGCAGAACCTTGTCTGCACTAGGATCAACTCAAAGTTGGCAGGAGACACGGGCAGCCTTGTTGAGCATGTGTCTGCTGAATAACCTTCTGGCCTTATCCTCATCACCCTACATCATTCCTTTACCCTGGCTTGTGGTTTATCCTCTGGCCCCTTTGTTCTGTCTGTAATTAGTGTGTCAGCCTTTCAGGGCACTGACCACATCCCCTTATCTCTGTGGAGGCTTTTGTGACCTTAAGATAGATGAATGGAAGACAACAACCCCTGTCATATCATTGCTTTGGATGATTTTGGCAATCGCTCCTTTCTGATTTAGAGTGTATTTAATCATGTAAAACATGCACTTCCATCTGGTTTGCATATCCTGAATAAGCTGTTGAAATGGGAGGGGTTTGTACTCTGCTGTATTCCATGCAAGGGTTTTTTAAGCTTTGGTAGACTGATTAAAGTGGATACAACCCCTCCCCCTTCATTTTGGTGAAATCCAGTGGAATTTGACTTAGGTGAAACTAATAAGCTTCAACACTGACTCTACTAAAGAAAACAGAACACAGTAGAGAGGTATGAGAGATGAAGGTTTTATTCCTGATCTAGTCAGATCATCCTATACTTTTTGTATCCTGGCTACTGAGGTTTGGAGTGCTTTTCAGTTTTTTCTGGGTGCTTATGAAGTGGCTCACCACTAGTTGGGATTTTAAGGCTCTTGGTAACATTACTTTAATAAGGAGTTTTACTTAGAGGAAAAACAGCTTCCACCAACTAGAGAAATAAGTTCTAGTATAGATATGGAATTCAAGGAACAAACAGAAGAGCATCAAAATTGTGAGATAGAGACTGTCAGTTACAGTAAGTGGTCATGTTACTTTGACAAAAGTTACACAGGTTTCACAGGCTATACACAAGCAGTTTAGCTGGTAATAAGACATTGCATTAAAAAAACACAACAAAAAGCTCAAACAAAACCCCTACACAAAAACCCCCAAGCCAAAACACTGACTGGTTTTTTTCTTTTTTTGTAAACAGCTTTCTTTTCCTCAAGTATATATTTTTTTTTCTAACTGTAGTGTGAAATAAAAGTATTGGCCCATGCCATATAAAAATAGAACTCAATGTTGGCAAATATTAATTATCAAAAAAATTCTGCCATACCTAACAGCTATAATTGAGGTGGAGGTGTTTATAGATATTATGTACTATAATACAAGAATATAAAATAACATAATATAAAATAATATAATATAAAATAATAATAATATCATATAATATAGTACAAAATAATAATATATTTTTATATATTATATAATATATATAATATATATATCAGATATATAGTATATATAATATATAATGTATATAATATTATATACATTATATATATTATATATAGTATATATAATATATATGAAATATAATATTATATATATATAATATATGAACTGGTAGAGGAAATACCAAACATATATTATATATATATGAATATATATATTCATGTATAATATTATGTATAATATTATATATAATATAATACATATATTATATTATATTATCAGGTTTCTCTGGGTAGTTTAGAGAAGTTGCTCAGGGATTCTCCTTATAGGGAGCTTATACTTTAAATCCTTTTCATGCAGTGGTCTGAAACAAATATCTTAACATAAAAAGGATCTCAGTGACCATTAGATGTCGAAGATCATTTTTATAGAGGCTGGACAGTCAGTAAAATGCTGCATTTAAGTAAACAGACCATTAATATTTGGATCTTGCAACTGATGGCATAGGCAACAATGAGCAAGCATCTGCACTCTTCGTAGGGATCTGTATTAATCTCAAGACAGAGGCCTCAGGGAAGAGCTAGTAGCCAAATGTGTTTAAACAGTCTTGGAGATACCACTGCCTAAGAGCCATGCAGTCAGAAAACATCTGTATTTTCAACTGAGCATCTAAAGCTAGTTGCCTGTCTTTCCAGACACAGCCCTTAATCCAGTTTATGACCCTGTGACTGACAGACATCTGCATTCCAGACAAAGTACAGAAGAGTTCTCAATTACAGGAAATATGTAGAAAGTTGCAGCAGGTTATTTGCTCATTAGACTTCCCCCTCTGTCTGTGGGAGTGCAGGGCATGTTGGTAAACCCTCCCGCTGCCGATCGTTTGTCTGTCATAATCTGATCAGCCATTCATGCATAATGAAAAGCTAATGCCTCAAGAGAATCCAAGGGTTGGAGTTCAGATTGGCTTCTTATGAAGATAAAAGGGGCAGAGCTAATTCTGAACGGATGTCATTTGTGTTTCCACGCATCTGTGTCTGCTTTTATCTTTTTTTAAAACCTTTCCAAAGCTGCAGCCCTCCTCAGTGTATAAGGATTACTCAGTGTCACTGAATTGCCTGATAAAGGGTACCAGGATTTTCTCCTCTCTCTTGGAGTCTTCTTTTGGAGACAATTGGCTTCTAAAGAACCATTCAATGGACACTACCAGGATCTCTTCTCTGCAGTCACATAGCAGTGCTCATCTTAAAGCCTCACATGCTAAGCATCTGAGTTAACTCCAAGAAAGACATACCATGAGTGTGCCCATTTCAGACACCAAAGAAGTGAGACATGAGTGGATGAATAAATAGTAACATTGTCTCTTTCTTTACTCCCACCCCAGCCCCCACTACTCTGAAAGACTCCAGGTGCCTTGAAAAACTTTAATTCAAACAATCTTTTCTAACTGGTCAATGTGTCCTTAAGTAAACCTTAAACCCACCACAGAGTTAAGCAAGAGAGGAAATACCAAATCCTGACATCTCTTCCACACGCATTGTCCAGAGCAAACACACAGGCATGAATTAGAAAGCAACAAAAACATATTGCACTTCTCCTTGGAAGTGTTTACGACAACCAGATTTTAGCATGGGAGGAGGAGAGGTTCCCAGCATCATAGGCCACTGTAGAGAAAACTGCTACTTTACTGACTGATTGAAGGGTCTTTAACTTTAGCAAGTTTGGTTGTTTTGTTTTTTTTTCTACGGCAATTAACTTTTTAATAGTAGTCTCAAAATTACTGGGGGTTTTGTTCACTTTTGCATTGTGAAAAATTCAATTCCATAATCCCTGATGTATTCAGCAAAGTAAATCAGCATCAGAAAATCTAAAAAACCTTCAATTTAAAAGTAGAAAAGGTACAGGGGAAGAACAGGAGTTCAATTGCATTTTTCTGCTTTGTAGCTGCTACGATGTGTTTAGCACCTGTGGTATTTGCTGCGACTGAAAACATCAAATATCAAGAGATAATCCCCACCCATATCCCTCAGCATTACACTCAAAAAGAATACCATTCTTCACTAAAAGCAGAAATGTTGCATCCTTACACAGATCAAGGTATATCTTGTCTTCCAAGCGAGAGCCTATTTTTTGCAAGTTTCTCTCTTGCAAGAGGGAATCAATAATCTCGGTGGCTGCTCTATACAAACACAATCCAAGAAGCATTCAGGAGCATGGCATACCCTAAGACAAGCCCTGCAGCCTTGTGGATGCCCAATGTGCTTACAACCTGTGCAACTGAGGATCAATACCCCATGAAGCTGTATCCAGCTCATTTGGGATGTGGAACTATGTGTGTTTCAAAGGTGGTGTCCCACTGTGCCTGAGGCTACACTTTTAGGTTTGCTTATGACTGATAGATACTCAGATCTTGGTAAATGAGATGTGCTCTAAACATTACTGTAGAGAGAGACACATTAAAAATGCTCATGGAGTACAACTGCTTCTCAATGGTGAGTTAAAGTGGTTCAATATGGCATTAAACCTAAATCAGAATAAATAACTTTTGTCTCTTGACCTGAACATAACAGTGCTTCAGATAACTATATATAGGCAGTGGAAAATATTAATTGCCTATAACTAACAGTGTTTACAAAATGCTCTAAAAAGGGATATTTTCCATTGCCAAATATAGACACGTGCATTGAGTAGGAAAGCCAAAAACCCTGTAGAACTCCCCTTATCATTTCTGAAGCTTGGCCATCAGAAGAGAGTAACTATTATGGCAATCCTTTCTACTCTTTCTTGGCTTGCATCTTGACCCAGACCTTAGAGAAGACAAGAAGAGTCTTTCCATCAATTTCCATGTTACCTTATGCCCAGTGATCCAAGATGTGCATAATCCATTATTTCTTTTCAAGCCTACATATTTTTTTTTTACTTCAAAGAGGCAGACCATACAGGATATTAAGTGGAACTCTGATTGGAAGCCTTTACAGAGTATCTTCACTACAAGACTGAAGAACACATGGGTGCTTAAGACCTCTGTTATTTTTGGAATGTTGTTGGCAGCTCTGTGCATGGTAAGAAAGAGGTGAACACTTGATGTCTGTGTTGAATAAATAAATCTGACTACAACAATGTTACAGGGGAGTCCTTCCAATTACACTGTAATATCTACCAGAAGTGTCATGACTTTAAATCAGAGGTATACAAAATTGTTTTATAAGTCCCCTGAGGAAAAAAAAAGAATCAAACTGATGTGGTGAAAGTTAGAATATGTGAAGTAGGAACACATCTTCTTTTCTGTTAAGATGTTAAGAAGGCAGAAATGTGGTCTTCTGAGGTGTGGTGAGGGGGACAGTCCTTGCATCTTTGGCTAGTTCTCTGCCTTGTCTGAGAGGAATACCAGTCTCTTTCCCATGAAATGTTAAGTGTCCCTTAATTAAAATAACTAAGTAAAAAAAATCCATGTTAATTTCTAGCCCCCTTACAATAAATAACAAACTTCCATGTGTTTCCTTCTTTAAAGAGAGAATAAATCATTGTATTTCATGTTTGGAAAAGTTTCTTATCATAGAGATAGACAATGTTAAGACAAAAAATTGGGAATTAAAAAGATGCAAAATATTAACTTAAAAAGAAGAATTAATTTCACAGTTCTGAATTTCAGAGGAAGGTATAATATATGTGAAAACAAAGATAACTTATTTCACCTATATTTGTGGAATTATACTGCAGAGCTGATTTAACTAAAATACATGAGTCCTGACATCAGTTCCATTTAGGTAATAATAAAGACATTATAACAATCTATGTTTTTGTTTGTTTCAGGTGCCTTTCATTATTTATATAAAGCATATAAGAGAAAAAATGTTTGAGTCACTCTAAAACTGGTACTTTTTGTCATCCAAGACCTGACAGCAGGGAGGCTAGTGCCAAGCTGGCAGCCAATATTGAGGCTTCAACTGGACTTGTAGTTTTCCTAATTGTCTGTATTGCTGGTAGCTGACAAACAAGGACGTAACCAGCAGAGTATGAGCTTCATGCCAGTCATTAATTTCCTCTCATGGGCCAATGTGTCCACAGAGACTTTTCTATCGGATCATTGCCCTGTAAGGAACGGATTTAATATGCAACTATCTGGGAACTTTGATGTATGCCCTTGAAGAAAAAAAGCTCTTGCCTCTGGAATGCTAAAGACTAATGTTTCTCATTCTTCACCATTTCCCTCCTTCCATCAAACATCAGATACAGTAAACAAGTGGGTAAACTCCTTGCAAGTGACTGCTCTTTCTCCACTTGATGCTTTCTCCCAGGAATGCAGGCAGGAGACACAATGTCCAGCAGTAGACCTGCAGTCTGATTTCAGAGATGTGGGGGTCTGAGATCAACCCTGCAGATCTAAGAGCAGAGTTTCCCCTTTGGTCTTTGCATCTTAGCTGAGTTCTTGCTAAACCACTTGGCCTGAATATAAGAACCTAATCCATGACGTCCTGCCGTGCAGCAGGCAGCCTGAAGTTTCCTCTCCACAGAGCTTTGAATTACAAAGTTTGTTAAGAACAAGTGGCTGAGTCGGAATGGACGCTGCCTTATCTAACTGATTGAATTTGGAATGGCTTCATGCTTCACAGTGTTTTACAGATGCTTTTTTAGAGAATTTAAGCAAAACACAGCTACCAGAGGATAAGCTGTTTCTGAAGACATTTGGCTCTTGCAGTTAATTCATTTGCCAAAGAAAACTCTGTGTTCCAATTCTATGAGAACCACTGGAAACATTTCTCCTGCTGTTGTCTGCTTCACTCTGCTTTCACAAGCAAGTGTCTATTGTCTTCATTAGAGAGGAAATCTCTTCTGTAGTTCCTTTTTTTTTCTCCATCAGGGCTACTTTTTTTTCCTTTCTCACTTTCCTTTTTGTACATATAACAGGTTCATGCTGTCAGCTACTTTTATCTTATTCCTTATCACGTTGGTTTTCAACCAACAGTCTTTACTTAAACATTTTTTACCTTTGGAAATAATAACACTCTCGAGGCAATTTGACATGATATAAAATAAACACCAGATAACTGTATGTTAAATAGCACTTCTGGTTTGTGTAGAGCATTGTGTGACAAATCCCTTGTTGTAGGAAGCTGCACACCAAGTGTCTGTATATATGTATGGTATAAGCATCTAATGTTGGATATGGTAGCATTTGATCCAGCAAAAAATTTTTAAGCTCCAATATAGTAAAAAAATGCATATGTTACTTAACCAAATTCCTATGTCTACATATATTCGAGGGAGGACAAATCCACCTTTTAAAAAATTAAACCAAACTTTATAGCAAGCAATAAAGTGACTTATATGAAAGCATAGTTGTATCATGGAATAATCTTATTCTGCCTTCATGTCTAGTGGGACACAAACTCTGAGCTGCTTCATGTTAAAGCAATGAAGAAAAATATTTAAAAACTTTTTCCCTCTCCAGCTAATAAATCTTTTGGTACCTAATTTTTTAGGCGTATGTCTCTGGAAAGGGCAGTCTGGCTCAGAAAGCAGAAGTTTTCAAACACTGAAGTTCCTTAGCCCTTTATCTGCTTTATCTGCTACCTCACCCAAAGACATTTAAAACAATCATTGGAACATTTCCTGTCTAATTTTCTTTTCCCTGTATGGTAAATGCTTCCCACCTGTATCAATGCCTTACAAGGAAGTTTTGTTTTAACAGCAGGGTATAAAGAAGTCCCCTTAAGGAATTGCCTTGGAATTTCTATTGTTAGACGCTCTTGAGATGACAAACTTAATGTTATTAATTGATTACAGAATTCATGAAGCCTTACCCTATTAGTAATGTTTGTATTGTGTAGTATTAAAAGTAAAATTCAGATTCTAATTGCCACGTGCTCAGTGTCACCCCACCCCAATATCATCAGAGCTGTTCTTGGGTGTGGGATTCAGCCCACGTATCCTTTCTAATCTCATTTTGATGCACATTGGCTTCAGAGCTGCTGCTCCAGAGTGAACAAAGTAGAAGAAAAAGCAGATTCAGGCCCAGATATTAATTAAGAATCTGATTTTAAGTTAGATCTGGCAAGTTTTCATGGCATGGTAATAGCATTTATTCAGTCATGCTAATGACACACTGTAAAGAAACTACAACACACACACAACTACACAAAATGTGAGGTGGGAACTACTGGAACTAAGCGTAGGGAAGCAGAGTCTGGTATGACCCTCATTGAGATGAAGGGGAAATAATACAAGTTAGTGGTGTAAGTAAGAGCAGAATGAGTCTCACAACATTTCAGGACATTTCAATTAGTGGACAAAAACTAACTATGTTTCCTGAAAGATTCTGCAGCAAATGAAGCTTGCAAAGCAATTCCTCTGGTGCTAAGATGTTTGAGAAGGTCATAGCCTCTCATGTCTGGAGACAATCAAAGATGAGTGGTTTATGGGTTCTGTGCAAGTCAGGGTTATTGCATATACAGGGTTTTATTTGGTGATATGAATTTAATGAAGTTTTATGAAGTAAAATATCTCCAATAGACTCCAAAGTTGACTTCATATTTGTGGAAACCTGAGCAGGATAAATTCAGTGACAAGAAGAAAATTATGGCATTGGGAAAACTGCTAAGATTAGCTTCTAATCATAGGGGGAAATATGCAAAAACTAGCTTTTCAATTCCATCAACATTTAGCCACTTACATTATTCAATATAAGTAAATAAATCCCATCACCAACCCAATAGCTGCATCCCTGAGAAAGGGAACCTGAAATGTGTTATTTAAGGTGTCTTTGCAGGACACAATGGGATGAGAACACTGTATAGGCTCCAACTGTCCTATGCTGCTGCTTGGTGATGATCTTGGGCAGCAAGAATAAGAGGAAGCCTTTCTTTGAAATCCTCTGATATTGCTTCATTGTCTACTATTTTTAAAGTCTCCTATCCATCTAGGTCATTGTACAAGTAAGTGCTAACACTTGAAATGCTCATCAATGAGGGCCATTGAATGCTGCAGTTGAGAAAAACATTATAATTTCTTTAATAAGGAGCAAAAAATTGCAGCAGAACGTGGGTGTGCATAAAATTGCTTTGCCAGTGGTAAGCCTACAATGATACCCATGCCCTGACATTACCATGCTTCTGCTCTCACTTCAAAAATATTGATAATCTATCGACTGCATGTCTGTGATTCAGTTATACAGGAGAGGGGAGCTGTAAATCAGTAGCTGAGGTTACTTTCACTTACTTTGACCAGTCCAAAGTTCTTTTGAATTACAAAAGAATGTTTCAATTACACCAGGGGCTTATTATGTGTGCTGCACCAAATAAAACAGAAATATTAAAGTGAATGTGAGAAACTTTTGTTGCAACAATTTGAGACCTTTTAGAGCACGTTTCAATGATTATATTGTATTTTCCTGTCTGAACCTATCTTTACACTATTCAGTGATCAGAGTAGCTCACCAGAGGGGGAAGTAACTGTGACTGTACCCCACTCCTTTTGTGATAAAACACTACTCTAGAGCATCGCCTTCCTGGGTAGCTTTTTGCATGTCAGTAAACACAGCCCTGCAGACGTGTATACACATGCTTAATTGTTTGTACAGGAATACACAGACTGAAGTCAATAGGAGTACTCATATGCTTAGAGTTAAGGACATGCTTAAATATTTCCGGGACTGGGGCCTGCCTTCTCCCAGTGGAGAATTATGCTCTGACACAGGCTTTTCCCCCAGTGTGCTTGTATAAATCTGGCCCTTTAAGTTTTACAGAGCCGAACTGCTCCAGTTTTACCATTGCCATTTTGCAACTGCTGAGCGCTGGGTGCCTCTTCTGCCTCCTAACTGGCTAGTACCTGCTGTGCTTTTCCACAGCCCTCTCCTTCTTACCCCTGCATCTCACGCATGTGATTGAAAAAGGTTCATCCAGCGGTAAGTCTGACTTTTCTTTCGTGTTTCATCGTGGTGAAAATGCTGTAACACATCATCTGCTAGTATTAAAAGAATATCCATAGCCTTGAAAAATTGTCTCTATTCTTCAGCCAGTACTGAAGAACAGGGTCTGTTCCAGTATGCAGCATTTTGCCAGATTACACTGATTAAGCAGTCTTGTGTAGGCTCTTTCCCTTGCACTTTTAAATAAAAATTTTGGTTTTCTCTCTAGTTCAGGCAGCTCAGTGCTTCACTGTCTTTGGTAAATGCTTAAAACAGGTGCAAGACAGGTGCCCTGTTTATTACATAAGTAAATTTCATTTCGCAGCACTCTTGGATTTGAAAATAAAAGGCAGAGGTAGTAGCTGATGGTGATAAGAACCAGGATAGCTAAAAAATATGCTATGCCTCTAACAGATGTCAGTGGATGCCGTTCTCAGACCTCTTATCATGCATTGATTCACCAAACAGTACCAGTAAATGTTTCATCAGATATACATGATATAAATCATATTATGTCAGCTAAAAATCTGGATGCCACTGAATGCTTTAGAACTAGATCCTGAAGAGTAATGTGGAATAAGACAGGGATAATAAGGATACTGGAATAACAAGGATATTGGAATAATAACTTTGAGATGATAAAAAATAGTATTTGCAGAAATGAGGAACTCAATTTGGAAGCCTAATTTCCATTGCAATTCAATATTTTTAACAGAAAGAATTGACAGGCTTGTGTACAAATTCTTATTTGATGAAGCATTAATGTATCTGTGTGGTCTTCTAATATGAATATGGCTAAGCTATGGGAAATTCATAAGTAAGCTCAATGAAGTGCCTTTCTCTGCTGGTGTACTAACACTCTGTCCTTTGTGAGTATGTGAGCAGTAGCTACTACATCATAAAGCAGTCAGTCTTCATGCTGCAAGGTAATGGCCTTTTTCTGCTTCACAACTTTTCTAAGCTCCACAGGGGATTTTGGAAGAACTGATAGAACTGTAAGTTAAAAAACAGTGAAAGTAGCCACTAATTTGCATTTTTCATGCATCATAGCTTGAAATAAAAATTTAAGACCTGTAATATGATTTTTAAGGTACCTACTAACTCGAACCAATTCTATGATCCTAATAGCAGAAAACACTGAGATGGCAGAAAGAAGAGCGTGGGGAGGCAACAGTACCAGTGATTGTGTTCTCTGCTGTAAAAAATATGATGACTGGGAAGATGTTTTCAGTGCTAGAGCTTTCAAGGACCCTGCATCTTGTGACTAGTGGTTCTTCTGTGGTGGTTTGGGTGTTGTCAAGTACACAGTCTCAAGCAGAGGTGCCACCAAGAGATGGGCATGTAACACCTTGCAACAGCCCTAACAACACCTTGCCTGAATTGCATCAGTTGTGCTTCTGGGCTGAAGTGCACACAAGTGCTGTGCAATTAGTCTGAATCATAGTGTATTTAATGTATAGGCTTTACATTGGGTCACCCAGAATCCTGGACTGTAGGACAAGGTGCTGTCCTTGCAGCAGTGGAAGTGGCCAGGCTGAATGCTGGGGCAGAACCAGTGTTCATCACTACAGGGTTCAACATGCCCAAGGGTTTTGTTAATTACTTCAAACACCATCAACAATAGAGACTGTTTTCTCAGCATCCTGCCTTTGGTGCAGGTTCCATTGGAAGATTTTTCCATGGACTAGCAGTCCAAATGTTGCCTTTACAGGCAGTAGAAAGCATTATCTGGTACAGAAGAAACACCTGTTTCCAAGTGCATGCAAATGTGTTTTGATGTGCTGCCTTCCTACTCCTTGGCTTGTGTTATGGGAACAACATCAATATAGTGGGAAATCCTTTTAAAACATCTAAGATTTCATTGTTTCTTTGAAGAAACAGGCTGGCCTGTGGTACAGAGATGTGTTGCCATCTCGGAGGAATGCAACCCTGCCTTTCTCCACATGCAGCCGTCCTGGCTGAGGGCCTGGCAGGACCTACTTCTGATAAATCAGATGATGTCTTTCCATTCAACCACCTTTCATTCAACCACCGAAGAAAACTTTGTTCTGCCTTGCAGTACAGCTGTTATTTTTACAGCTCTGTGTTCTCAGATTAAGGAATCGCTTATATTTTTAACTTGCAAAATGTCTTTCCCATTAGCACTTTCCTATTTGATCTGCGTGGGTGGCCTTCAGCTTCTTATTCTCAACTGTTCCTTAGCTTTAGTCAGTCTTCTTTCTAGTTTATCCTGTCCCCTGCCCAGCAGCGAAATGCTTGATTATCTTGTACCCCATTCTTCATCTCTATTGTAAACTACACATTTTTATTTGAGGACTGGCATTTTGTCCCCACTGCCAAATATCCAAAGAAGTTGTCTCTTCCTCCCTTGCTCTCCCCCATCCTCCCTCCCTCTCTCTCCCTCTCTTTTTTCAGCTTTGAAGTTGTCAGCCCTGGTATTTCTGTCTTCTATGTACAGTGTTGCATGACCCCTTTTATTTTGGGTCGGCACTGACAGTTTTAACTCCATTTTCAGAGCTCAAGCTTGTGCTGAAAACACCTGGGACTTATCCTTCCCCTTCACAGAACATCTTAAGTTGAAATGCTGTCCTTGTACTTCTCAGTCCCTACAACTTTCCTTTGCCTAGCTGGGATCTGTCGGTGAGCCATATTAATCTTCCAGCCCATAGGATATCTCTTGAGTTGCAGCCTGGAATAGGTCTGTAAAAATAAAAATAATGACAGTTATCTCGTAGTCAGTCTAGCAACAAGACCAAAAGGAAATAAGTATGTAAATTAATATTTACTTGTGATGAGCTATTTTATTTTTCATAGTTTTAAGGGAAATCTTCCTTATGGGGTAGATTCATGTTTTATGAGTACTTTACTCTGATAGTGCCAAAAATCACTCCCAACAATCTCAATGCCTTTTCTCCTCATATGTAGTTCCTACTTTTAATCTATTGGTGCACCTCGTCCCAGAAGAAAAGCGGCATTGTCTGCAAATTAGGTTGAGATACTGACAGGAAAAGAATATAACCTAATTTTGTCCCTCTTTTTAAGTCTGTGATACAGTCCATACTGTCTAAAACAGGGATGCCCAGCCTGCAGCATACAAGCTGTTTCCAGCTGGCCAAATAGCTCATTGCACAGGTTTGGCCCCCTTGCCGTAGAGTCCTTCACATGTAGATGACAGACTAATAAATTAATCTGAACAAAAAATTAGGAAGGAAAGGAAGAGCAATATGCTTTACCCTGAGTAGCAGCACCCTATAGCTCAACTTTCATTTAGAACTGGTTAGCTTTTTTTCAGATAATAATTTTTTTCTTGTGTCCAAGAGGGTAATATTTTCTTTAACCACATGGGATATAACCTCATAGACTTTCATTTTGAGAGTTGCCCAAGCCCTTCAAGGAAGCCAGAAAACACAGACACTTCTACTCAGAACCAGAAATTAACTGTGAAGGGGAGAAAGATGTGAAAACAAGTGTTAGTGCTATCCTAACAGCAGTTTGTCATATTCAGTGGCAGCTATTAGTCCTTTTCTTTTAACACCCCTGGATTTCCATGGTGAAGGATGCTCACCAATCCTGACAGTGAGGTTGATATTAAGCAGCACTTAAGTCAAAAGTGAAGGAAGGAGACGCACAGGAAGACGTAGAAAAGCAATAGTTCAAGTACTTTCATTGTTTTGAAGTTTCAGCATCTGGACTACTAATCAGATCACACAGGAGAGAAGAGGGAAAGTGTTTGTTCATCTGTTTCTCCCAGTAACAAGTCTCACCCCTGATAAGAACCAGAAATCTCCCATGGACTCATGTCGTGGTCCTAATTGAATTCTCTGTTCAACATTTGAAAGGTCTTCATGCTTTTTTCCTCCACCAGGTGACAATGAAGTAGTGTCTGTGCTGTGGTATTTTTCATTGAGTGCTCCATTAACACATACTTGCCTTTCTTCTAAAGGGTGGGGCATAGTTCCTCTTCCAACAGGCATCAAGAACCATTGCTGAGCAAGAGCTGTGAACAGAGATAAGTCTGCACTGGTTGTCTGCAAGGCACTTGCCTCCAGTGAGACAAGAGGCTGGCACCAACTATTTTTAATGTAAATGGTGGTACGCCACTGCCTGTTTCTAGGATGTGTTTGCCAGGGTTCCCCTGTGAGTGATTGCAGTGGATCTAGATTTAAGGACCTCTACATTACAGTTGTCACTTTTTCTTAAAGCTTCTCCCACATGCGTCAAACTGTGAGAGGGAGTAGAGTGCAATAGAGCTCAGCATTTCATACCTTACTTTGTCAGACCTGTGTTGCATGTAAGACATTCCATTTGTAAGTAGGTGATGCTTAGCTACTTCCCTTTTGTATACAAAACATATTCAGAAAAATGTATGCCAGAGAAGGCAAAAGTGTTCATCCTTGCTACGAGTGACCCTAATCCTAGGTCTCTTACTATGCAGGGGGAAAAACATAACTTCTGTGCCAAGAACCCTGTTAGTCCAAGTTCTAAATAAGGAGCCTTTTACTGGAGGAATCCCTCAGCTTTCTGTGTGTTTGCTTTAAATCTTCAAAAAATTGCTGGGACCAGTAGCCAGAAACTCAGAAAGGTTTAGGACCTAATTGTAGCTACTTGTTTAAGTCTTGGATAAGGCATATTAATTGCAGGAGGGATAAATTCTGGGAAATCCCAGGCAAGTTTCTATGGGTGCGTAACTAGAATATTCATCGGCAGTTGTAGCAGCCTTCTAAGCTGCTAAAATGAATCAGACACACCAGGTAAAGAGAAAGTAGTCGCGAACTGTTACTCAAAATATTTTTTTTTCTGTTTCCTCGGCACCTTTCAGGAAGTGCTGCTGTCAAACCCCTTGTTTGAAGAGAAGAGTCCAATATGCCTTCAAATGTGTGATATGGTCATCTAAGTACTAAGGTGGTCTTCATAATTTCACCCCTGGTCTTAAAGCTCTTTCCTCAGTTACCCACTGAATGACTCCTTCCCTTGGTTTAGCACATTTCCAGTTTTCTTTGCATATTCCTTTTCCTGGCTCCCAGTCCAGGTGACTGAATTCACATTCAAGTATATTTGAATGACTTTTTTGAGAAAGAATTTGTGAAGTACTGCCAAATGCTTTACTTCACTCTAGGTATAACTTTATCTGCTAATTTTGTTCTTTAATAAAACAAGTGATCAGTTTTCTTTGTTGTATTCTTTATTCTATAAATCCATGACATTTTATTGATCATGCTTCAATTAATAAGCACAGAATTCAAGAGCAGCTGAAAATTTATAGTGCAAAAAATCTCCACAGAA
Source organism: Florisuga fusca (assembly GCA_038090715.1). Taxonomy (NCBI): domain Eukaryota; kingdom Metazoa; phylum Chordata; class Aves; order Apodiformes; family Trochilidae; genus Florisuga; species Florisuga fusca. The sequence continues at coordinate 5,113,781 of JAAWXA010000019.1, read as the reverse complement.
ACTGTGGAAAAACAAACTTTCATGTACATTGGATAAAGTCTTAAATGTTTACAGTTTATCTGTAAATTAGTAGTTTGCGCACATTCTTGTTTCATTTGGTTTTGGTTTTTTGTTTGCTTTTTTGTGGATTTTTTTGTTTGGGTTTGTTTTGGGTTTGTTTTTTTTTGTTTGTTTTTTTTTTGAGTGGGTGTATTTTGTTGGTTTTTGGGGTTTTTTTAGTGAATTGCTGTTATTTCCACTAATACAATCACTAAAAAACCTCACTATTACCCTGGTTCATAAAAACATTTGACCTTGTGCTTAGCTTTAAGCACAGGGTTAATTTTACCAACTTCAAGACAGCTATTCTTCTCTTTAAAATTGGACATATGCTTAAGGGCTACTTTTGATCAAGACCTATGTAAGCAGGCTGAGTGAGCTAAATCCACTTAAATGCAACCCAAGCTATAGAACTGTGTTTCATTAAATCCTGACTGAATTTTTTTGAAGAATGAATCAATAAGCCACTCCCCTAGCCAGATGCACAGGGTGGGATTACAGGTTTAAGTGAGGAATTTGTTAGGAGTGGTTACTCTGATTATTAAGACAAAACTCTCCCTGACAGCAGAATTTCAGCTCAATCTATTATCTTTTACTTTGATGGGAAAGGAATTAATTTTACAAGGCAGTGATCAGAGAGGGATGAGCCCTATGAAAAAAAAAAAAAAAAGAATTCCTGATATTATTGAAGGCCATTTTTTTTTTTTTTTTCTTAAGACTACAGACTTTTGGAATTTTTTTCTCAGCTTCTGCTTCTATCTCCTGTGTTGCCTTTTTTAAACTCCAGATTTGGCTTTCCAGTGAAATTCTTGGTATCAGCTTTTTTATTATTTGCTATATCTGCACCTTTTGAGCTGTGGTTCTTCATTTATGGAGCCTGCACTGTTCCCACTCATTTCTGGGGGCAATGGAATACTTAGTAGATGCTTTATGGAGTAATGAATGAATAACCTTAGGCTTGACAAAAGCAGACACTTCAGGTTATATTTAGGGACCATAAAATCTTTGGCATTTGTGAAGACTTGCTGGAAGAGAAGTTGAAGAGGAAAATATCAAAGTTTTCCAAGCCCACAAAGTGAAGCTAGATTCCTAGTTTGCAAATTGAGTAATTACTGAAGGCTGGTAAAGACTATAAAATTCAGAGTATGATGTTTACCCAGAATGAATAATTTCAGTTTACTTCAGACAGTAGTTCTGGAGTTTTTCTAAGGTAGAAAAAGTTGTCAATGTTAATTGTACTAAGTATTGATTACTGAAAAAAAGCTTGGAAAGCCAAAATATTTCTGGTGAATTAAAAAGAGAGTTGGGAGAGCACCTCTGCTCAGCAGGACTGGGTTCATTGTTTTCTCTGAGGCTAGACTGCAGCTTTCTGCAGTTTGGTTTCTGCACAGGAGCATCTTCACTGAGCTTGTAGAGTGCCTGTGCTATCTTAATTTTCCAGTGTTTCTTTTTTTGAAAATACTTAGGGATTTCAGAATTTAATCCTGAATGCTAATACTTGCAAATCTAGCTTTTACTTCTTCATCATCATTTCTTCAAGGAAAACAAGACTCAATGAAATTACATCTGAAACAAGAAGTAAAGTTAATTTGGAATGCTATGCATTGTGGTACTTGGTGAAGGCTATTTAGCTGGTGACATGGAAAGCTCCTGGGTGCCTGGTGAACTGGACTGAATCAATGAGATCTGACAACAATATCCCCCCTGCAAGGCATAGTTTAAAGATGCTACTGCATAGAATTATCGGCCCCCTGTAATCTCTCACATTAAATAGTTTGGTTGGTACTCATCATATAGCTACCCAGGAAGCAGCTATGTGGTATAAAGAAAATGAGAGTATGATCAGGTACAGAGCTCACCACCACCTTTAAAATTTTACAGGCATAATTCCAAGCTTTATTGTATCTGAACAAACTGGGAATAATCCTACTGAAGTCAGACATTAAACCTGCATAATAATACAGTTAAGTTGTATGTGTGCTCGTTCTCCCTAAAACTTTAACTTTCTTCACGACTTAAACACTTTCCATTCTTCAGGTTGTCTTTTTGTATACATTCTGGAAGCAAGAAAAGACATTCAAGAAGATTCTGTTGTTAAAAAAAATCCACTCACTTTTGCCTCCCTCTTTAGTGTGTGACCTGGGTCCAAACCATTGCAGGACTGCCATGGGATTCCTTAAACTTGCCTTATGAAATGGTTGTGTGGATCCTTCTTGTCAAAGATTCCGCAGGAGGAGATGAAGGACCAGTGAGATTACAGGACCAGCCTGCAAGATAATGGAGCTGACCTCATGCTCTCTTTGGCTGTTGTGAATGGGGAAGTGTGTTGTGCATCCATAGTGTTACTGCTCTCCATTTTTGTGCCACTGACACACCCCAGTCTTCATGGAATTTAGAAAAAGAGAGGAAGGAGCCATAGAGAATGCTGAGACACTCTCCTCAATCCAGTCATGGTACTGTGGTGCTCTTCCCCTCACATATAAATGCTCCCCACAACAGGATGCGCATCAGAAGACTTCACCCTATATTTTTGTAGTGAACCAGCAACATGGCAAGAGGAAATGTGAAGGGAAAGTAGATCCCTGAACAACTCCATTGAAGAAGAATAATCCTATTTCAGCTAATGTCTATGCTCCATCATTCTCATATCCTTCTGCAAAAACTACATGCAGCAGGCCTTTCTCAGGAATACATCTTCTATTTCTGTGGAAAAAACCCCAAGAACAACCATGCTTGTTTGAGGCAAAACTGTTGCCATGAGAACTCCCTTTTGTGTAATTACTTTTGTCTGATTATGGTGGGAGAAGGATTTAATTTTTTTTCACCTTTACCCCCTCCTAGGACAAATACTGTGTCCTGATTCCAAGTGTCAGGAATCCATGATGGCCAAGATTATTGACCTAGGGAATATGTGCCTCTTGAGTCAGATCCCCAAGACCAGGAGGATTATGATGATTGTACAGTCTATTTTATGTGCTTAAGGGTTCTAATTTTCAAGGAACCAATGTAATAATTATTGCCAAACTCATCCCACTTCTACTTTTCCACTCTCCAATTGGCTAGGGTCTACCTTCTCAAGACTTCCAGTGTAGGTCTTGACATCATGGCATAGAAACAGTGACTGTGTCATCTGAGCCCTCACTCTGCAGTATGGAAAAATTCCCATCCTGGAAGTTTTTTTCCTCAGGACATAGATTCAGGGATCACGCTCTGACCTGTGACGGCTCATATATTGGGGTTATGGTGTATGCTCTGTCATCTATGTAGAAGTGAACAGATATCTATCTTCTCAATTTAATGGGAATCACATTTAGTAGAATTTTGCAATAACAAAGATTTTAAAAATTGTAGTCCGTATGAGCAGTGGGCTATGCCACAAAGGAATCTGACAGTAATTTGCAACAACTTGAGAAAAGTGGTCATTTAGTTTTTAAAAACATTTGCTCTCTGACCTTCAGAAGCACATTCTGTCACTTTCACATATTTGGTTTAACTATCTTCTGTAAAAATGTGAGACTGAAAACTTTTATATTGCCCAGCAACTTTAAAGCCATATTACTGCTTCATTTATCCACAAAGATTGCATACCACAAACATCTACCAGCAGTGTTGAGGTGGTGATTACACAAAACATCATGCGTAAAACAAAACCAAAACTTGTATTAAAATTCTTTTTTTTCAGACACTGAGAACATAAATAGGAATCAGCAGAAGTTATTCACAGTGCTAGACACAGTATTTTACTGCATACTTAAATTTACAGTTTTTGGTTTGTGTGGTTTGGTTTGTTGGTTTTTTTTTTTTTTCCTTTTCTTTTTTCTTTTGCAAATTGTTGCTAAATATATGTGGATTGGTCACACCAGACAGTTCAAAACATATTACAAAACTCAAATCCCTGGAACTAGACAAAGTAATCAACATTTTTCTGGGGACACCAATGTTAAAATCTTGCCTTCTTTTTGTGTTGGATAATTCTTTCAACTTAAGGCTCTCCCCTATGTATTTGGTTTGGATTAATACCTTCTGAGCCAAATTCTGCCCTCACTTAACAGCTTCATAGTCTTAAGTGCTGACAACAGGGGCTGTGTAGGACTAACCAAGAGCAAGACTTCATCATCTATGCTCAGTGAGCATAGCTCATACCTAATCAACGCAGTGGGATTGACCTCAATTAATAGAGGTTCATTTTCCTTTTAAATTCATGTTTCAGATGATCTAATGGTATTTCTTTAACTCTTAGCACAGCAGGAAAGGGCCTTTCATTTCAGGTTACAGTTGAACAATCTCTCTCACTTTCCTAAACCTCTGTAAGATGTTTGCCTGTTTTTTTACAGGACTTACTTTTCTTTTTTTCTCACCCTGTATGGAAAATGTTCTTGCTTAGAGAAAAGGATCAGTATCCCTTCTTCCTTAGCAGAAGGTCAAATTAATGTTTTATGTCAAATAGAGTAATTCACAAATAATGGAGATGGTTTATCAGTGATACAGTCTCCTCCACGTGGCACAGGTAAATAGCAACAGTGTGCTTTTTTTTTTTTTAAGAGAGAGAACAACTGACACGCTGCAAACCTCGCACCTTTTTACAGAAGGTCCATCCAGACTCACATAAGTCATGCTTGTGGGCAGGAAAAAAGGCGAATGGAGAAATTGTCCTGTCCCAAGTTTTTCTTGGCATTTCAACCCTTTCAGCACACAGGTAGCAACCCTTGATTATGCAGCCCTTGATCATGCAACTTACAGCTCATGACTAAAGGAGGAAATTTCGGAAGGTGGATGTAAGCATAGCATAGGGTTGGCTCAGTATCTTCTTGCTCTCTGGCTGCCATGCACCCATCCGTTTCTCCGTCATGATTTAGATCAGCCTAGTCCTGATCTCACCTATTTGTGTGCCTAACAGCTCCAAAATAGGACCTTGTGGTCAAAATGTCCAGAAACATGAGGCCATGACATCAAAAGGCGAATGCTTTAGTCAAAGTATGGCTTTCAGGTGCTGCTGGCTTCAAAGCTCAGCAATAAAACAAAGGAGAAATCTGTTTGGGGACCTTCATGGAAAGCATTACCATTTGTGGTTCACCAAAGGTACCAAAGCAGCTAGTGGAAAAAAAAGAAAATTATAAAGAGCATTAATGTAATAAGTTTCAGGAATTCTTGCCACAGAAGTTAGTTAAATATTTTAACCAGAAATGCCATTGCTGAACTCTGCAATAACCTTCACAGAACAACTGCACGGATGTCCAGTGGTAGCAAATGGTGACTCTCCTAGGAAAGGTTTTGTTATCCTTATATTTCTTGACTGTTTTTTACACCACATCTGTGCTTGCTCGGTCATTCTGCCATCTGCTGTAACAAAATACACGCAAAGCATTTCAGAAAACAACCCCTCCACACTTTAAAATGCTCCAACCCAGAGCACAGCTCTTTACTTCTCACAAGCTGTAGGGCTTATTATCCTCTCCTCCTCTTCCTCCCTCAGCCCCCTCCCCCTTCCCACATGCATGATGAATTACATAGGCGTACCAAGCCAGGAGAACACAGAATCCCATTGATTTTGCCACAATGTTTCTATTAAATGAAATGAATGGTCATGCACTTCACTTTGCTGCACAAAGTCATTCGCTGAAAGGTCAGAAATAGCAGGTCATTATCATTAAATTTTTAGTTTTGGAACTCCCAATCAGACTTGTTTCCTGTTTGGTATTGTCTGCAGATACACAATGTATAGCCGAGCAAAAGACTGATTGCTAAAGCATCGAAATAACAGAGTATGAGCAGAGTGGTTTTTGAGCACACACTCTGTATAGTCCAGTCAAAGTTTCTTCCTGGTGCAGCCACACAAATCTCTGGGTAGCAGTAAACTTGCTGCACAGACTTCATTCCTGAACACATGTTCAAAGGTGATAAAATAAATGCAGATGGTTTCCCAAAACCTCAGTGGAGCATTTTTTATTGTTGCTAAATGGACTGTAAAAAAACTGGGGAAAAAATGGAGAAAATACAGTTTGACATAGACAGGCAATTTCAGAATAGCATTTGGTCGTTTGGGAGAAAAGCTGAATAAAATGTATGTTTATAATGATCTATTGGCAAAACAACATTGACACAGCATCTGAGCTGCCTGATGGGAGAGAGTTTTAGAATACTCAGATTAAACTAGTGTTGCAAGATGAATATTTTGCTCAATTACTTAACACATACAAAAAAAAATTGTATAAGAACTTTGAATTAACTGTGCCATGACCGGAGCTGACAATAAAACCATCACCAGCTACAGTGAAAAACAGGATTAGGCCTTAACAAATTTATTACAGGCTTTGTTTACAAACTTGTTACAAAATTATACAGCATCTTATGCGTACAGAGGATTTACAAGAACGTGAAACTGATGTGTGTGATTGCTCTGCTCTCTGGTTGAGATCTGCAGGTTTTTCTTCATGCGGGGCCTGATCCAGCTTCCACTGGGGAAGGTGAGAATTTTTCCATTGACTTTGGTGGAAACTGGAGCAGATCCAGAGGGTAACACTTCCGCTCATTGTTATGCTGGGGTGGGAAAGAGGCAGCCGATCTAATAACCTTACACACCATGCTTCTTTCTCTTTTAATGTGTTTCAGATGACGGATGTTGTATTTAACTCTGATACATTTTTGCTGTCCGCTTGTAAAATACTCGGTGCATTGGTAAAGTTGAGAGTCAAAGACCAGTTCCTGTTACAGGATTTGCAGTGAGAAATGACAAATTGTTTTCTTTGAACCAAAAAAGAATGAGCCCCCTTGGTTTTCAGTGAGTAGAAGTAAAGGCATTGGGATCAGGTCTGATGTTTAAATTGCTATAAACCTACATTTTCCTGCCTAACTTCAATAGAATTTCTCCGGACTTACAGTGATATAAACAATCATGACATCCACACTATAGGACCAAAGTAGCTTCCAATTAAAGGGATATAGGCTCTGTAAGCAGCAGTGATTAACCAAGCTTAGTTAGTTTTAGAGAATGCTCTTCTTAGTTAGTTAGAGAATGCTCTTCTCATACAGACATGGATGTATCTGGGATACTGAAGCATGGAAATCTCCACAGTTAATGATCCATGACAATATCTGCTCTCAGCTACTCTCAGCATCTGAAAATGATCCTTATTTGGGAATCTAGGGTGTAAAATTTTTTTTAACTTGTGGAAATTTTTAGTGGGACAGAACTCTGAAAAACACACTTGTGCCTCCAAGCCAAATAATTAATGAGTTGTTTTTTCGTCCCTGTTGAAACTCAAAAAAGTTCTGCTGAGGATTATTTTCTTTTTTAATGTTTGCCAAGGAAAGAGAATGTGGGGAAAAATCTAGCCAGACCTATCAGATACCTAGCTCTTTATTATATTACATACTTTCATTCCCTTAAACAATTGCCTTGGTATCAAACCTCTGAAGTTATTATTGCTTGAAGCAAAATTGGGGGTTAGTCCCATGAGGTGGTGATATTTCCTGTGAGGTAGATACCCTGGCCTCATGCTGAAAATTGAGATGGTTCTCAAAATCTTTGTTTATGGCTTCCCCTGCAGGATTGTGCTCCAACCTGGCTTTCAGAGTCACTTCTATTCCAGTGCTTGGCCTCATGAACAACCTGTCTGGTTCTCCAGTGGTTTTATGATGTGTAATGCTCTCTGTAAGGGATTAGGGGAGACCACACAATTTGCTGCCTTTGATGACTTGTTGCAGATTTGAAGTTGGTTCTCCAGTAGTGAAAACTCTATGAACAAAGGAATCCTGCCACCTTGGTTTTGAGTGCTCTGATCTCATTCTTATATCTGTGATGCTGAACAAGTTACAACAGTGAAAGTTGACCTGTAAAAACCAAAAACCACTGCAGCCATAAAGCTTTTTGAATGACTGACTGTGTGTTAAGCTCTATCTAGACACAGACCACATGCAGCCCAATCTTATTTCTGTTGATATCCACAACAAGACTCTCTTTTACTTTTATGGGACTGGGATCCCATCCAGGGCATTATGCAGCTAATGCATGATAGACTATCTCTTCAAGTAGTGTAATTATTACTGCCCCCAGTGGAGCTACATGATAATACAAGGAGGAGTTTGAGGTATATATAAGCTAGTACATTTGTCTGTCCTAAGTAGACACTCACCTGTACAATTGAAGAACTTAATTATAACCATGGACTGCCTGGATTTTAGTTGCCAGACTGCTCAAAAAGATACATTATTTCATGTCCCTAGGAAAACTACTAGGTTTGTTAAGCAGTTCTACAGAGTTTTCCCTCTGTGAAAAATGGAGGATGGATTGCTGAGGAGAACAACTTCGTATAGGTGTGTAGCTTTGACAGTTGTGCCAGGACAGAATATGTTTCTTTACTATAATTTGCAAGCCAAGGAGTTTTTTAATGTTAAGAACCACCACCTTTGTTTCTACTTTAAAAAATCAAAGAGAAATGATGCCACAGTGCTAGTAGAATATAATTGATTTGTGTGAGAAGGAAGAGGCTGATGACTATAAATAGTAAATTCCAAGAAAAAATTCATCTTTTATGTATTATATTAATGATCAACTTGGATTTTGTCCTGGCTGCAGTGAGTTTCCGCTACAAACATTTCAGACTTTTTTTTGTATTTTTTTTTGTGACGTACTGGCAGTATTAGAAACACTTGCAAAACAAATGCGCTTCAAAATCATAAACAGAAGTTACTGGATTATTAGCAGTCATTCTGAAATGCTTACAGAGGGAAAATGGTCATTGCACTGACAAAACTGGCATAGTACACAGACATTATACTCTATGGCTACTTGATGTCTGTAACAGTGACATCATCTGTAGGCTACAACACATATTTTGGTCCATTTTTGTGTTGGTGGTGAGGAGTCAACACTGCATCCAATGAATGTAGAGAGTGGGGAATATAAATATGTACAAAACTCTTGACATTGATCTGATTTTTAACAAGTTTACTAAATGACAGTCACTGGCTTGACAATACTGAATGAAAAATACTGATTTTACACAGATTTTACAGTAAGGTTACGGTATGCTGCCAACAAGCAGTGTCACAAACATAGTCTAAAAAAAAAACCCGGGAGCTGCCCACAGCAGATGCACACACCCTTTGCTTTTGTTTATTGAGAGAGAAAGCTTATATACTGTAGATTTGCTGAAGTTTAATAAATAAGGTCAACTTATAATATATAAAACAATATAAACATTTATATGCTACATGCATATCATATAATTTAAAGTAATAATTTATATAGCAAAGAGATGCAGATTTATGTTCTTCCTATTTTCCTTGACAAAGCACACACGCAGGAGGTGTCTATCCTTATCCATCTCCAGCCTACCAGTTTATTGTTTTCTGAAGTCAGTGCTCTAACATATGTTTGGGATGTCTTGCACTGGGAGTTCCAGTGCTTGTCGTCAATGCCACGGCAGCCGTTTTTCACAGGCTTGGCTTCTTTACACCTCGTTTCATAAAAGTATTGCTTAACTGGAGAGTTGCCCGTTTTAATTTCTCCCAGCACAGTTACCTGGTGTCCTCTAATGTCGATGGCAGATGATTTGTCCGTGACCCATAAACTTTCACTGTCACAAACAGAATATTCCCCTCGGTGGCTCTTGTGCTCCGCATACCTTTTCCGACGGGAGGTTCTGTTCACCACCACTGAATTTCCAATATAATCCTCCATGAGGTACAAGGGTGGTGGTTCCAGAGGTGTGTTATCACTCAAGAGGACTCGGGGAGAGTTGTAACGTCTCTGCTGCTTTAAGAGATCTGTATCCATTGAGATAACTGGCTGGAAGTCTGATTTCACATTTTCATCTCCATCCATGTCTTGCTGAGTGTCTTCTTTCTGCACTGTGTTTTGATAGTTTTCCTTAATATCTACCATCTGCTTAGAAAGTTTGTTTTTCAAAATGTCTGCCTGAATGAGTTTAATAATAAGAGAATTTATTGAATCTTCTGGCAAACTCCTTTTATCCATGTTGGTAGATTGGACGCCACGAAGATAAGCGAGAAATATCACATAAAACAAGATGGACATCACCTTGTTCACCTGTAAGATCTGTAAGGAAACAGAAAGTCAACATAAAAACAGTTAAATAGGGAAGTTTAATAGGTACTGTAGAGATGAAAATTAGGATTTGTTTGAACTTTTTACACCTGCACATTATAGATACGGCTAGGCCATGTGTTTCTTTTAAGATAATTTTTCATTATATTTTATAACAAATGTAACTGCTTTATGATTTTTTTTCCTCCAGCATTTTATCTATGCTTCATGCTCTCTTCATTATGAGCTTACTTCTCCTCTTTCCACATATAGCAATAGTTATGTCTGTTAGATCCTTTCTCTACTGAGTAGGTAGCTACTCTTGGGATAGTGTTTCCAGGTTTTAGTAGCAGAGGGAGACCAAGTTACATTTACAAAGTTTGATCTACATAGTGTTTTAGTTTCAAACTTGAAAGACTAGCAGGTTACCTAACAGTGTAAAATGAAGACGTTCTGCCTTTCCTGAGGGTTTTCAGTTCTCGTGTGTTGACATCTCATGGACCTCTCAAATACCTATTCATGATATGGCTTGTGTTTAACTTTAACTTAGGAGCATGTACTGGGAAATACTTACTGTTTTCACAGCTCTTTCTCTATCTGGTGCTATAAGGGGAGGTATTCTTACAGGAAAAGGGTGCACTCAAACAGCAAAGTCAGGTTTCTTATATTTTTGAGTTCAGAAAGTAGTAGTTAAACTTGTGAAATACAAGTGAGAAGTTCAGAGGGATCCACAGACCATTTTGTATTGGTTGCTTGCAGGGTTGGGACCTGGATTTTTTATTTTTTTTAAATGAAGTTCCTTCATTAAATTTATATGAATTGCACCAAAACTGATTGTAGTTAAAATATTTAAGGGCAGATGGAGAACCTCCATTTACTCCACCAGCTCCATTCTGCCCTCCCTCCCCTGCGCCTAACCTAGATAACCTTGTTCAAAAAGATCAAAATAGACTCAAGATGAAGATTTGAGAATTGGACATAAGAGTGGGCTTTTTCTCTGTACTGTACTTTGCCATGAACTGTTCTACATAATTTCTTGTAGCGTCCTTCTAATTTTATTTCTGAGCATCTTCTAGAAGCTTATCTGTCATGTCTGGGTAAATCTTTCTGTAATTCTGTTCGTGTAGTTGAGAACAGTGAGATTTCACCTCAAGAGGTGTCTTCTTCCCTGTGGATACCTGTGTATTTTGCATGTGCACTTATATTTAAATGAAATTAATTTTCAGTGTAAAATTCTAAATCATGGAAGGAAACTCAGCTTGAAGAACATGCTTAAAATATTAATGAAATTGTTGTTCAAGAAGTGTATTGAAGGAGAAAATACTAAATTAATATTAAAGCACTCTCATATCACATGGGAAGCCCTGGATGTAGTACTGCTTCAAGTGACTCAGAAAAGCCTTGAGCTTGATTCTCCTGCACTGCAAATGTGTCAGACCACTAGCGCTATGGCATGAAGGAAGAGAGTTATAGAACACAGAACAGATGGAGCTGAATGGATCTTCAGGGTGTCATCTAGTTCAATCCCACGACTCAGAGTCAGCTAAAGCAGCTTGCACAAGGCTGTGCCCAGTCAGATTTTGAGTATCTCCATGGATGGACACTACTCAAAGCCTCTAGGCAACCTGTTCAAATGCTTGACTACCTTCACAGTAAACAAAACAAAGCAAAGCAAAACAAAACAGCTCACGTTTCAGTATTATTTCCTATATCTCAGTTTGCCCTCAGTGCCTCTAGCCCATTCTTGTAACACCCCTGAGAAGTGCATGGCTCAATCTTCTTTACTTCCTCCTGTCAGATATTTTTACATTTTGATAAGATCACCCTGAGCCTTTTTTTCTCCAGGTTAAACAGCCCTAGCTCTCTTAGCCTTTCTTCCTATGACAGATGCCCACAGTCCTTTAATCATCTTCATGGACTCATTTCTGTATATTCATGTCAATCCTTTGCTGGGAAGCCCAGAAATGGTCACAACACATCAGATGCAGCCTCACCAGTACGAACTGAGGGTAAGGATCCCTCCCTCAACCTGCTGGTGACACTCTGTGAACTCTCTTTTTCTCAGAAGAATTTGTGGAGAAATTAGACTTTTTAAACAGAATTTTTTTCCATTTCTTCAAATCACCATTTTCTGTTTAAGAAGGCAAACCATTTTCTATTTACAGAGGCAAAAAAAAAAAGGAAATACAAAAAATTACTAGAGAATCCATCCACTCTAAGCAACAGTCCTTTTAGCAACAGTGAGTCCCCACTTCATAGTTTGGAACTGCAGCAAAATCAGAGCTACCCTCTGTGGATGTGTGATCTGTCCTTTTATGGACAAGAAATGTGTTTTCTCCATTCTCAGTTTGTCACAGTATGAGTTCACCTAAATCTAGACTGTTGCTTGCAGCAGTGCTATGCTTTGGAAAATGAAAAAAATTCTAAGATTTTTTAGTTACCATACAATTGCTGTCATACCTAAACAAAGCCTAACTTAATGTAGATGGATCTCAGAGCCAAGGTCTTGCTGTATAAAAAGACTTCATCCTGTGCAATTTGGTCTTCCCTTAGTAAACAATGTGCCTTTAAAAACAGCAAAAATTTTATAAAACAGATGTCATTCAGCAGATTTCTTATAGCACTCGGAAGGGCTATCCCACACTCAGCATGACACACAAGTCCATAGGATGGTGAGCAAAGCTCTGACAACTCTCAGCTCAAAGCTAAAAGCATTATTCATGCCAACATGCAGCTGCATGTAATCACTGGTCTGCTTAGTTTCAAAACTGAGTGGCATTAGCAAAATACACAAGTCAGAGCAGGTGATGAGGTGGGAAAAGAAAGACTGGAGTTCCTGCAGACTCTCTTTAATGTCATGCTGCACAAATGAAAAGAAGGGCTAGAGACCTCAAAATTAGTGCATTTCAAAAAAAACCTGTTTTTCTTGTCCATAGAGGAAACAGAAAAAAATACTTGAAAGTCTTTTTCTGAGCCTAGCATAATGTTGTGTAGATTTGGTGGGAAGGGTGTTATATTGGACTTGCAGTTTAATTTGTACTTGGGAAATTATTTGCTGGAAAAGGAAAAAAAAATGTTTCACAACCAATCCTTACATTTTTCTGAGATATTTTGGGGTGCAAAATTTCAAAAGAAATTTCAAATGCTTGATGAGATTAGATTTTTTGATGAGTTCCTCCAAGACAGTTCATAAGTGGTATGTTCAGAAATTCCAGCCCATGACTTGAAATTTTCAACCTGCCTGTGAAGTTCAGCACATCAAAATATGCCTGAGGCACTATTCTGGCTAGAAGGAATGGACTTCACTGGGAAACTGCAGCTGGTTTATGGCCTTGGATCTGTTTTGAATGTAAGACAACTTACAAGCGTACTGGTTGCTTTTGATGCCTCTTAAAACTGAACTTTGTGTCTCCTTATATTGAGGATAATTTGCAATTTGTGTTTTGTTTTGTTTTGTTTTGGTTTTGGTTTTTTTTTTTCATTAAACAAATAGGAAGCAGAGAAATATATAAAACAGCAAAATATTTATGTTTTCATGTTTACAAAGAAAATCATTCTGATGTTTCTGGACATGCTTCAAAAGATACTCAATGTAATTCACAAAACACACAAAGTGCTTACTCAGTACAGTGAGTGAGTATATAGTGACCAAACTATCTGTAGAAGAGACTTGCATTCAGGGGCAAGATTTCAACAGAGGTATCCAGAATAAAAGAAGACTGATCTACAGGCTCCTGGGGCAAAGGCTTCTCTGGACTTTAGCAGAAGCTACTTAAGCAAAAGCAGCACTAGCTCCTTCTTCAGGTTTTTGGAGGATGGTATAAAAATCCCAAAAGAATTTAGTCCTTCACATGAATTATTCTGTTCTCTTATAAAAAATTCTGGTAGAAAGACATATTTTCTTCAGCCCAAACTTCTTCTAGTCAGCTGATGATTTTGAGACATTTTTGTTGTTCAAGGTTCTGCTTGTAATTTTCCACATGTAAATCCCTGCAAAGGTTAATTTTATCTGTCTTTGTGGACTATTTTCAGTCAAGAAAATGCGATGAATGGTCTTAGAATTGTACATAATTCAATTTTTACTCGTGGAGGAAATACAGACTAGATTTATTTTTTTTGGGTCTGGGTCTGGGTCCCAAACAGGCACAGGCAAACATTTTCCTGATGTTTTCAGAATAAGAACACAGCCCAGAAACACGCTTCCTGGTCCAGTATCAGCTGAAGTAATGTTATTAGATACAGATAGAAAAGACCATAAATGGTGACTGCATCCATTTCATTTCTTCCTGATATCTGATTGCTCTAGGGTATTAGCACTCATGTTTTAGATGTTTCTGTTTCCATTGCCTGTCAGGTCAGCAGGTACACAACCTAATCAAATTTAAGGTTACCTAAGTCATGGCACATGACTTAAATGGGTCTTCAGTATTTATTGAATATATCAACACATCCATTTGAACCATTCTACTAACCATTCTACCGTGCAGTACCTACTACATACCTACCCAAGAAGCCATATGGTTGAAGAACAGCTTGGTTAGTGTGGATCCAGAAGATCCATCAGTCTTTCTGGATTTTCATCAAATCATATCCATTGTTGACCTACATATTTATGGTTAACTCATCATTTGAATGAGGACTCAGTGGCTGGATGTAATGGCAGATTACTCATACTATTTTGTGCCTGTGCTACAAAGACAATAAACAGCTATCTAGGGTGGGCATTATCAGCCTGAAATGGTCTTGCTTCTGGGATATCCACCATCTTTTCTGTCTTTCTCCTCCTGTATCACACAGTTCCTCTATATTCCACATATTGGAAGTTTTTCCTGAACCACTGAGAAGCTTTGGACCAGCTCTGCTTTTGTTCTTTGATATTCTGTGTGCCCTTCTAGATGTTGGGATGCAACTTTGATGCTTTCAAGTTCTTGCTAGAGGTAATTAAAAAGGCTGTGAAGGGTTTGTGGCTCTTAAACCAGCCTTTAAATGTGCAGAGAAATCATTCTGTTATGTGCAGTATCAAAAAACACTAGACATCAAGGTTGGAAGACATATTAATGTCTTCATGTTGGCCTCTTTGTATAGTGGTAGTGCTCTGTTATTCAGAGATACTACCCTGTCTTTCAAAAATGATTACCAACGTAGCAGCAGAAGCAAAGAAGAACCTTACAGGAGCAAGGAGTAGAACTAAGTTAAAATCAGGCATTATGAATGGTGCAGAGGGTTTATGGGAGCAGGTATCACAGCATGACAGGAAAACCAGCATATCCTGGTAATATAGAGCCACCTGTTAATTTGCACTAAACAAGTTTGACAGAGATTGCTGATACTTCTGTCACAGGATGTAAAAATATACACTACAGGAAAGAAAAGTTTACGCATTCCAAAGCGTTTGATCCTTCAACTTTATCTTAGTTTTTGTCTATTTTAATGTCTTGTATTCCTGCCTATCACTGCAGTGTTAGCAGGATGTTAATGCTGCTTAATCTAGGTGTCTCAGGAAAAATCTGAAGTTAGGAGAAGTAAATAAGCTTACCTATTACTTCCATCAATAAATTAAATCTCCAGTAGACCCTGGCAAGTAACTTTCTGTTCTTTTCAGACACAGCACTTCAAGTAGTGTTAGAAAGCTTTTTATTTTTTGTTTGCAGTGGTTTAAAAGAAATAATCTGTATTGCTTTATTTTGGTAATTTCCGAAAAGTCCATACAGCAGAAGAGCCAAGTGTCATTTAATCTGTTCTGTGAAAATAATGAAATCCTAGTACTGTGAGATACTGCCAAAGTGTTTACTTTTAATTAATCACTAAGAGGAACAGGAATAGAAAGAATAGTGACTGGTGAATTTTACTTTCAGCATTTTAATACCCAGCATGATTTATACAAGTCTGCTTGAAATGTTTGTGACATTCTGAAAAATATAAAAGCAGCTTTTGCTCTTCAGATTGAGCACATAATTATCATTTGTGGTGGCTGATAGATTATTATATCAGCCTTTTGCCAGAGATGACAGTGTAATTATACCCATTCCTTTCTAAGCACTGTTTTCACAAATTCACAGAAAGCAACAAGTAGCAGAATGCCCTGTTGACATTCTAATATGTTGAGAAGAAATGCAGCCCTTCTCATCTGTCCTTAGGATAACAGTGGAAAGGTACACAACAAGAAAAATACCACTGTATTCTGAGTATCTGTGAAGGTAGGAGTATGAAATAATTGTACATGAAAATTTGTACTGTATTTCAAAATAGTAATAATCTATTTGTACAATATGTTCCTGTAGGAAGCCAGTTGTATGAGGCTGAATAACACCAAGTGCCAGATCCTGAACTTCTGTCACAGCAATCCCATGCAACACTACAGGCCTGGGAAGCGTGGCTGGAAAGCTGCCCAGCAGAGAAAGGACCTGGGGGTTCTGGTTGACACCTGGCTGAATATGAGCCAGCAGTGTGCCCAGGTGACCAAGAAGGCCAACAGCATCCTGGTCTGTATCAGAAATAGTGTGGCCAACAGGACTAGGGAAGAGATCATGCCCCTGTACTCAGTGCTGGTGAAGCCACACCTCAAGTACTGTGTTCAGTTCTGGGCCCCTCCCTACAAGAAGGACACTGAGGTGCTGGAGTCTGTCCAAACAAGGGCAACCAAGCTGGAGAAGGGTCTAGAGAGCATGTTCCCTGAGGAGGGGCTGAGGGAACTGTGACTGTTTAATTTGGAGGAGACTGAGGGCAGATTTTATGCTCTCTACAACTACCTGAAAGGAGGTAGTGAGGTGAACATTGTCCTCTTCTGCCAAGTAAATAATCATAGAACTAGATGAAATGATCTGAAATTGCAGCTGGGGAGGTTTAGATTAGATATTAGGAAGAATTTCTTTACTGACAGAGTAGTCAGTAAAGTGGAGTAGTCAGGCACTGGAATGGGCTGCCAAGGGAAGTGGTGGAGTCACAATCCTTGGAGGTATTCATAAAAGGTGTAGATGTGGTACTTCAGGACATACTGTAGTGGGCATGGTGTTTTTTTCCTGGTTTTCCCTGACAGTTGGACTTTGTGATCTTAGAGGTCTTTTCCAACCATGACAATCCTGTAATTCTGTGTGATTTACTAAGGTAGATCGCTGCAGGATGCCGAATGCCTCTCTAGTTATGACCCTCCTGAACATTTCCACTCTCAAGATATGGAAACTGAAACACATACAGATTGAAGCTAAAGATTTCAGAAGATCCAGACCCACTAAGAAGCCCAAGAATTCAAAGGCAAAATCAAGAGGGATTAGTTTATGGCATATTTAAGTGTTTAAGAGCCTCAGGGACAACCAAACTGTAAATTAGATTGAAGGAATTTGCGGCTCATGGATTCTTCTCGCAGATAGTCTAAGAAGTGCTGCTACATACAATACCTTATGATGAGACCAGAAAAGTTTCTAACTGAAGGCCATTTTCAAAAAAGACACATCTGAACATTTAGCCTCAATAGCTCCAATGAAGAGTAAATCCTTAATCTCCTATAGAAACAGAATTCAGCCCACTGAGTCACCAACATTTCTTTTTCCTCTTTAAATGACTGAGCAAAGCACAGAAAGACAGCTTCACACCCAACTATGAAAAACTCATCTCCACTTTGAACCAGTCTACGATACCATTGCGACCTTTAGCCTACTAGTCATTGAGGAAAGCTTGCCAAACCATGACCATCTTTCTGAGGGACAGTTTTGTGATAACACATCTGCAATTCGTTTTCTTAACAGCTAAATGTGTTGTCTAGTACTGTGACAACATTAGCTCATTTCAGACACAGATGATTACAATGGCATCTGTGTCTACATTTGATCTTTCCATAAATATATCTTTCCAGAGATCAAAATGTGATCACTTTCCACATACCTGCCCTTTTCCAAGAGAAAGGTCAGGAGCAGTTCCTCAGTGCTTACCTCACTACTTGGAACAGCAGCTGCTTCTCACACCTTATGCAAAGTTAATTCTGTTAGGTTTTGGCCCTGCACCTTCCTCCCCCGCCACTGACATTGTATGGAGTTCAGGGCACTCGAGACCCCCCTGGAGGCATTTGACACTCCCCAGCATCCTCCAGCAATCCCACCAAGGGACCCAACTATTAATAATGTCCGGTACAACATCAACCGCAGTACCTACATCCCCAGGTCTAAAATCAACCACAGAAGTAGGCAGTCTTTCCTCAGTCATAACTAGGCTTTTTCTGGTTTAATTCTTTTCCTCACTATTATTATAAAAATAATAAAAACATGCTATTTACACCTGTATGTGCCTGCCCTGACTGCCATGGTATCATTTGGCATTAGGCAGCAGACTAATTAATCTGTGTACTGAGACAGTCAGGTCAAGGGTTTGGGAGCCTGGGCTCCTGATTTCTTCAATTTACTGGAAGAGTTTGGTTGAGTAGAACTCTCCATTCCTGTAGCTCTACATCTGCAAATAAGAAACCCTATGGAATGATGATGGGGTTTTCTTACCCTAGATAAATACCCTAACATCCTTTGCTTTCTCCCTCAAAGACCTGCCTTTTTTTGCCAGGAAAAGCGTTCCTTTCTCCACACAAGGCATGATAGCATTGAAGTATTATGTCCTACATGGTGGATGGGAGATGCCTGAATGTTTTGAGAGTAGTGAGGCATCTTAAGAAATGTATTTCCATAAATGTTCTCAGTGTAAATCATGCTCTGTTTTCATTTCCCATTCTCATGTCACTAGTATTTGAGTTTCCCATAAATATTTCTCTTGGTTAATACTGACAAGGTAGGAGGGCTGCTTTTTTTCCCATTTTAAAGAGTAACTGGACTCCACAGAAGTCAGATGATGTTTGCAAGTTCCTACAGGTATTCTGCTGCAATCTGGGAAACAGCCCTGTGTTTTCATGTTGCACTGTCTGGATCAGGATAGCTCATCTGGAATGTTGTATGGATATTTGATCAATGACAAGAATGAAATGCAAGGAAATAAAAACAATGCCATGTGAGATGAGAGGTTAGTTCCAGCTTAGTCATGACAAAGAATTAAACCTATAGTTGGGTAAACAGTTTTCACAAAAGCTGAAGCATTTCTACATACTGTTCATTGTGTAGCTCTGAATACTTTCCAAAGTAACAAGAAATCTAAAGACCATATCCTTAGCTAAATCAGTATATACCAATGACTTGACTAGACCTGTGCTTATTTTGCAAAAACAGAAGATTTGCCCAGAGATTTGCACTTGCTTATTTATTTATGGTTTTTGAGAAGTCATTTGCAACAAAAGAATAGAAAACCACTAGAACAAAGTCATGGTAGTGGAGAATTTTAGCTGATAATCTGTTTGAGTGTTAGTTAATATTTTCATTACTGTTTTTGGATAGCAGCAGGCCCAAGCAGCAAACATATTAAATTTGCAGCCGATTTTGGAGGCAGTGCAAACAGCAGTGAGCAAAGAGAAATACAATCTCGGATGGGGAGATGGAGACATAAAATATTGGTAGAAATGTCCAAAGTGAAAGTCAAACTAGAAATTACAAGCTAGCATGCAGGTGGAATAGTTGTATTGAACAATGATATGCAGAGGGGAAATGAAATATAGAAAGGAGCAGTACCTGATCAGACCCAGGAAATATCTAAAACTTTGGAGAGGCTCAGTATTTACTAAATGCTGAAGTAGTGCACCACAGAGCTGGAAAGGAATTGCTGCTTTTAGTAGCACAGCAGAAAAATTGGGAAAGCTGCTTGAAAGTTCGACGGTATAGTTATATGAAGAGAAAATTAAGAAAGAGCAGTAAAAATTACTAGAAAGGTTGTATAACTGACCTTTGAGGAAGTTGCCTTGAATGTGCAAGCTTTTCTAAGATCTGACAGAAAGGGCATGACATAAAACCCAGTGTGCAGATTTTGAAAACATAAGCATTGGTGAAAGAAAGCATTCACTTTAGGGTGCGGCAAAGGAGTGCAATCAGGAAAAATGGGATTAAGCTAAGGAAAGGGAAGTTAGGCTGATCATCAAAAGCAGTTTTCAAGCTCTGCAAGATGTTTGTAACAAGCCCAAAGCCACACAAGAGAGGCCTGGTTTCATGTTTCGTTGCAGCAAAACTCCATCTTAGATGTTTCTAAAAACAGTTTGAAGATTCATTAACCTTTCAAGTCAACCTGGACCTACCTTGGCTGAAACAAAGCTGATTAGTTGTTTTGTATTAAAGTCAGGCAATAGTTAGAGTTCCTCTTATTTTCGTCAGAGACGTGCTTTGGGGGATTTGCTCTCCATAATTAAAGCTGAGAACAGTATTCTGGATGAAACTCACTTCTTTCACCTTCCCTCAGTTCTGGGGGGTTCAAGCATGTTCTCTGGTTATATCAGAGACATGACAATATTTGGTGTATATTTCTGGAAAGAGCAAGGGAAGCTATTGAGAAGTGGATGACAAGTGGTCCCCATTTGTAACAGACTGCTCTTTTCATTCTATTTTTAAATGCCACAGGTAGGTTTAATCTAACTTGGTAGCAGTAGGAGGATGGGAAACAACTTTCAGATGTCAGAATTTTGCTCCTCCCCCGTGTGGCTAGGAAAGAGCAGCCTTGTAGAGACCCAGTGATGTAGGATGCTCTGACGTGTTTTTACACTTACACTCCCACTGGACAACACATTTTGGAGGAAAAACAATGACAAAAAAATAATAGAAAAAATTATTACTGATACTAAGAAATTCAAAAGGACACTGTTTCAAACTGTGAATTTGAAGATCATTATTTTGATGTATTATTAATTTGAAAAAAGTTGTCTATTTTGTTTAGGTTTAGAAACTGAGACCTTCCACTTACATCTTTTTTAATACCTTCCAATTTCTTTTTTCTTTTATGAGGTAAGAAAAATAGTGAAATCAAGAAAGCAAAGAGAAGACAACAAGGGTAACAGGTTCAAAAATGTTACAGTGTCAGCATGAAAAATCTGGCATCCTTAAAACTAGTTTATGTGCACAGACAGACCTCACACCCACGAGGAAACAGAAATTCAGGTTTTCTGACAGCTCTAAAGTGGCTCTTGGATACAGATGTTTGCCTTGAGAGTAGGAACCCTGTTAAGTCAATGTTACCATTACCATCTCTTTAAATCACCTCTTCTGAGTGAGACCCAGTCAAACTTTTAAGTTACCATTTGATTAGAAGGAACAGTACTGCTGCTTGAGAGTTTCTCCCAGGCACCAGGTAGGAGCCTGGTGACATGCACTGCCATCCCCAGGTGTGCTCACTGGGATTGGAATTTTGTGGTTAGACACGGCACAAGAGGCTTGATGAGGAAGCCCCAGGTCATTTCAGCCAAAGCTGCACCTGTGTTTGCAAAAGCCCATGACTCTGGGTTTCTTTAAATCCATACAGAAATACATCCATGGACACTTCATGAATTAAAGTTTGCTTTCTGAATTGCCTCTCCCTGTTACTCAAGTGTTCCCAAACCTCCATATAGAAAAATCTTAGATGGGCTGGTGCAAAGTATCTCTTGAAAAGTTCTCAAAAGGTAGACTCTTGGCCTGATCCAAATATTTTAATACCATCAGTAGGACCCCACTGAATTCAGCATGAATTGGAAGAAGTCTTTGCAAAATCAGGCATGTGAGGAAATGACAGTGTGACTAGAGACAGTTGAATTTTGATCCTTATTTTGTCAGACTTGAAACATGCAAATGAATTGTTTTCTCAATTGTGTTCTCACCACAGTGAGAAATTAGAATTGCAGTATACAATTAATATCTTTTGCTCTGCAGCATATAATTAATACCTTTTCCATGGTCTTTGCACAAGTGCAATAGCCTAGAAGGTTAGAAGTTTATTTCTTTGAATTAAATGTAAGACTTTAGATTGTAATAGGTTTTATCCCTAAAAACTTGTCTGTTCTGACAAGCTAAATAAACTGGTGTGATATGACAGATCACTTCTCCCAACAACTGTGTTCATTTTTATTCTGTGAAATCACAATGGCTGTCCTAGAACTGCTTTCAGCTGCACAGTGAGATGCCTGAATCCTTCTTATGGAGAAGAGCTTGCAAATATAAAGTGTGCCTATGAAATACTGTTGTGTTTTATTCCCGTTGCATTTGAACCTTTAAAAAAATCCATTGCCCATTTAGGGAAAAAAGTAACTCTACTAATTGGCATTACTTTATAGCAAATTGTTTACATGTAGACCTCTCCTGAGGGTAAAGACTGTTCTGGTAAATCGAGCTACTCTGCATTTTTTCCCTTGTAGAAATTTGCCTGAAGTGGAACTTTGCTTGGGAGTCCCTCAGTTCATCAATGTTCATGTGGATAAAATTTCCAGTATGCAGATCTCCTTGAGACATAGGATTTTTCTAGTTTTAACTCTTAGTTAACACTTCCCTGTGAGCTTGACTACATTTAGGAGTTAATGCTCAAGGATGGTGAGTGTTTTCTGAACCCATCTAGATGAGCATATTTTGTAAGCTTGTGATTTCTCTCTCCCGGAATGTAGATTGCCCACCCATTAAGCCCCTGATTGAATGCTCTTCTCAACTGCATCCAAAGTGTTTGCTAATTTTCAGAATTGAGTCCCCTCTTCCAAAGTCAAGCCTTATCACTGTGTTCTACTGCTTCATTAATGCAGGGTCTGCATCTTTCCCTGGTCCTAAACTCATCTGAAAGCTGTAATTTTTAGAAAATACTTTATCTTTTCTTATCTTTCAATCCCGATGCTGTCTTGCTCTTGATACCCAGTGCCTCCTGTTAGTCCTTGACAAAAATCTTTGAAAGAAGATATTTCAGAACTGGGAATACTTTCAAAAATTCTGTCTTCTGTCAGGCATATGATCTACAGATATTTGATAAAAAGACAAGGTTTTAAACTGGGCATGGGAAGGAGACAAATGAGATATACAGCAGCTAGCTTAAACACTTGCCTTGCTTCTCCTTATACAGCCAATAGCTATAGGGTCAACAGATAGAATGTCTTTCATGAAATTTCTTCTTACTGAAGAAAATCTGGTCATGAAGTAGGTATGGCAATTTTATATTAGGGTATGGGTATTAAGGATACAAAAAAAGTAATTTTTCAAATAGGCTTCTGTTCAGCCTTTGTTGTATGCACACTTTATACATTTCATGAAAGAATCCTGCTGACATCTGATCACCACAAGGATTAGTCACATCATTGGATAATAGACTCGCAAGTTAGATATCAGCTATGGAGATGCTCCTTCAGGAATTTACTCCTTTTATAAGAAATCATGTGTTTAGTGCTGCCAGAGGCAAGAAATCATGCTTAGACACACAAACCACACTGCAAGAACAGAGTATCATGCTGTGATTGCGTAAGAGCTAAAAGGGGGGTAAAGAAAGGCTGCTGTCAGTGTTACTACAGGCATGGCAACTCTGCAGCACGAAGCTTTTTTTCCCATAATTAAGAATGGGTTTGGTGAACAAGGGCTTTTACTGCTGTTTGACAGTTTTACAGTTTTACAGTTTTAAAGTCCAGACAGGTTATATCACTTTTCCAAGGTTATGCAAATCTAAGGTCACGTGAGAAGAGAATGAGAGAGTGGGCATTCACACCTTTCTGTTTGATACCTAAGCTGTGGTTGGTTCTACCTACTAGCCTCTTACTTCTGATTCTTCCCAACACTCTGTTGTTCCCAAGCAAACTCCATTGAGTCGGTTGGCCATATTTCCATGCCATATTTCTTCCTATTGAAGTGATAGCAAAGAGAAACAGTCCTTACTCTGATGAAGTCAAAAGTAACAGGGAAGTAAGCAGAGGGAGGAAAAAGGATGTGGAAAACATTGCCAAATGTTTTCCACATAGGCTGGCTCACATAGGAAATCTCAGGTGTCTTGAGGAATTAAGAATAACTTGGAATCAGCCTTAACAAAAAAGGAGCAGGCCAATGCAAATTGGCCGTAACAGTTCAGTAGTTTTCCCCAGGAGCCAACACAACAATCAACGGAGAGATTTTTAATTCTGCACATAGGAAAAGCTTGGTCTTAGACCTCAATTTGCACAGTAGAAATCCCTGATTAAAAGGGAGCCAAATGCTGTTGTGCTCCAGGAAGTGGGAGAATTAGGGATGCTTACTTTGGACGACAGTCTAACCTTACAGTTTAGCCTATACAAGGGGAGATGCACAGCTGCATCTCCCCAGGAGCAGAGTACAGAATATATTGTGAGTCAGAGTCACAGTTCCTCCCTATCTTCCCTCCACCACCATACACACTCCCCTTGCTCTGCTACAAGAGTCAATTACTTCATCCTTGGGTTTTTTTTTTTTTTTGTTTTTTTGTTTTGTTTTGTTTTGTTTTTTTGATTTTGTTTTGTTTTGTTTTGTTTTGTTTTTTTAATGGAGAGCAGTTTACTCTCCCATACTTCCAGCCAGCTACTTTGGCTAGCAAGGAAGGGGACTGGGGGGAAGCTTGGGCTCTCTGCACTTCTGTCATCTTAACACTCCCTCTCCACCCACTTCCTCTCAGCAGGGAGTATTGGGTGAGCAAAGTCCCTGCTTTCCTTGCTGCAGGCAGAGCTGCATTGAGCAAGCTGAACTTGAACGTTTATGAGAGCAAACCTGGAGGGGGGAAGAAGAGATACTTTCCCTCCCTTCCCCCCTCCCTCTGACTAGGTACTGTTCTTTACTATGTGTGGTGAGTTTAACCTAGCAAGGTTGTTCTGTACAGATTACAAGTTAAAGGCCAATGTTTAAATGATACAGGATGTTACAAGGGTTAGAAAATGTTCACTGAAACCTGTGGAAGACCAGCATCTTCATAACCTGAAATTTTAGTCTGTTACTAGAAAATATGGAAGGAAGCCCATTGCAAAAACAAAAAAAAGCAATCACATCCTTAGGAACTTTTGGGAGGCAAACATATGGGGAAACTCTTTACTAAAGGCAAAAGGTCAGTCAATATCTTGGGATAAGTCATGTAAAGGGGATAATAAGTTCTCAGGACTTTTTTGACAATGGGAACACAAAGAGATTTGCTGAGCTACAAGCAGAAGTAAAAGGCTTTTCCAATGGAAGGCAACTTTTCCTGCAGGTGGCACTGATGAAAAGCCTACACATGCTCAGGAAATATCTTCTGTCCTCTCTCAGAAAAAGGCAAAAGCAAACACATACCTCTTTTCTGCCCCATGCCCCCATCAGCTCACCCTAAACCTACAGCTCTGGGCTGAAAGCACATCAAGTCTCAGAAATGTCTTCCCTGACAAAGTCATGACGGCCTTTTACTTTTTCGTGTACCTCTGAAGGGTACACTATTTGTGATTTCAAACTTTCAGTATGATTTTGACTAAGATATGGGTGAATGGAAAGCAGAAAAGCAGGTCAAGACTGGGAGATTCAGATCATCTGGACTGTGGGACTCGAGTCTCATATGTGCATGTTGCAGAGATCGGATTTACAAGCAAAATACTGTGTTGGAAAGCAGAAAAGACAGAAACAGATTTTGGGATTGCTAGAAATTAAGGAAAATTGAAAAGAACTTCTATTCCCATTTTAAATTACTAAAAGGTATTATGCTTGGAAACAATTGTGTATATGCAACTCTTAAAAATTAAAGCTAGAGACCAAATTCTGCTTTTGGTCATGCAGAAAGCAGGCGACTCCAGACTGAGTTGCATATAACTGAGGTCATAATCTGGCATAGTGTCTGAGCTGGCTCAGTTTTCTATTAAGCTAATGTCAGTACTGGTAAACTGTTATGAGGAAATCCAATAGGGAATGGGTCAGGTGTTAATGCTCACAATCAACATGATTCCAAATAAACTGAAGGAATTTAAGAAACAATGCTGCGTTTTGTGATTAAGTTGCTTGTTTAGACTCAGTAACTCTATTGACTTGACTGCGATAATTCTGACTTACTTTGGTACTAGAAGAAACTAGGAGTCTGTGTTTAGAAGGTCTTTCCATGTCAGCTCTCTATCTAACAAGGGTGAAGAAAGGAAGCATTTCTGAATGCTTCTGAAGTAAAAATTTCTGAACAGCAAAATGGTAAAACCAAAGTCTCTTCCCTGTTTTCTTTGAAAAAGTTGTAACTAAGATTGTCACCTGTCTGAATTATTTTCTTTCCTTTAAATTTAGGAAAACATGAGTCTATGCTGTGAAACTTGGAGTAATCTCTTTTGATGGTTCAGATGTTCTACAGCTACAGGAAGAAAATAACATTTCAGGAAGAAAGGGGGCTAGCTTGAAAAGGGGGCTCTAGTGAAATAAGACAATTAAAAAGAAAGTGTCATCCCACAGAAACACACGGTAATGTTACTGCCTTCTTCCTAACCTGCAGTTTTTGGCAGTGGGAAATTTGTTCAAAATATAAAGAAAATGGTCTCTCAGTTTTATTTTATTTTTTTCTAACTAAACTCATTGTTTTCCTACTACAATAAGGTCTTAGGTTCAAGATCTGAAATAGGTTTTTTTTCAATATTTTCCTTTGATTTCAGTTCCAAAACCTCACAGTTGCATTTTAGGGCTTTAAACCCCTTCCATCACTTTAAATCCTTTCCAGTGTGTACACTGAAAGCAAATATCCATCCTGCCTATCTATGCTGAGTTGTCTAAAAGGTATGCTTTATGTGAGGTGAGGTAAATCTGCACCACTATGAATTAGCCATTCCAAGGCTGTGATTGAAATCTGTTTTCTCCTATAGGCTGAAAAGGTTCAGAGGAGAGATTGCAATTGTGGCCTGTTTTTTACTTTTCTCTTTTTCTGCTTAGTCTAGTCCTTGCATCTATCTTAAACAACCATGTCATAGGCTGGAACTCGAGATAAATAATCAAAAAAGCACTGTACTATTTTAGTCCAATAAGTAATGCAGGAGACAGTATCCGAGATACCTATCAGGGAAGCTGAATAAGAAGTTCTCAAGGAACTCAAGTACTGCAGAATACGGGCAGCAATACTACCACAAATTGTCCCATGATCTGGTGATTGCTTGCCAATGTCTAATTCTAGACATATTAAACCATGAGAACATTTTTAGGACATGAAGTTTTTGCAGAGATGTAAAAAGAAGTAAAATGCTTATTTTATAGTAAAAAATCTTCACACACATAAAACTCCTAGTGAAAGCAAAAGAGAATACAAGAATGAAGATTTTAAACCATTGCACATTGGAAGAAAACACATAGCCATTAACATTTTATTAGCTCTTGTCCTTTGTGTGCTGGGAAGGTAAAATTTCAGCCCTTCTAAACAAAACAAAATGAACTAAATCCCACAAACACCATAGTGAGGAAGGGAGGAAGAAGATGAAATAATGCTTATCATAATTTGTCTTCAGAATGCAGATAATGGTTGACTAATGATACATACATAAATAAATGCATACATAAATAAAAAGGAATTGTATTCGTTTCAAAGCTTACATGGCTGGAATTTTTCTTATGAGTTCCTTGTCATTTTCATTCTTGAAAACATTCAAGCTCCTTGCTTTAGTTACTCTTCAGGGTAACATGTTCCATATGTCACACAGCCTTTGTATGAAATAGTTTAGACTAAATTCTTCTTTCATCCCTGTGACCTAATTTTATGGACTTACTGCTGTGGAGAACTAATCTGGATCAGTTTGAGATCATACCCTCCTGTTTTATAAATGTCATTTAACTCACCACAACTTTTTCCTTTTTTCTGTAACAATAAGCACAACCAAATCTCTCTTTGTAAGTGTTGCTGTAACACTTATAAACTCCCTTAAACTCTACATCTAATTGAACAGTGCTCTCTGACTCAGTTCATTACTATACTACTTTCTTTCATTTGAGTGAATTTTTGAAGTAATGCAACACAGAAGCTTATTATCTTCTTTTTTTTCTTGGTTGCTATTCTCTGGAGTAGATGCCAGAGTATTTTTATTTTGTTGTTGTTATGAGAGGCTCCCCAAGTATTTTTGTGTGCTTTGAATACAACATAGATTTCTTCCTTTGATACTTTTTCTCTTGGAATATATTGCATTTAGCATCTTCACAAGCATTATTTTCTTTATGCCTTCCCATCAGGCTTCTGTGTAAGAAACATAGACACCAAAAAATTCTCCAGACTGCTCAGTTAACCACCTAATTAAAAAATTCTCACTGTAGAGTCTTGATGTTTCCTATGCCTCTAACACTAGTTTAAACTGAAGGGAACTCCATTGCAGCTGATGCAATGAAATTTGTGCAAACCAAGCACAGAAGCAAGACCTGCTCTCTTTCTGATTCTGTTCCCCTAATATTCATACTCTTCAAATATTCACATCTACAATCCTCACTCAATGTCTTTTCAGTGGGTTAATCTGCTTGCTATCAGTTTAGATTGTGCTTGTTCTACGGGTGGAAAAAAATCAAAGAAACGGTTTTCAAATGGACGACATATAAAAATTGCATCTATTCAGCTATGAAATTTTGACTGAACCCATCTCAGAGGTTCACTGTTTTACAACAGGATCATTCAGGGACTGCACTACTTCTTCTTGCCACCGACACAACCATATGGGTAGAAGAATCTTCAAATTTGTCCTAGCAAAAATGGATTTTTACTCCTTCAGTCTACTTATCAAAGGTAACTATGCCTATGCAAAGCATGATAATGTCTCTGGTGGTTGCTGCCTACAAGAGTAGTGTGGGCTGATGACTCCAGTCATTTGTCAGTCTGACAGTCAACTGTAGCCCAGGACAGATCTGTGCTGGAGTTTTTTGTGTATAGTTATTTTACAATTGTCTGTAAAACAAGGTCTACATGTACAGCATTGACATAGATGTGATGCTGCAAAGTCCTTGTGTTCCATAGTTCATGCTTGAGAAAGGACATGGCTCTGATAGTAGCTAAATCCCTTTTATTGTCATGTGCTGTTATTCCCTTAAAGAGCTTTTTGGCAGAGGCAACTGGTGGAATTGTGGATTAGTAAAACCCTTCTATTCCCCTCAACTTTATAAAAGTTGTGATTTGGTATCTTTATAGTATTTGCTTTCATGATATTCCTATGGAGTTGAACTGTGCTTTGATTATTCCTGTTTTTCAGGTGAAAAACTGTCTGGCAAGGAGACAAGGTAGCCTGCCTGAGGCCTGCAGGAAGCCTGTGGCAAGACAGAGAGTTGGACTGAAGCAAGCCAATATAAGTGGTAGCCAAAGCACCTGCTGGGTTTGGACCTGCTGTGACATTGCACATTGAGCTTTCAATGGCAAAAATCAGTCTGCAGTTGTACACTTCCTTGACTCTTACCAATAACAAAGCTTGGTTTACTCTGGCTTAATGTCTTCTGGTTGGATTCTTTGGTGTCCTAGAAAGTCAAACTGACACTGAAACCCCTGGTGCAGTTTTGTGTTGTGTGGATTGTCTGGTACTAAAGTCTACAAGTTTCTCTTACTTGGCTGGACTACCCTCAGTGTGAGCACTAACATAGCACTCCCATATTTTCTCTCTGGCCATCTGTTTCTAGGACCTTTGTAATGGCCAAACACCTTGAGATCCTCTCTAAACAATGTCAAAGCTCGAAACTTATTAGGACAGACTTATGAGAGGCTGTGTTACCACATAAGCTTCACGTGCTACAGAGATTTTTAGAAACTGGGTGAGATGGACTATCCATTGCTAAGACATGAAGAAACACTGTCAGAGCCTCTGAAGCGCACTACTGTCATTTTATTCTCTCTGCCATGACTCCAGTATTACACACAGCTACACCAATAGTCCTGAGCGATGGTAGATAATATTCCTCTCTGCCAGAATAGTTTCCACAGGGAGGTATAAGAGCTTCAGAACATAGCCCCTCCTTCCAATGTTGCTAAGCAGGTACTTTCTGACTCCAAAGAAGTCTGATTCTGATTCCTGAATATCTTAGCCCAGATGGGCCAAGGACACAAGGCTTTTAATTCAGAAAATCAATCAAATTAGCAGGGAAGAATTGAGATTTATATCTCTACTTCAGTTCTTGAGTTGATGTGTTGTCACTTAGGGCTCTGCAAAACTGAGATGATGTTATTTAAGTTGAACAGAAGAAATTGGTGTTAGAATTTTAGTGATTTGTATTAGACTTTTTCTTGTAGTCCGACATCCCTCCAAACATGATTTCAAATGCAAAATCTTTTAGTGCTCAAGAATAGTGCACATATTGCATTTGAGTGTAAATTAGCTGGTGTAAAGAAAGATCTGGCATAAATAAAGATCAAGAAGTCAAAATCTGTGTGAGGATCTTGGCTTTGACCTCAGAGTGCCAGGGCACAGCAAGCCTCTGCTTTGATTTAGCACTTTCATTCCAGCTTGAATCGTGTAATAGTCTGACCCTGCACAAACTACTTTTCGGGTATTTCTGTTCTATATCATTATCCTGATCTGTTTCTATGGGACGTTTGATTCAAAGCCCTTCATGAAGAGCTGAAAAAAACAATCTCTTCACACTCAGTAGAAATGTCTACTGCAATACTAACTTTTCTTTGTAGACTGCAGGACCCTGTCAGCCTGTCCAAGACCAGAAGAAAACTTACTTCACTTATTAAATGTAAAAAACCCCGTCATAGTATTTTGAAGTACTATTCAAAAATAGGAGAAAAATCCCAAAAGCTGAGGAAATCTCAAAGAGTTAAGTCATTAATTTAGGAAGAAAAACATGAGTCAATGTCAAAAAGTTTACAATTTGACCATCTGAAAATATTTTGAGTTCAACAGATCAAAACAGCTTGTTTGACTTGAACTTTAAAAGAAATAAACAAACAAAAAATATGTTTAGAAACACTTTTTTTTTTTACTGTTTGAAGTGAATAGGCTTCCCTTCTAAATGGATTGAATGTAATTCATTTGACATTTCTGATTCAAAATGTTTTCAGGAATTTGGGAAGACTGGGATATGTGGTTGTTACAAAGTGAGAATCTTGTCTGATTGTGAGACATTAGCAAGTCAAAGATCTGAAGGATAGTATCATTACTGTGGAATCACAAGGACATAGAATAATGTCCAGATGCAAGGGAAGAGTATCTATAAACCTTGGAAGTCTTTTTTGTCTAACAATAGTGACAACTCAATTTTTCCTACATGGTACTACTTTCTATAGTGTAGCATCACTGAGTAGTATCATTACTCTGGTTTATATCACTGCAATGATCTGGTCCTTAACTGAAAATGTTCCAATGCTTTGTGAAACAGCATCATTCAGTGAGAAAAACCACCAAAACTTGATTGTCAGCATGTGTCATGCAGGAACTGTTTTATGGTTAATGCCAGTGCACTTTTACACCAGTTCTGAGATTGACAAATTTATTTCTTAATGAGAAATTAAACAAAAAAAATTTTCCTCTCCTCCCTCCTGCCCATCTTTTCTCTTCTCCCAGCTGTCATCACTGTTTACAGTTTGAGTAAGCAAAAGTATATATTTACAAGTACAGCTCACTGCTGTGTTTGCTGGGATAGACTGCCTGAGGACATGTCTGTGAATTGAGCATCCAGCTACATACATAAATACACCCTCTTCTCTTGTCAGCCTTTCCCCTTCCCTGACTTGTTTTCTTAAGCCACATGTTACATCTTTTCTGTCAGATTCTGAGCTTTGAGGGATGGAGGCTGACATCGTACTTCATGCCTGTACGTGAGCTCTGTCAGATCTTGAGCACTAAGCGTGAGGCTCTTATCACTCCAGACCTGGAAAGGCCAAACCTTTGTCTTTAGCAAACACCTTGGCTATAGTGAACCCCAATGTGGTCTCACTTTTGTTCTGTGAACCTACACACTGGATTAACTGAGGTCACCGAGCAGGAGAAATGTCGTGTGCCTGCATTGCAGCTGAGTATTCCACCTCGTGGGTTTGCGTGTGAAAGCAGCCTTACAAGATTTTATTTTCAGCTGCAGCCTAGTGCTATGGCCCTTCTCCTGACTGGACACGTGCCCATCGGACAATTCCAGAGCATCTTGGTTGCCTGCCAGCCCCAGATGCCAGAAGCATGTCCCCACTTCCTCTCCCCTTTACATGATGAAATCTGCGGGGTCTCATTCACTATAGCTCAGAAAAGTTGCATCTTACACAGTCTTGGAGAAGTGAGACCAGATCTTGATGAAGGACTCCAGATGTTATTGCAATAGCAATAATAATTAAAAATGTACCATAACTAACTGAATAATATACAATAAAAAAAAAAAAAAAAAGAAAAAGTTGCAAGGAAACAACTACGGTCCTATCAGGCAGGGGCTCCAGCATTATGTAAACTGTTTTTGTGGCTTTCCAAATGCTCACGACTTCAACTACTGCTGAGGCCAATTGAAAGCTGTTACCAGAAATTTTGCAGGATTTCTTCTCAGTTTTCAACTAGTCAGAAACAAGTGTTCAGTGGTTAAGGTCACTAACCTGTGTTCAGTTCCCACCTCCCCTGAGAGTTGATGTTATAAATTTGAGAAAGACATTAAGCATTAAGGACTTGTTTACACTGCTAAAATTAACTTGTTTTTTTTGTTTGTTTGTTTTTTTTGTTGTTTTTTTTTTACTGCAGCACACTGGTAAAGACAAAACTTGGTAGTTTTAGTCTGAGATGGACTTGATGAAGTTTACTCTGAGTATAAAAAAAATGAAGCTTTTGGGGGCTTTTGTTTGTTTCACTGTCATTGCAGTTTTGGCCTTGTGTAGCCAGAGTGCACTTAGTGGTTCTGAAGTAAAAGAGGAATGCAGCTTTCTAAACCTACTTATGTACCTGCAAAATGGAAATTATACTAATTAGCTTTGTCTCAGTGATACTGTACTACATTATGAAAACTGGAAGACTGTACTTGTCGTGGGAACTTCTGTGGGAGATGAAAACAGCTCTTGCACCCAAGGTTCCCTGGATTTGATCATGTATGGGAAAAAACATATTTAGTTATTTTTCTGAACTTCTAATTTCACTCATCTCTGTCACAAAAGCTAAAAATAAAGCCTAGGGAAAGCTAGGTTACTTCTTACCACTCTTTCTCTAAGGGCTGAATATCTGTAACAAAGGTTTACGTGGATATAGCTGTAAATGATATTACTAGTTGCAGACTTGGTACACTCATGATTGATTTAAGAGTGGTCAAATAGTCTGTGGGTAACCCGAAGAGTACTTGGGAAAGGCATGAACCCATTCATCCCTTTCCTCCAGAGGGATACTAACAATGGTTTTTGCTCATGGTATGGTAGATCACCTGTTCAGGCTTGTTTATGTAAACCATGATACAGTTTTGCTAATAAAAGTTATCCAGACACTACTTTTTCAGTGCAGATCCTTTTCTGGTTTTACATAAAGCCATGTAGAATCAATTTCAGCTAAATCAAAGCATAACTATCTTAATCCTCAGTGAGCACTTACAGGACCATGTGTAAGCACTAGAAACAGTGTGTGCTGACTCCTTTCTGTTATCAATGAGAAAACATTTCTGGTAATAACAATAATATCAGTGAAGTTTTCCTGTGGATCTGCACCTCCTACACATAGTACTGTAATAGTGAAAATTTACAGTAATGATGTAGCCAAAATGTGAGTTTAAGAAAAAACATAAACATGTTCAATTCCTTTCACTGAGTCATCACCTTTGGAAAGAGGAAAACAACATCATGGGTAGGATTTTAGAACTTGTCTGACGGTGCTCACTCCTTCAATTGCCAAGACTTTTGGTGGCTCTGCAGATCTCAGAATAGATTACCAAAGATCTCTAACACTCTGGGAAGTGACAATAACTTTAGAGCTGCTGTCATTTGATGGCCCTTGAAAAAAGCCTCAACATTTCTAAACAGTAAGGCTATTTTAGGAATATTAATGAGATGAGATCTCTGTCTCTGTGTTCTGCATGTATGACCTGGACAATGCCTGTTACCTGTTGTCTGAAAAAGACACAGCTGTCCTGAAATATGAAACTGATAAAAAGTAGAAACCAGTATGATATTCCCTACAAAGATAAACCATAGCACTAGGAAATTAAGCACATGAAGTTTGTGTAGAACTATCTTCTGCTGGTAACTCTGTTATGTAAAAAAACAAGTACGTTTCTTCATTGATGTGTAGAATCACTGCAATATATTTCAGAAAGCCCTTTTCTCCAATTTTCACACTGAACTCACAAGAGAAAATATCAAAGTGGCTTCTAGTTGCTAGAGTATATGAAGGGGGTCTACATGAAAGCTGAAGATGGACTTCTTACAAGATCATGTAGAGATAGAACAAGGGGTAATGTCTTTAAACTGGGAGGGGGTGGATTTAAATTAGATATTAGGAAGAAAGCCTTTATTATAAGGGTTGTGAGACACCAGAACAGGTTTCCCAGGAAGGCTGTGGGTGCCTCATCTCTGGAAATGTTAAAGACCAGGTTGAATGAGGTTTGAGCAACCTGGTCTCGTGGGAGGTGTCTGGAAGTAGATTATCTTTAATCTTACAGCACAAACCATTTTGTGATTCTATGTTAGTGGAGAAAAAAGGTATCAAACTGAAAAAATTAATACCGTTGACAAGTCATAGTTTTAGTTATCCAAAAGTCAGACTGTCCTTGTTCTCCTTTCACGCAAGATACATGTCATACTCAGAGACTGCAATCTTGTGCTTTTCTTAATACTTTATGCCTTTTGTATTGGCAATTGGTTTATTATTTGAAAGCCAGAAGTATGAATCATAAAATGTATACAGTGAGAGAAAAATTTAAATTAATGAACCTCCATGCTTTTTTTTAATATTAACTATTTTCAGACTTCTAAGAAAATAGACGGATATACTGTATGTAGCACAATCTAGAATCAATGAGTTCCAAAAGAAGTCAGTGGGAGTCTGTCTGTCTCCTTTTAGTGAGATGAAACTGGACTGATAAAGCTGTGAGCAACAGTGGGAAAACCTTTGTGAATGCTCACTAAAAACTTAATGAGTCAGGGTGAAAATGCATGATCCCACTGGTATTTCCTAATCCTTTGCATTTTCAGTAATTTAGTATGTCAAGATACTAGAGACCAGAGTCTATCCTCTAAATCCACTATACCTACAGCTATATAAACCAGTGAATGCTGTCATCTCTTTACATCATTCATTTAAGTACTGTGTTGAAAAGTTGCTAGTTCAGGGAGTTGAAGAGTGAGGTCACTCATGGCTCCTCCAGTCTTTTGGTCCCTGATACTCCCAGACATGACTACATCCAAGATGGCATGAATCACCACTTTGTGTAAGTTAACTATCCAGTGTGAATAGTCTATTGCATACCACATTCATTCAAATCCTTAGGCTCAACTCTAACTTCTGGCACTTTCAAAAACACTCACACTACCTCACATCATTCCTACTTTCCAAGCCTGGGAAATCTGGGAATGTCTCTGAATCTAAGATCTTGACAGGGTATAGATATTTTTTTTTTTTTTTTTCTGCAGAGTTGACATATTCAGACTGTAACTTTTTTTTTCCCAGTATTCTTC
This sequence comes from Florisuga fusca, assembly GCA_038090715.1. Taxonomy (NCBI): domain Eukaryota; kingdom Metazoa; phylum Chordata; class Aves; order Apodiformes; family Trochilidae; genus Florisuga; species Florisuga fusca. Next base: position 5,078,347 of record JAAWXA010000019.1, on the reverse strand, counting down.
CATTAAAATGGCAACTTTATGACTGTCTGTCACTCTTACTGGAGCTTGACCATCTGCTGCATTATATGACTGGTGGCTGACCCACTTCAAACCCTTAAATCATGCAAAGGCAACTTATGAAATAACAAGTCAGACTCTCATGCGCCTGACAGCCACTAGTTGTGACTAAACCATCACAAAAGTGCAGAAGACAGTGTGGCACAGCAAAAAAAAATGTTCCTTTATATTTGAACCATCTGGATACCAAGGATTTCAACAAACACAAATGAAAGTTTTCTTTAAAAGGATACACACTAGTCAATTCAAAGAGTTATCTTTCAAAATAATGCCTTGAGTACGAAAAGACAGTCCCTGTGCCTTGCAAAGCTCAAAGAAAATAAGAGCAGCTAAGTATAAATCATTTTAATTGAAGATGAGTACTGAAGAAAACCCATGCAAATAAAACAAACACAAAAATGATGTAATTCTGCCATAAATAGATAATGCTTATTACCTATGTAAAACATTTTAAACGTAATAATAAAGGACATGCATCCATATGCAAGCAGTCATAACAGCTAGCAACATTTTCATTAAAAACAGACTAAGCTTAGTCTTTGTGTTGAGCCCATTATGCTGCAAAAGTGTAATTAAATGAATTTCAGAAACTCAATACCTCTTCATGTTTTCGGACTGGATCCTTGATAAGATTGGCATCATTGCAACTCTTTTGTGTTTTTAAAAACACAAAACCAAACTACTGAAGTAGAAAATATCTTAGAAACAGTTTTTCAGTTTGGATTTTTTCTTGCAAGTTCAGTTTTCCAGGATTTATTCTATGTGACAGCGTTTTGCTGTTGTTACACATAGTGTGGAGGAAGAGACTATTCTCTAAACAGTGTCTGAACATTTACAAATTTCACACACAGTTTCATAATTTTGTTATGCTCAGAAAGAAGTGAAATGAAACAGATTTAGTTGTCTTGATTCCTGTGCTTTCAAAGGGAGCACAAATGTTCCTTATGTTTTCTAAAGATTTGTATTATCAACAAAGTTTATCAATCTTCTGTTTTGTTTTTGATGAGGAGTGTACAAGAAGGTGGGTCAAATATCCCAGTGATCCTTTTCTCACATTCTAGCACTGGGATTGAACAGAGTTTACACCTCCTAAAGTGATTCCATCTTAGAGCCGAAGGCTACATTGTCTGGGGAGACCACAATCCAAGAATTTTCTCTTACCACTGACAAATCTTCAGATTCCTCATCCAGCTTTTCTTTACGTTGTCTGCGTTTAACTCCAGTTGGCACATCAAGAGATTACAGGCATCAGGTTTCACCTCACAAATCATAATAGCCATAAGGCCTGCATTTAATGAAGTGACTCCCACCTCAACAAAATGAGACTGCTTTTACTATATTATTATGATAATCAACAATTAAGTCGGCATTTGCCAGCCATAACCACAGATGTCTTCTTTGAAGTGTGGGAGAAACAGCACTAATGTCAAATACCACAGTGTGGGAACACTTGGCATACTCTACCAGCATAAGAAAATTGAGCATTTGGCCATGCTCCCAGAAGATACTGTGATTGAAGTGACATAAATATATAATTAGGAGAATCCGTACATCAACAAGAGCTGCACCCGGTTTATTGCAAAAGTGATGGGGAAGTCTCAGCATTTTCCTTGTTCTTCACCTCTTCTGCCATGGAGGTATCCAAGACAAACACATATCTGACTTTAGTTATAAGAAGGCTTCTGAGAGGGCCTCCTTTAGCTTTGAGCTCTACATGTACAATAAGCAGAGCCTCCACAGCAATGTCTTTGAGCAATGAACCATCTTTAAATCACAGTCTAGTAGTAGTGTTCGTATTTGGCTGGTCTATGTCTTGCTCAGTTCCAGTACAGTAAGTTCAATAGGCTCGGAGCTGAACTGCAGTGCAGCCATTAATCAAAAACTCTATAAAATTGAGTTCCAGGAATTTATAAATACATAATACAAATATGAGCTGTGGGATTTTTTCTGTAAACACTCCATCTCAGCAATGCTTCATGTCTCCCCAAGCACCAGAGCTTCACCAGCTAGCACAGCTTGTTCTAGCTCTTCATTTCTATCTGCCTCAACAGTGTTGCCCTGTTTTATACACCTGCTTCTCAGTTCACAATCATTGTGAAGAGGAGAGAGGAAGAAAAATATTGCCACCACAAAAGCCTACCTAGCTTTTTCCGTGGGACAAGCAGGGCATGACCCCCACAGGTCTATGATCAACTACATGCATTATTTCTGAAATAAGTTGGACAGGACTGGATCCCTGCTTCCCACATGCCAGAAGCCTGTCCATGAAATACTAGAAATTCAGTGTAACTCCAAAGTCCACCTAAGTCCTTAGGAATCCTTCTATTAACTTCATTTGGATTGGTCTATGGGATCTGAATGTTTTCACTTCGAGAGTGGGCAGAAAAAATGGATTGCCTATTTTTTCCTTTGCTTTCCCTGAAAGAATGTTCTCTCTGTTTATGGGTCTGTTTGTTTTTTTATTTGAAAATTCCCTTTCCTCCCCTTCACTGCTATTATGCATTAAACCCACAACTTTTAGCTGTCATAAGGGGAAGTCTGGCACTGGAAAGTTTTTCCATTTGTTCCATCTCTTACTAAGACCACTTGACCTGATCATTTGACATGCTGCTAAATGATTATTTTGGAGAGGGCTGAAAATTGAGATCACTTTCTTTTCCTTCCAGGAGTGACCTGAAAAGGATTTAACCAGTAAATTGATTTGCTTTCATATTATCTGCAGTGCTGTGTTTTGTTTTGTTTTGGGCCAGACTGCACTGTGATGGCATAAGCACATGTTGGTCTCTGACTCAAAAAGTCTTGTAAAGTGAAGAAACTTGAGTTTTCTTGTAGGTGTTTGGGTTTTTATGTTTTGCTTTTAGTTTGGCATGGAAGCACTTCTCAGTAATTCATAAAGCACCGGAGATATTCATTGTAGCTGAAGTAAATGGAAGTAGTGTTTAATTTTTCATTTCTAAGTGGTGATGCAGAATATAATAGTGCATATGCAGTTTACAAGGCTCCCACCACTAGCATTTGGACTCCATTTTAAACTTATAAATCATATGCTAAGTATAGTGCTTGTTTGCGTCTGTTAAATATTTCCTTCTCGTTTGTTCTTATCAACATCCAGTAATGATATATACATATGTCATGCAAGACAGTAAATATGCAGTAGTTCCAAGAAAAAGTTTAATGCCATATCTCTGCTGATTAATGCATAAATGTTTGAAACTGGTAGAAAAGCCAGAGCAGTGATAACCTTTAGCATAATCCAGAAGAATGAACACAGCAGATAAATGTGCTCCTACGGAAAGTGCCACAGCAAAACTTATATGCCACCCAGCCTCCATTTCAAGAACTCCAGATAAATGTGTTTCCTACTCCTGTTCATTCCCAGGTGTATTTCTCTCAGTCTGGGAGGCAGGAAATTGCATTTTCATCTTTATTCTGCCACCAGCTGTAAGCTAAACCCATAGTGGAAGGCTGTAGCAACAAATCCATTAAGTACAGGAATCTCCTACCTTGTCAGCCATTTTATCTCCAGGCCTCTATTTTCCAGAGTTGCACCACATGGATGAAGAGCCTTACCTACATGATGCAACTATGAGAATTAGCAGGTGAGGCTTTTCCCAGTGCTGCTGCTACTCACATTACTAAAGCATTAGGAAATTGAGAGGAACCTCAATGCATACCTGAGGAGGAACCTGAATGTTACAATTGAGAAGGAAACTGAAGAAAAATATATTAATGACCTGTCCAGCAAACTTGCCAGAAAAATTCTGTTACCTAACTAACCTGGCTACAAACTTAAAAGCTGTACTTATACCTGTGTTTTTAACTGTCTGTTTCACAAGGAAAAAAATAGGATACGAGTGATAATAAAACGAGTGATAAAAACATGATAATCAGTGTAGGTATTTCCAGAAGCCTCTCAACACAGGAGACAGGTTAGTACAGACTGTTTATGTTACAACTGTCACAGGGAACTAAGGGCTTTAATCAGGTGCTCACTGTTATCTTTCCATTTTTCATGCCCCAAAGGATTCTCCATAACCTCCAATAAGACACACTGCTCTAGAAGTGACTATGTCTTTGATAAACCAGGACAAGCTTTGCATGGATGTTTAATGCATCTCCAATGGCTCTTTAGACATTCAGAAAAGTGAATTTGTCCTTGCTTGTCTATGAAAAGGAATCCCAGTGATACTGCAGCAAGCAGCCTGTGTCTAGTCTTCTTGTCTACAGTTCAACAGCATATGTATCTGGCACTGATAAGATATTTTACCTGAGAGAAGTCATAGTTCATGTCTCCCAGAATTGCCATGTAGGTTTCTCCCACTGATGATGAGCTCAAATTGCCAGAACAGATTTTTACCCCCTTATGTGACAATGAAGCAATATCAGTACTGCTTGGCTGAAGGATGAGGCAGACACAGAATGTCCTTCTAACAGCTATACATCCTGCAGCACAGCAACAGATTGGTTAGAAAACATGCAGTTTTCACCACTGGAGGAAGGTTAGATAAACAAGACATCTATTTACAGAGAAGGGTCTGTGAGAAAGAGAAAGGGGACCACTTCATGTTTACTTGTAAGTCTGTGACTTTCCTGACTGGATCTTTTTATTTTTGAGGACTCTAGCACTGCTGCAAGAGGAGAGAGAACTGTGTCTCATGTATCAGAATGTTTTTTCAATTTTACTGTCAATGGATTAAAAAGCTTGCACAAAGATGCTGTGACATGTTATTTCAAGTAATTCATAAGTGTATATTTCTAAATTCATTGTCTTTGTAAACTCAGTGGGAAGCAAAAGACAAAAAAGAAATCAATAACCACCAAAAAAATCAGTTTAAATTTGCTGGATTTTCTGAATTCTAGAGAATGAAAAAGCATCTTAGGCTGTTTTAGGTTACAAGATCTGCCTGGTACGCTGATCTGCCATGTTAATGATATGATGCATGCCTGTGTACATCTGTTCATCAAGACAAGGTTACTGAGTCTGTGAAGGAATGCACTGTGTTGCCCCTGCAAGTGTCAGCCTTAGGCTAAAGGTAAATAGGAGGCAAGGAAGGATATGTCCATAATGTACAGCACTTAGAGGACACTGTATTCAGCGTGCACAGGCAAGGCTGGTGTGAAATAATTCAATATTCACATATTTATGCATCATTGTGTAAGAAAAGCCTAAGAAAGCTTACTGATCCTGTACTCATGGCAGAAATCCAGGTTGGTCAGCCTGACAGAGAAGAGAGTTAGGCCTGAATCTGTCTGTCCTACTAAAATAGTTATAGAGATCTGCTAAACAAAATATATAATGATGGTTTCAGTGCTTCCATGAATAATTGTGTGCAACCGTGAATAATTACAATTATCAAAAATGTCCTCTGTTTACATAACACCTCAGTAGATCTGCTGAATTCTCTGCAGCTTCTATACATACAGCACCACAAAATGCAAATGCTTGTGTCATGCTAAACAGCCACTAAAAACAGCCCTGTGAAAGACTGAGTGTGGAAAGGAGAGGTAGAATTCAAGAGAATCCTAGACTGGGTTTCTAAAAGAGTGTAGAATCCTTTAAGTCTGCACGAGATAGGGTTATGTGGCTACATTGTAAGAACAACAAAATTCATAGCAAACTGAAGTCATCTGGCTGGAAAGGTAAAGCTGGGATGAGCATTAAATACTTTTTAATGATAGCCATGGGTAACAATGCTAACTGTGAGTATCCCAACCTTGCAGAAAACTAGCTAGCCCTCTCACAGAAGTCTAGCACATAGCAGGTGTTTAAAATGGAAATGCAATTTCCCAGCTAGGCAGACATCCAATATTTATGAGCCAAGTCTGTGGAAGTAACAAACTGCCGATAGGGACAGAATAATTTAGCGGAAAATTGAGTGAGTTTTCCACTTCAAGAAAAACTGTCATTCACCTTGATTCCAATCATACTCCTACTAACATCTGAATATATTGTCTGGTGGTGAAGAAATCATACAAGTATTAACACAAAGACATGAATATCCTCACGACTAGAGCTGATTACAACTACTTAGTTATCTGGCAGAGTTAAGTGAGGCGCAGATGAGAAAAAGACAGAAAAAACCCTTACAGATACCTGAGAGGGAAAACAGCTTACTGACTAGCAAGAGCTCCTCTAATGCTTCCTAGGCAATGTTTTGGATCTCGATTAAGTCAGTCTTATATTGAATTTATATTCTACTTTGACAGTGTCTCAATCTTGTCAGTTATGCTTTGAAATTTCTCCATGCTGGGTAGAAATCTTTTATGAGCAACAGATGCTGCTATGAGATTTCTGGAGCATGGGAATGTGACCCTTGCACTTTTTGATCAGTCAGAACCAGAACTGCAGAACTAGAATTGCACTGGAGAACCTAGTCTTGAACATACCTCTTGCCCAGCCAAAATCTGAAAACAGTTGGATTTGCTCTCCAGCTCTAAGAATTGATAATTGCCAGACAGAGGGATCTGTGCCTGTCAACACTCCTAGCTCAAAAGTCAGCTCCCAAATTTGCTTGAGAATTTCCTGTCTCCTTCTGATAAGACTCCTGTCTTATTTTGGCAGACTACCTACATCAGACTGCCAAACTATTCATAACAAGCCGTATTTAGTAGGTAATTGCACAAATTTGGTTACTGATGGAACCACAAAACCTGCTCAGATATCACTGGCTCAATGCAGATTATTAAGAATTGGAGAATGAGTATGTCCAAAAAAAGGAATACATTCAATGAATTTCCCTCCTTCTGTCTGAAACTCACTTGGTTAGAAATCCAGTAAGGAGGCTGAGCCAGACTAAGCTCTCAGAATAATAGACCCTCAGTGAGATCAATGTGCTGGAAGTGCCCAGTGCTGGCTCTCTGTAAAGGATGAGCTTCAGCTTTTGAGAACTGGTTTTAAGTGGATCACACCATCCCTGCCTCCACCCCAGTGTATTTGTTATTCAGGCAGGAATGCCAAATGAGCTTCACTGAGTGAACGCTTTTCTGAATGCTTTTCTTGAGCTGGAACTCATTCCTGGACACTTGGTTGTACGCACTTGGTCAGAGTCACAGCAAGACATTTTGGAGCCTGTTTTGGGAACCTTTCGTCCTCCCTTCCCTCTTCTTTGGGCTCCTCCCAGCAAAGCAAAAACTCCTGCATGCCCAGAGATTTGCAGACCCTTCTTTTGGAGAAGACCAAAAGCTCTAGCATGCATTCTTTTGGGCTCCTCTCCAAAGTGATGGCCCTTCTCACCCCATCCCTTTCTTTGGCTGTATATGTACTACTTAAAAGTCAGACTGTGCTGCTGGATGTGTTGCCCTCATATGGAATGGGTTTGTTCCATCCTCTCCAACAGACTCTCCACTTTTAACAATCCCCCATGCAAATACCAATTTTTACAAATTTTTAATAACCATTATGGGCTCAAAGTCCAAAATTCCTTTAAAAGTAAAGGACTGTGAAGAAATAGCTATAGAAAGCAAAACAAAAGGGACACTGGAAAACCAGTTTTGATACATAATTTTTTTTTCTGTTCAAGAAAAAAATATTTCTATTCTTTCAGACTGTACTTGTTAATTTATTTTTTTTTAAGTAGAAGCATAATCTATAGCTTGAAAATTCACAGGCTATATATAAGTGGAAGCTTTATCTCTAAAAAAGCAAAGACAATTCAATCAATGAGTCCACAAAATTATATTTGTGGAGCTTTAGAAATGGAGGCCAAAAAGACTTTTGCAATTGATATCTGAAAGATGAAATTCGTTTTAACTGGAATCACTGAAAAAATTTTCTGTCCATCTGACTGAATCAGCATATACCCGAAGAGCTGAGAATATAAAAATTACTGTAAAAGTAGAAAGAAATCAATGTGGCCCAAAGAATAAAAGAAACAAAAATGAATGAACGAATGACAGAAGGCTGTGCTAGGTTTTAGCAATGTGTTGCTAATAAGATCCAATGAAAGAGTATTAAAACATTCAGTACCCAGGCACTGCCGCTCCCTCAGAAACAGCTTCATCAGTTGGAAAGCCACACAAGTACGTTGCTTTTCCAGTACCAGGACCCAGAGCAAAATTCAGCAGCACTATAACCCTATACTATAACCCTAACTAACTATAACCTATAACTGGCTTTGCAGAGGTACTAAATAAGAAATTTGTAGGAACTGGGCTGTCAGCACAGAAGTTCCTGGTCCAGGCTGTGAATGAGTTTTTACATCATGTACATCATACTGTGGCATAAGATAAGTAAAAAGAAACAGGAGAACAGATTAACCTTCTTTGTGAGCTAGAGGATAAAGGCATCTTTGAAATATTTTTGGACAAGTAAGTATCAGAAAACAAAAAAAGAATTAAGAGATTGCTGCTTTTCCAGATTGCCCAGCAGAGAAACTTTGGGCTGACACCCAGTTGCTCTTAAGCATTGTTAAAAATGATTTTTTATCACAAAATGAACATAAAAATACTTAGTGGAACAGAAATAGTCTTTAGCAATATAAGTATTGCTTGCCCTGCAACTCCCCCTGCACATACCTGATGTGTCTTTTTAGCCTGTTTTTTGAGGAAAAAGATTTTTCGTGACCATATTTTCTGCTAATCCCTCCCAGCAGTTTCTAAATTTGCAAGTTTATTTTAACCAAATCTACTAGAGGTGTAAAATTTAAAGAAATCCTAAGTTACTAAAAGTTTCGTGGTAACTGGTGGAAGAGACATTCAGGTAAGTGATGATCTCACTCAAAGAAAAATGCTCAGAAGCTTTTAGGTTGTGTGTTAGCACAGGCAACTGTCAAATATCTAAAGCATAGGCTGGCTCTTGCCAAGTTACTAGTCAGAGAACATGGAAAAGAGATAAAAAACTGTGTAGGTGCTTACAGGTCAGGGAGGTGAGAGTAGGAGAGTAGGAGGAAGCTGAGGTATTGCAGATTGAAAGGGAGTATAGCTCAGAGGAGGCACAGGACACATCTTCATAAGAAACCAGGCTTCATTCATGCAGCTGCCAGCAAACAACTTGTTTTGGTTTAGTCTTTTTTACTTGGAAAATAATTTAAGTTAAACTCAAAACCAGACACTCTTATGTCAGAATCAGATTATATGCACATGGCCATGCTGGTGAATTCATAGCTTGCTTTTATTTTACAATTCAGGCTTTGTAATAAAGCAGTTTTTATTTTAATTTTCAAGTGTTTGCAGGTTTGGTTTTTGCTTGGGTTTTTTGTTTGGTTTGTTTTTTTTAAAGAAAGAACTTTGACTCTGTAGGAATTAGGTATTGCCAAGAACAAGTCTGAAGAAAAGTTGACACTATTACACTATTTTAAACATGGATAAATTACTTTGATTTGTAGGGAAGACATAACCATTAAATACATTTGTATGAATGATGGCATCTATCAGGGATCACAGCAAGGGTCAGAGTTACTAACAGCCTTTCATGAAATAGGAAGGCAAGTAAACAAAGCAGTTAAAACATCATCTGATGAAGTTCTACAAGTCTTCTGTTTTGAAAGCTGTTGAATAACTTCAAGGTCAAGTATTCAGAATACAGATTTAAATATAATTTAATTCAGGACAGCTGGAAGTATCACGCCTGTGCTCCTGAGAGGTGTCTTTCACTCTAATTGGTTAGAAACATTTTTCAAAGGATCTTTCTTTGTGCTTATCAGTGTGACATACTCTAAATTATTCAGTTTGTTTTCTTAATTGCAAGTTCCACTTCTCTGGTATATGTAGTGGGACACTAGAACATATACTAAAACTATTTTGTGAGTTTGAAACCAAGTGAGCTCCTTTCCCTTCTAGATGAGGAGGTGTCTGCTTTCATAAAATATTTCACCTGCTTTCATTCTTGGATTACATACAAAATTATGTACACAAATGAAATGTGGAAATGTCTGAGAAGCAAAAAATTGGCAGTACCAGTAGGAATTGCACCTGCTAAAAGAAAATTATTGCAATCACCCTTATAAATGCAGTGGGTGCTATCCTTAGAATTTGGTTCTGCCAAGAAATAAAGCAGGTTAATAATGAGTTAAAGAAAGAATCATAATGAGGAACACCCATTTGATTGGAAAGGAATGGTGAAAGAGACATTAGCAAATACACAGACAACACTAAGCTGGGGGGAGTGTGGATCAGCTGGAAGGCAGGAGGGCTCTGCAGAGGGACCTGGATAGGTTGGAGAGTTGGGCTGATTCCAACGGGATGAGGTTCAACACGGCCAAGTGCCGGGTCCTGCACTTTGGCCACAACAACCCCATGGAGAGCTCCAGGCTGGGCACAGAGTGGCTGGAGAGCAGCCAGACAGAGAGGGACCTGGGGGTTTGGATTGACAGGAAGCTGAACATGAGCCAACAGTGTGCCCAGGTGGCCAAGAAGGCCAATGGCATCCTGGCCTGGATCAGGAACAGCGTGGCCAGCAGGTCCAAGGAGGTGATTCTGCCCCTGTACTCAGCGCTGGTGAGGCCACACCTTGAGTACTGTGTCCAGTTCTGGGCCCCTCAGTTCAGGAAGGAGATTGAGGTCTTGGAGCAGGTCCAAAGGAGGGCAAATGGGCTGGTGAAGGGACTCGAGTACAGATCCTATGAGGAGAGGCTGAGGGAGCTGGGGCTGTTCAGCCTGGAGAATAGGAGGCTCAGGGGAGACCTCATCACTCTCTACAACTCCCTGAAAGGAGGGTGTAGCCAGGGGGAGGTCGGTCTCTTCTCCCAGGTAGCTACCAGTAAGACAAGAGGGCATGGACTTAAGCTCTGCCAGGGGAGGTTTAGGTTGGATATGAGGAAAAAATTCTTTACAGAGAGAGTGATCAGACATTGGAATGGGCTGCCCAGGGAAGTAGTGGATTCTTTGTCTCTGGAGATATTTAAAAAGAGACTGGATGTGGCACTCAGTGCCATGGTCTGGTAACCACAGTGGTACTGGATCAAGGGTTGGACTTGATGATCTCAGAGGTCCTTTCCAACCCAGATGATTCCGTGATTCTGTGATTATTTTACATAAGTTTGTAGAACTGTACTTTTAGTTTTTTCTGACACAAATTGCAATATTGCACCACTGTGTTGTTGATATAAGCCACTAATCTCACAACGTTTTCAGCCTTTCTCTTATTAAAAAAAAAAACACACAAAAAAAAGGAGAGAGAGAGAATAATTTAAAATAACCTTACTGTTAACTGTTTTGATCTTAGCTGAAATAAGCTTTAAAGGTAAAAAATGGCAGACATCGCTTTGGCCTTTTCTTTCATTTTATGCTGAAATGGCATCAGTGATTCCAGAGACTGGAATCATTCCACTGATTCCAAAGAAGCTGATTTCCTTAAAAAAAAGCCCTAACACCAAGGACAGTAGAAGTTATTCCATTGGTGTCAACAGTGAAGTAAACTCTAATTTAGACCAAACATATATATTTTCACCACCAGATTGTCCACACGTGTTCTAAATATGGTGAGCATGTGATCAGCCACCTCCTGTCAGCTCAGGTGGGGATAGTTGCCATACTTAGAAAAAAATTTACAAACTCCTGATCTATGTTTAGGGAGAAAAAAAAACCCTGAAAAGCTGCCAGGCTGCACAGAAGAAACAAAACAAATTGCATGTTTAAGAGGGAAAGCAAGAGAAGGCCACAGATGACAGGGTTACCGAACCACAAACCCATAGTAGCATGCAGACATAGGAGAAAATTGAGGATTGAAAGCAAAAATTGACAAAAGGCAATCAGAGCCAACTTGTAAAAGAAGCATAAAGGATTGCATTATGCATGGAAAAAAGTACCAGCTTATGCAGCTCCAGTTTTTGGAAAGAATTGTTTTGCAAATAAAGCAAATTTATTCTGCAAATAAAATTGTTCTGCAAAAGATGGTAAAAGGGGACTGAGGGTGTTTACCAAGAAACTTAGTGTGTATGCATACTGCATGGTTGAAGAGGAGGAGCATTGGCTGGAACTGCTGAATAGATTTTTACATATATTATCTGGATTATTACCATGAATCCAAATGGAAACATTCTGACATTTTGCTTTTGTGCTCAAGTTCAAGTGAAACTTGAAATAATGATGAAGCATCAAGGGATGTTATGGTGCTGACGGTCTTTTATTCCAAGCTTGTCCCTAAATTTCAGAGATTCAGCTTTCTTTTTTCTTTTCTTTTTAAAGAGAAGTAGGTGTACACAAGTGGAAAATGCAAGACAGAGATGCAATATGTTTATCTCAAAAAGGAGAGGAAGAAGATGGAAATACAAACAAAATAAGTTTTAAAAAACGAAATTTGCACCCTCAACCATGGTGATTTCCCATAACTTAATCCATGTTCCAAGGCTGACACAGATTATTTATTTCTGTCTCTATTATCATTCTCATTAGCATGCAGAAGGTCTATTGTTTGCTCAAATGCCCTTCAGTAGAAGTTTCAATGCAATGCCTGCTTATGTAATTGTACAATTAAAACCAAAGCATGTGATTTCTCATAACTGTAATGTTAAAAAAAACCAAAACAAAATAAATAGAAAATCTATTTAGATAAGGAACATCTTCAGTATTGTTTATATACAGTGAGGGCACACATATACACGCATATATAGCTATGTATATAACACACATTTATATATACTACATGTATACATGTAACTTCCAATATGTAAAGCAGAAATATCAGTGGTTCAGAAACCACGGAGAGACTGAACAGAGCTGTGGCAGATTTTCATCTTCTGATTTCCTACTCCAAGAAGATTTACAGGTGCTATATTTCCATTTCAGATTATTATAAGAACAAGGTCCAAATTACACACAAATTCTAAATAGCATAATATTAAAAGATTATGACATAGTTAATGGACTTTAGCTAGAATCCAGACTGCAGTGTTAAATCTACTGTAGGAAACACCAAGGCAGAGAATTACTTGTGGTATGAGATAAAACTTCAAATTATTTTCTTCTGTGTTTCTGTGCATAACTCTGTAGTTTTCAAGATATCTGAACGATTAGATGCCAAAAAGATACTGAAAAAATGCCTTTCCAAAATAATTTCTCTTTAAGGTGATTTAGCCCTTGTTGAGACTAGGTTTTGATGTTGATAATTGGCAAAGATGGGCTGGTGCTGAACAAACTTGACACCTGGCCCTTTTCATACTAGTCTTTCAGTCTTTCCAGATGGCAGAGTTTACTTCTTTTCCCATCTGTTCCTTTTCAGTAAGAAAAAAGAAGGAAAACTGAAATTGCTAAAACATTTCATGGCTTTTAGAAGGATTTTCAAAATAATTTTCAAGCCCTTTATTCTAGACCATGTTCCTGTGGAAGGCTGATGATGGCACCTATGATTATTTACCTGAGATCAAAGGTAAAACCCTGGGTTTAACTTTTCAGGTTTTGCCTGAGGTAATGCATCTGGATGAAATTCACAGATGGAAAAATTGAGAGAGCCAGAGTCATCACATCAGCACATATTTGCAAAAAGTGTAAACAAAACAAGCCAGCAAGCAAACAAACAAGAGTAGTGTCAGCCATGTAATTAGATAACATTTGATGCCATCTACTAGTACACAGGTCAGAGCAGAATTTCAGATGTGAGTTTGCTAGTTCAGGTTTGGAAAACTGTTTCTACATTAAGAAACAGTTTCTTTTGTACAGAAACAACTACTCTCGTTTCCCTCATTATTTGCAATAGTTTCTCTGTTGAGTTCTCAGATCTTGACTCAAGTCTAAATTTTCACTGCCTCACGATGAACTTATTCCCTGTGGGTCCATTAAGCTTCTTCCACCTAAGTGGGGCCAGAATTAGGCCTCTTTTGAGTTAGTTATCTCCAGAGCTAGCAACTGAGTTTTCAACAAAATTCAGCAGGAGGATGGTAGAAGCTGACGGATAGGAAAAGGCAGAAAAAAATCAAAATCAAATCTATTGATGGAAATCTGCCAGGTAACCAGGAAATCAGTTTGGATTCTACTTTGTAGCCTATAAATTTCCATGTGTTACTGAAAAATATCAGTTAATCTGGAGAAAATGCAGAAAGCAATTAGAACAAGCAAGTCTCTAGGGATATTTATGAAGAAAAATTAAAATAATCTTATTTATAGACCTGACTGTAGAAAGGCTATGACACCCATTTGTACACATGTTTGAATATCCTAAATAGCAAGATGTTGTCCCTACCTTTCTCTTGCCAATGATTTGTCACAATTCCCCTAGAGGACTAAGAGGGCTTGTGACTCCAGCCATCCTAAAAGAGCATATTGACCTGAGGAAACTGGAAAAAAGGCTGCAGCTTAGTTCACATACCCCATCAAACAGTTTGAATACCTGAGAGGGAGACTCAACATGTCTGCAGATGCAAGGCAGAGCAAGTGGGTGCCTTCTGCATGGCACAGCCCTTGCTCACACAACAGGTATTGCACGGTGTGGATCATAAAGTGCTCTCTTCCACTCCACCTGCATCTCTTTACACCTAAGGATGTCTCATCAGCACTCTACAGACTGTCTTTGGGCAATACGTTTCTGGAGAGCTTAGCAATGCCATCCAAGCAGAAATAAAGCCAGTCATCCCAGTACAGTTTTGCTAATTGACTGAAGGATCAGGAGACTCTCCTTCAGCAGGGTGCTGCATTGTCTAGGCATTCCAGTTTGTATAAAGACGCTTTTTGGATCTCTGACATCTCTGTTATCTATAGCTGCCAGGCTATACACATACCTCAGCTATCTTTGGGAGAGGCTGCTACGTCTTTCTCTTGAAAAAATGCTGTTCTCCAAGACTAGATTTTTATTAAAGTATTTCTAATTTTTTAAACAATGACAACCTTTATTTTCACTTTCTCCTCAAACAACACTATCATAAAAACTGGCCACAAGAAGTTAACTAATGGAAAAATAAAATCGAAAGCAAACCTCAACTCTAAAAATATCTCCTACCAGAAGTCCTACTGCCACCCAGGACTGTATTGTTGCTAACAACTTCTACATGGAAAAGCATTCAATACTGTAGTAATGAGTGGCACTGTAGTTGGGTGTGGGATGGTATGAAGATTTAAAGGGGAGTGAAGGAAGCCCAGTCACTTGAATTATTTAAAATTAGACATGACAGAATTTTGAAGACTATCCAATCTGAATGGCCTGGATCCTAGGACCATAGACTATATTAGGAGATACAAAACAGCACTAGGAGATGTATTTTTTTGTTTTAATTTTTTAGTTCTCAAGGACTCCACTTGAACTCCCAAACCCAGGAACTTTCAGAGTACCCTATGAGGGGACAGTATCGTGCTCTGGGTTGCTCCAGGTCATCACTGGCTTTGTCCTTGTAGCTGCAAGTATAGGTTTCCTGGTCTGTGGATGGCTGGTGTCTCTAGCAGCCAACAGACAGGTTAAAAAAGAGCAAGGAGTAAGCCTGCCAGGTCTTTAAACTTTGGTGACCAGGGGGACCTAGTTGAGATTTAGTAGAAAAACAGAGGAACGCTTTGTTTCTGAGGAACTGGCAAATTTAAAAAAAAGACATGGATTTGCTACATTTTTTTCAGTCAGATATACCTGTCATCTAATATAGACATGTTCTTTTCCCTTCTGTTCTGTGGTTCATCATGCTAAAAAATGCTTTGGATGTGCATCTGTGATTTAGAAACAAACAAACAAACAAACAAAACCCCTAACAAAACCAAAAAAACCCCATCAAAACTGGAATTTAATGTTTGGTTATGGTCTCATTAATTTTGGTAGGATTACTTGGGGTACATCTCAGGTCTGCAAGTAGGTGGATTTCCAGATTTGTTCAGATGGGGTTTCCTGTTTCGGTGTAAATCAGAAATAAATGCACTGAGTTCAGTGGAGGTGTTGGTGTCAAAACCATCATCAGAGGCTGAGTCAGTAAAGGCACAGTCTGAACCAGAGACACATGGAAAGGTTAAGCTAAGCAAGTGAACTCACCAAAATCCAACTAAACCAAGCAAATTTGGCTTATGGTGGTTCACAAGACAGCAAAACCTGAGAAGTCCACAGTTTTTATTTCAAATTAATGAGGTAAATAAGAACAAATTACAGTGAAAATGAAAATTTCATAGCAAAGAAAAAACAGAAAACACGAGGAAATCCAGAATATTTCACTGGACTTTAAAAAACATATCTGTTTCCCCAAAACGCAAATCTTCCACAAGGGACACCACTCCCTACCTAAGCAGATGTGAAAAGCAGCTTTAGATGTAGTAGTATTTAGATGGTTTTGCTTTTCTCAGAGCCTGCAATTGTTACTCTTCCAACAAAAAAGCTAAACACTGGTTTTGAGTGTTTCAAATTTATTAAGGCAGTTTGAATGCAGGAAATGAAATCTCTCAGCAGAAAAAGAAAATTTCTGTCCATATTGCTTCATGACTGGCTTTTCATAAGATTCGAAAGATCACAGAATAATTTGGGTTGGAAGGGACCTCTAAAGGTCATCTGGTCCAACCCCCTGTAGTAAGCAGGGTCACCCCCAACTGGATCAGGTTGCTAAGAGCCTCATCAAGACTCAACTTGAATATTTCCAGGGATGAGGCCTCAGGTACCTCCCTGGGCATCCTGTTCTTTTTTTCCACTACCCTCATGATACAGAACTTTTTCCTAACATCCAATCAAAATCTACTCTTCTCTAATTTAAAACCATTTCCCTTCATCCTAATACTACAGACCCTTGCAAACAGCCCATCTCCAGCCTTCCTGTAGGCCCCCTCAGCTAAGATCAAGTGTTAAGTGCACTGTAGTATTAATTGATTCAACATTTTTTCTACGTATAGACCTCATCAGGAGGAAAGGCATGTGAAGGCAATACTTCCTAAAGGTGTTCCAATATAGTGAGATGTTTGCCATCTCTCTCAGAAAGACCCAGAGTATTCCAGCCACTCTGTAACACCAGAACACTGTCTCACCAGGGCTGACTTTCAGGTGGGACCTGCATCAGTAAACAAAGCAGGGCCAGGATATGGTGTCAAGCATTGGCATGCAGGGCCTGATTCATGTAGGCTGCTTGACATGCAGATGCCACACTGAAGAACTGAGGGATGTGTTTGACAGATTATTGTACTGACCACACATGCCAGAGCAGAAAGAGAGACTCTTCTTTAACACATAGTCATGTAAAGTATTCATGTTCTTATGTACAAAGCTGAGAATGTTTAAAGGAGTTCTAGTTTGTAAGGGTCTCAGGCTCTCAAAGTATTTGATTAATTGTGCTTCTGTTACTATCAATGCTAAAACTTCTATTAATTTCTGAAAAGAAGTGTCAGCTGTTTTTGAAAACCTGTCTTTCTGGGCTTCAGGGCCATCAGGTTCAAAAATATGATACCCTTCACTGGTATTAATTTGAGAGGTGTTTAACTACCACTGCTTTAAACTTTGGATATGTCTGAAGAAGCTGCTACGTAGTCCCTGTGAACAATGATATGCACTGCTCACGAGATTAAAACTTCCTTCTTCTTTTATATTCTGTTTTTCTTTTCTTTTTTCTTTTTTTTTTTTTTTTTTTTTTTTTTTTTTTCTGATAAAGAAGTGCTTTTTGTCCAAATTCTTGAGGGATCTTACTTTTTCCAGTATTTTTTTTTTCCAGTCAGCTGTTTTTCCTTTGTTACAAAAGTAGTACTTGAGAGAGAACTGAAAGTAAAGGGCAAGTGGATGGGGTCCACAGTGGTGAGGAAGGAAGAGTCAGGAGCACCATCAGGGAGCCTGGCCTGATGAACAGATACTGCTTCTTGGAGTGGCAGAGCTGAGGTAGAGAACAAGTTATTCGGCACAGCAATGTGATAGTAAGATGCCTGTCCCCCTGACAAGAAAGACAGTACAAGTTTGTAGAAAAATTCCAAGGGCAGAAAATAAGAGACCCAGAGGCCAAAACTCTAAGATAATAGGTCTAGGGAAAATCAATTAAAAGAACCTATATTAAATGTCAGAAAGAAAGTTGGAAAGGCATAAGATCGAAAACTGTTTGGCCGTGATTTAAACTATAGATTAGTCCTGTTTTTATTACATAGAAGTTATTTTATAGTAGAAGAGAGAGAGAGAGAAGAGAACTCAAGAGTACAAAAAGTAAGTATAATTACAGAAGGCAGACAAAGAGATTAAAGGGTTCTCCTATATTTCTAATGTCACCTTTATTCTTGGATGGTCTATCTCTACAAAGATGTGGATGAAATTGAGAGAAGTCAGAAAACTGAAAACCAGCATAATTAAATAGAAGAAAAAGGTTGCAGGAAAAAAATAATTGTATGCACTCTGTAAGACAAAGAAAGATATTAAACAAAGGACAGCTTGTGACATGATGTCCTTATGATATTTGAGGGTTTTATTTACTAAACAGGAAGAAGGAAGGGAAAGTGCTCCACGTGTTGGAGGATCTAAGTGGGAGAACACACAAATATCAATAAACAGCAAAGAAAATTATTGTTTCAGGAAGATTTTTTTAAATTTTATGAAGTTCTCTGCATCACTAGTTTGGAAAGTCAGCCATGTAAAATAAGACTGTGTAAATTGTTTGAAAAATGAGTGGAGGAAATAGTTTTGTAAGTATCACAAGAGCTGAGAACAATAAACTGAATAAATCTTTTCTAACTTTTGAATTCACAAATCCAGGAAAGACCCCTAGCACATGAAATGACATGTCTCTCTTAATGGGAATGGTTTTGTTACCTAATCCAGAGCAGGGTAAAGTTTCTTTTTCTAAGATGGTTTCACTGGACTTAATTTTTGCTGCAAACTTGCGGTTTGGTTTTGTGCATAATCATTTAGCTGCTGGGAGTGGCTAGAAAACTGTGGGAAATGACACACAAAGGTGTGTTTCCAAATTCTTCCAAATAATTTCTTAAATATTTCCATTGTAGTCTTTGGATCTAAGGAACACTTTTTTTTACTCATCTGACTATATATCTATTTTATTTCTCTAAGGCATCTGTTTTATCATTACCAGTTAGAATTTCTGAAGCCAAACTTATCACAGATCTCAGTATCTATTGATACTACAGGTTTACCTCAAATACAGAGTACTGAGAAAACTGGTTAGATGTCTCCATCAGATTTACGAGGCCTGTATTTGATAGCTGAAAACCATATGGTCTGATCTTGGTTTGGAGCATAAACCAAATGCTGTCCAAATCCCATCTCTCAAAGGGACAAAAGCTGCTTTTGTCTTGTGAGTGTGCTTGTCCACCTCCTGGCTGAGACAGAAGCCACAGGAGAGGAAGCTATCTTAGAACTTGCCTAACCACAGAGCTATTCAAAAGCAGCTGTTGGATTTAAATTTCACACTCACAACCTGAATTCGCTTCTGAGTGTCGATGAGCCTTTAAACATTCATGTAGAGTACAAAGTACTTCTTCACTCTGTAACTCTCCAGTTAGCTGCCAGTTACCTTCAATGACAGATTTCCTGCAAATGTGAGTGAATTTTTGTAGGGAATTGCATGGAAAAATGTTTCTGAATTAATGACATTAACACTTGCTCACATGCTAACTCAGCTGATGTCAGATAAAACATGCAAAATTTACTGCAGGGACAAACCAAAAAGCAAGGAAATTATTGCTAGAAGAGTGTGAAAGAGCAACTGAGAAGCACCACATCTATTGCTGTAGCTCCATTATGGGTAACCAGCGCAACTGAACCACACAAAATGTTAAAGGAGTGCTGCAAATCTTACCCCGTAGACTGCAGTCCTCCAGGAATGTTTAATAACCTCTGGTACAAGTTTGTAATAGGTAACTCACATGAAGCTTGTTCTATGGAAGCTGTATATTTACAGGTTACAACTCCCCCTAAGGTAGCCTTCTCCAGCACACCGGTGTCCTCATTCACATGTATCTTTATTGCACATTTCCACAGAGGGAAATTTGAAATGCAAACTTAGAAGCCAAATAGGGAAAGACCCTTTTGTGTGAGCATGAAGAGGTGGAGAGGAGAGAGATGCAGAGAAAGATAAGAGAGGATGGAGCATATGATCTAGTTCTGATCTTTCCAAATGCTTCCCTGAAGGAAAGGGCCATCTTGCTTAGCTTGTTCATGCATCTAGATGGATGCACCATGTGAAGGAGAGGAGAGTCTTAACTGAACTGGATGCTTGGGTGTGTTTTTCTTTTAATTCTTTGGGAAGTATAATCTTCCTTGAGGCTTTCTGCAGAGGAATCCCTTTCCCGTATGGACTTAAGGCTTGTGATACAATCAGGAACATAGCTCTGTGTGTTCCTTCTAACACTCATTTCACAACCTTGAAACCACTCCCTATCTACCCTTACCACTTCTCCCTTCACACGCACATCCCATCTGTCACCTCAGAAACCAACTTATTCCCACATCCCCCACCGACAGATGTACAAACAGGGATAGTTTTCACCCACACAGAAACAGCTGCTGTCCACCTCTGTCATCCCTACCCACATGCTGCTTCTTTCTACTGTCTGGTCTTAGCCACCACAGGGAGACACACACATGGCCCCTCACCAGCAAGCATCTGGGTGCAGGGACACCCAGATGTTCCAGCCCTTGCAAACACATTTCTCTGGCTGTGTCATGGCTACAAAGGAGTCCAGGAGGGTACAAATACCCCACGTTCTTCTCACTTGAACACAGCTCAGTCACTCATCCTTTGATCCCCTTTCTGCAACAAACCATCACTAATTGTACCCATCAATCCCTTTCTACTTTCCTGGCCAGCTGGCAGGTTGGTACCACCATTTGATTTTTATTTTCTCAGTGGTTAGGCATGGAGGAAGCAGAGCATTGGGAGGCCAGGCCATTATCCTGGGCCACGCTGTTGACAGTGGGCTGAGAAGTCTGTGGTCTGTGGTTTCAGCCCAGCTGAATCTGTGTCTGGGACCACAGGCTATGGTCATGCGTCTCCCCCTCATGGACAATCACTTCATTTTCCCCACCAGCTGCAACCTGCCACAGTGGGAAGCTCACTGGCATCACAGGAGAAGGGGGCTTTCAGTTGAATACAACCATCTCCAGCCACCACCAGGAAAAGTTATCCAGCTCTCCAAGCTTGAACAGGGTTTTGCAGTTTTCTTAGCACAACCCATGGAAGCACACACACAAACTGCCTATTAGCTAAGTATTTTTCAGGCTACCTATTTTTATTTTTTTTTTAATATTTTTTCTAGGAATTGATCCCTGGAATAAACCACAAAGGAAAGCATGAAATTTCATGTGACTGATGCCATATAAGGTGTGGAGCCAGAGGCTTCAGTCTTCAAGCCTAACAGTACAGTATGATCAAATGCCTTCTCCCAGTGCAAGTCTGACAGGATTACTCACAATCTGGTAAACAACTGTTCAGGTTTAACAGAGACTATGGGTAGAAATGGACACTTTCCTACTCAGTGTAGGACAGTGCTTAAGAAGACACTGAAGACCTAGGCAAGACAGAAATTTGAAGATGTGTGTAGAATAGATTTGAAAATGGAGGGTTTCAATATATGTGACTATTTTGAAGAGAAGGACAATCTTAGTGTTTCTCACACCCAAAATTTATTCTATGTTATTAGCCTTCAACCAGCTGTACATTACTCCACTACTGCTTCACGCCATGGAGAAAACTAGTCCTTTCTTGTTTCCTTTGACTGACATCTGTATACCTTATGTGTGCTTCAACTCAATGGTTTTTCATCCAATAACTCTGTTAACTATCTAGTAGCCCTGTTAACTGGCCCTTCAAAAGTCTCTCAGCCATTTTTTGCAGTCGTATACTGAAGCCTTAAGGCATGAAAATAGGGTGCACTGATATGCCTTGAAATGAAGCTGTTGTAAATACTTTAATTAGACATCCTGGGTTTTTCTCAGGATTATTTGTGATTTCTTTAGAAAAGCCTGTGAAATCTCTAAAGGGGAGTCTGCCTGCTGCGCATGTCATGCAGAAGGCAATCACATCTTCCGTGTGTTTGGTCCTATTGCTACCCACGCACCAAACCATTTTCTCAGTTAGTCATCTTTCCCTACCCTCCTTCTCAATGCAAACATTGCTTCTTAGCACTCACGAAACTCACCTCTGTTGTGTGTGTCTTACATAACTTATTTCGACACGGAGAGTTGTGCCACAAATGCAGTGGACACGTGACTCTCCAGCTGGCCTCTGATAGCCATCTTGCACATCAGCATGGCTTCCCGGGTGCAGGTTTGTAACTTGCAGGAAGCAGGCACATGCTCCTTACATCAACCCAGTACTCTTATTTGCCTCCAACTGATTTCACCTTCTTCGTGCCGACTGGCTGGATCATTCTCATCACATGCCTCCCTCTACAACTCTGCCAGTCACGTAAGCACACTATCTGACACATCTGCACACAAAACCAGCATCTCAGATATTAATGCACCTATTGTCACTGATTATCTACCATTAGCTGTGACTTCTAATTGCTTCGCCCTTGCACTTAGTTTCCAGCCTGCTTTCATTCTGCTATGTACAGCTTTCTGCACACTAAGACAGCCTCCCTCAGACTAACAGGCAGATAACTACAGATGGCTTAAGCCATCATAAACATTTTCCCACTCCTCATCATTCTTCCCTCCTCTTCAAGCTGCTTTCTTTCTCCCAGGCCCCACACCCAGGACTGCAATCCTTACCTGTACTTCTCTCATTTACCTACAGCATGCTGTGCACATAAATCTCTCTTATCAGACACAACCCTTCACTCCTGTCACCTTTCTTTTACAGCCTTTACAAGCATGAACAAACTGGCAGGTACTTTCCTTGCCTGCACACCATCGTCTGTCAGCCTACACTAAGCTTCTCACCCCTTGTAACATGAACTGTCATTCCTATTCACTTCCACTTCGTGCCCAACAGCTCCTAACTCCACTCATCTCCCCACACACTTCACACTTTACTTTTGACCTTAGTATTGCCATGTGGCTTATATGCCCCTCCAGGTAGTTAACCCTCCCATTCCTTCTCCTCCCACCCCTTTATATCTTTAGCCATTTCTCTGCTAGCACATTTGTTCTGATCCCTCTTGCTTCTTCACTTAGCCAGTACCTACCACAGAGATATAAGAATATTTATTATGTCTCTCTTAGTAGAAAGTCACTTCATTTAGTTTGTGTATGTGTTCCTCTCCCACAACCCACACACTATTCCTTACTTTCCATTATTTTCCCTTACTGCTTCCTCTGTAACACACTGCCTGTTCTTCCCCTGTGTTATCCCAACTACCCAATAAGGAGGCATCCTCTGTTTCTGCCGGCCAAGCCACTCCTGTACCTTTGCATTACTTTCTCTGCTTTCAAAACAAAGTGATAGAAAGTTAAATTTCCTCTCACCCTGTGTTCTTTTGCCCTATGCCTCTTCTGAAATACCATTTGCCCAGGCATCTTTACAGAAAACACAGCTTTTAATTTCATCTTCATGCCTCCTACATTCCTCATTTTTTCCCATTCTCATGCTTCTCAAGACCTGCCACATCTTTATATTCCCATCACAGTTCACCCTGCCCCCATGATTTCCATTATCTTGCATTTTGTCACAACACCTTCACCTGGCTTTTTCTTCAGCTCTGCCTCTCCACAACCACAGAGCTTTAACACCACTCCAGCAGGCTTACAAGATCCTCTGAGATTTCTTTCCCTAAGCAGCTACCCCCTCACATAACTTTATGGGTCCCTGTACCCTTTTCCCATCACCACACCCTATCTCCATCGAGTTCATTTTTTCCTCTGCATTCCTCTCCTCAGCCTGTGTTTCCATCACAATGCAAGCCTTCCCTTTCATACTCTAACACCTTCCTCACAAACACATCCTTGTATCTATTTCTTGACAGAATCAAAGGTGTCTCCTTTAGACGCCGCCTACAAGCATCATGTAGCTGATTATTTTCCATACCTTTCTCCAAATAGATAATACTTCACATTTTTCTTCCTCCTCCAAACATCCTTTGTGCCCTGTGCTTTCACCTTTCTCCCTCCACTCCCACTCCATACCCCAACTCCCCCCCAGCAGGCCCTAGCATCCTTGTATGTCCCTTTCATATCCTCACCCAGCCTCCAGTCTGCACCTTTTCCCATCCCTCTCAAGTGTTACTTCCCCTTCTTAGCTCCCAAACTTTTTCCGCCCACTAAGATCCTCTTTTTCCAGTTGACCTGCAGCAGTTCCCCTTTCAAGATGACCACCTTTGTATGGCTGACCTGCTTTTATTACCTTAACACGCAACAAGTAATACATTACAGTTTATTTTTGGTACATAACACTTTCCCTCCAAACTCCTTGTAGCTCTATTTCTATGTAACATTTACTTCTTTCCCTGAAAAAAAAACCAAAACAACCCAAAAGCAAAGCAAACCTAAACCTACATCTATTGCATACCTCAATATATAGCACCCTCTGCACAAAGCACTCCCCTCCTGGCTCTGCTGGTACCTCCTCTTCTTCCCATATTTTGGGTCCTCCACCTGAAATCACATCTAGTTTTCTTCCCCTTGCCATGCTTACACACAGAGCTCCTGGTACTGACACGTGTATCCAAGACCAGGCTTTTTACTACTAGCATACTGAACCATGCTGAACTCTTTTCCATACTCTACTGCTTTTGTCTCCCTTGCCACAAAGTGAGTTTTATTTCATATTATTATTATATTTTCCTTTTTCTTATATCTTATTTATAGGTGTTTCTTGCACCACCCCTCCACTACAGATCAGGTATTTCAGTGCTTGAGAATGTCTCTCCTATTTGTCTGGGTATTTTCCTGAAGGCACAATGTAAAGGCAAACTTTACATACCATTTGCACTCCTCATGCAACAAATCACATGAGCCTACAAGCAAAGAGTGCTTTCTGAAAGGTTGTAAACAATTGACTGGACATTAGCACACATCTCTGTCTATTTAAGAAGAAGCAGAGGGGGGGAGGGAAGCAGCACCCCTGACACACACAGAGTCATCTCTAAATAAGTAGTTTTGCAATATGGGAACCAGAGATTGTGCACATAGCAGCCCTATTCAATCCAAAATATCCATCTCTCCAGATACTGCATATTTATAGTTCAAGAGATAGGACCAACACAGCTTTCCCGTTTATTTTAATGAAGGATTAGGAACTGATCAGAAAAGTATCTAAACCATTCAAGGACTTTTTCCCCGCTTGGCTAATAGCAGTTTGGTGTCTCCATAAGGACTCGCCAGTAACTGACGCTTTAAGCTGCATTTCAGCTGTTTAGATGAGAAACAGCTTTCTATTTTGCTCTCTGTATGTGCGTCTGTGTTGATTAGTTGTGTGCTGCATTCCTAGAAGGCATTTACCAAACACTGTAAATTACAGTGTAAGAGTGGTTTTCCTGCCATCCTAGCACAAATTGAGTGTATCTTTTTCACCTAGACACAGATGTGCAGGGAATCCTTTGATCTCCAGTTCCTCCCAGAGAATTTAGTGCTTGGGTTTGAGGAGACCAGGGATTGATTCAGAGGTCATGAATAGGGTTTCCAGTGTCTGGCACACACACACACACAAAAAGCTCCAGTGAAGTTAGTCACCTGAGACAGGCGAGGTCTAGAAATTGAGAATTTTGACTTCGCTTGTTATGGGCTCTAACTTTCCCTCAGGGCAAGCATGCTGCGTATGCTGAGACTGGTTCTTGCAATCCACACTCAAGATTTCCACCCCTTTTGTTATATCTGAAGTTGCTGGTTTCCCTCTTAAAATAAAGCTACAAGTCTCCTTTGCTTTTGCCTCCTAAATCAGATTCTTTTAGCACCTCATATTTCTCCTCTGCTGTTTTCTTGCCAGGGACCTGAACAACAGTGTTCAGAGCAAGAGGAGAGAGGAACCTCAGGACTAAAGCAAGCTATAGGGCAAGTAGGGGTGGGGGCAGGAGGAGGCACAATAGGAAAGGCAACAACATTTGGGACAGATCTACTGCTTACAAGAATCCCCCCCTCCTCCCCATTATACTTCTTTAAAGGACCCCTCTCCC